>CAUOFW020007858.1:341173-364048 GCA_963454935.2 Ilex paraguariensis
ACATAAGAGTCTTGGGTATCACACCCATCATATCAGCCTAAAGCTGGTTATAATACATTTCATAGGGTCCAAAAAAACAAACAAGTCTTCATTGGCTATTGCCCCCTTTTTAGCTAAAATTTACGCAACTTTATTTGTTTCCCTTACTTCCTGACGAGCTTGCACCTCCAAGAATCTCGCCATCATTCATCTGCAATCAGCAAGAATTGGACTGTGAGCATGGTCTTCAGAAGTTGGTTTCATCAAGAGGTCCATCACCAGCTGTGCGTCCACGTTGATCATAATCTTTGAATAACCCTTGTTTGAGAGACCAAAGCTCAGTAGCAAGACTAGTAGCGGTTCCAAGTTTGCTCAAAAAACCCCAGAGCATACGCCTACAGTCTTTGCACACACCACTAGCCCCTGCTATTCCCCAGGGCTGCCGCATCTGTATTTAATTTCACCCAGCCAACTGGCGGGGGCTTCCATTCTACCAATGCCTCAGACTTCAAGGGCCTGGTTAATCGTGGTTGTGGTTTGTTTGGCAAATTGTTGGCCAGTAAGGATCTCACCTCTAAAACTCTCTTATTCCTGGTTTGGCAGAGGCTAGCACAAGTACAAGGGAAAAGGATTTTCCATGGTAAATTGGCATAATTGGAATCGGCCTTGGATATGCAGTTGAAGAGAAGCAAGGAGAAAAGGGTATAGGTCCATGAAGGAAGCACTGATTCTGGAATTCCCAATTCTCTCCAAACCCTTTTTGGCAACAGTAATGGTTTGAGTCAGTTCTAGTCATGTGGCAAATATTTGTTGTGGGAAAAATACAAGCCACTCAGGGTTACTCCAAGCCCTATCTAGTCTTTCCATGATAAGTCCGTTGGCCCCTCTGGCATTTGTCCAGGTAAAATGAGCCCCTGTGAATCCCAGGTCTAACATGTTACAGTGATCCATACAGTCCTTGTACTCAACTACCCTATTACTGCTTTAATGGTAATCCACCCAGCTTATCATTGGGGTCCAGGATTTCATTAAAATCGTCAATGATGAGCCATAGTACAGTGTTGGCCTCTACCACCACGAACACCTAATTTAATGTAATTATTGACGTGAGTTTTAATATCAGATCAAACTCACTTTAAATATAATAATTATACAATTAATTAAGTCTTCTGATTAGATTTTTAAATTAAATTCATTTTTTTTTTGGATATGGTAATTGTCTCCCTGCCATCATTTGGCATGGTTGTTGCCATGACTCTACCTGCAGCTGTCAATGGCTTTATGGAACATGTATTGATTGTTCCAGGCCCACCCTTCATACCATTTTTTTTTCTTTCATCTCATCTGTGGTGACATTAAAAGATTACGTCTTTTACCCCGAGGGAAAATAGGGAGGATAGAAAATGGAGGAAGGAAAGTGGGAGGGAGGGAGTTGTTTTCCATTGTTTGGTTTGGAAGGAAAGTGGGAGGGAATGGAAAGTGGAGGGGAGAAAGATTCCCCGCCGCCCGCCAATATCCTTCCCCCCATTTTTGGGCGGAAAATGGACTGAAAAAGTGGAGGGAGATGACATCTTTTGAGAATTGACTACTTTACCCTTTTGTAGCAAACCAAATCCATTCACCTGTACACAACGACGACGAAACCAAACAAGCAAGCAAACCACTACCAAATCACCTCTTTATAACTCTAAATCACAGCCAGTAATTCTCTCAGAAATCGACGATGACTTGGACAAAGCAACGCAACAGAGGTGCCATATGCCAGATATTCCACTTTTATCATCTAAATCGACATTAACAAACCTTGAACAAATCTCTCTGTTTTTGAGGAAATTCCCAAAAAAAAAAAAAAAATGAAGTGATGAAGTATAAGAAGACCCACAAAATCAAAGCATAGAGGTTGTCTAAAGGGCATCTTCTTCTTCTTCTTCTTTCAATGGAGACCCATCGTCAATCGCATCGTCTGAGAATCCACTGGTCGAAAAATCGTGTATGAACAAGGGTAAGGACTACACGATGAATGAAGGAGCGAAAGAGACGAGGAAGCTTGCATTGTGAGTAGTGCAGAAGTAATAGTAAAATGATGAGGTTTGATTTCCCATGGGATCTAGAAGTTGTGAAACCCTAGGAGAGAGAAAGGGAGTTTTGAGGGCAAGAGAGAAAAGGGTGACAGACCCGCACCTCTTTTTTTTTAACTTTTGATCGTGTGTTTATACTTTAATTCAATTAGTAAATTATAGAGAAAAAATAATTAGAAGAAAAAAAATTCACCTCTCAGAGAGGGTATAATAGTAAATTTGATATATATATTTTTCCATTCCATCCAATACCAAACAAAGAAAAATAAATTATTTCAATTTTTCATCCATCATACCAACCATAAACATAATTAGAAAAAATATATTTTTTTAATTTTCTATTCTTCTAACTTTACATCTTTTCAATTTTTCATCCTTCCTACCGAACGGACCATTAGCGATGTGCTACTTTCGAATCCCCCGTTAGCACCCAATGGTGAGAGAGAAAGATAAAGCATTGATGGCAGCATAAACACACATTTGCTGAGTTCTGTAGTAGTAGCTTAACCTTTTCTTTGCAATGAGAAACAAAGCAGGCCGAAAAGGGAGGAGATAAAAGAAGGATCAAAATGTTTGTCAACTATGAAATAAAAATATTTTCAAAATGTTAAAAAAAACGTATAAAAAATAAAAAATTAATCGAAATATATTGAACCAAACCATATGAACCAGTTCAAAACATTCGAAAACATTGGTGAACCATATTGAAATATTCTAAAATAACTCGAATCAATGAAATTTTCTCTTTACAAACAAAAACCGTTTGGAAACAATCCTGAGAGAGAGAGAGAGAGAGAGAAGGGGGGTTTACTATTTACAATCCAATAGCACATTAATTTCTCTTCATTGCAACACCACTAGAAGAAAGGACCCTTATTTAAGCTTATAAGCAACTCAATTGCATTAGAAAAAGTACAAAACTAACAAATTCAAGATTAATAACAAGAAAGATCATAACAATGATACAGAAACAATTGGGGAAATTAAAGCCAAAAAAAAACATTAAAACTAAGTGAACATTACGAAACAAACAAGGTACAAGGTTCAATTGATGAAATGAAACAGTACCTTCTAAGAAGGAGAAGCAGTGGATAACAAGCCACCAGTCCCAGCGGCCTCTTCATCCAAGAACAAGTCATCAGTCTTCCTCAACGCCGCATGAATCAGCACCACCACTACTCCAACCAACAGCGACACCAGTATGTTCAACGTAGCGCGAGTCAGCAGCAGCAAAACGATTGTGACAACCGACAACACAATCAGCACCACACGATCACCGATCGTACGGCCGAAAATCATCAACGGCTCATCACGAAGAAAATACAAGAACAACCAAACGGCCATCAAGACAATAAACACAATCATAGAGATCGGGTGCCAAAGAAGACTCAGAAACAGAATTATTAGCACTATGATGGCGTAGTTCATGCTGAAGTACCCTATGTTTGTTCTGATCCGTCCGATTGCGTCGCGGAAGCTCGACGGAAGGTTGATTGATCGGATATTGAACATCTCCTTCCATGGCCGACGAGTGCTTAGGCCAGATTTGAGTCTTTCTTTTGCGCGGGAAAGGTATTCGAGGTTTGTGCCTCCTGATGATGAGGTCGGAATTGTGCCGTACGTCGTCATTTTCCGGCGAGTTTCTGGTGAATTGGGACCGAAAGAATCCCCTTTCGCCTTTTTGGTGCTCGAATAAGAGAGAATAAGAAGAAAGAAAAAGAAAAATGCGGTGTATTTAAAGAGAGGGGTAGTGATTCTGTACGTTACAGCTCAGGTGAGGCCTATTGGCGTTGATGATCAGTTAGGCTTTGTATTTCTTAAGTTCTGAATTTTCCTAATTTCAGTCAATTTCTATTATTGTCGTTTGCGTCGTCAATAAATGTTAGGGCGATAATTTTTGACACAATACAAAAATATGATTTGAAATTAATGCAAAATTGACGGGTTATGATTAATTATTTCTCATAAATTTCCCTCATAGTCTGACTTCAAAAAAATAATAAAATTTTATAAATAAAATACAATTTATAGGGGAAGGTATCTATTCATTCATTGTTAATTTTATTCTATTTTATTTACTAGTCTTTATAATAAATTCAAATTAAATTCATTTTATATACGTGAATTTTTCTTCATTATAATGAATCAAAAAAATTGGAAAAAAAATGTGGCGTTGGAATCCCAAACTTACTTTTGCTCTTTGCCCTACCAGCATCGACTTAACAGGCGTATTGCTAAGATTAAGATAAAATTGTTGATTTTTTTGGAAGTTGTGTAGAAATTTAAGGGTGAAAATGCACTTTACATCGTAAAAAGATTTAAAATTCTCATTTTACGCTTTTAAAGATTAAATTTTTAATATTGTATTTTTAATGTATCAAAGGTGTTATAATACGACTCTTCCGTTTATTTTTTTCGTCAGTGTCAATAAATTGACTTTTGATCACATTATAATACTTTTAATATTTAAAAATGTAAATTGAGAATCTTGGTAATAGTTATGTCCATCTTTAAGGCATAATGGATAGGAAAATATAATTTGAATTTAAAATATTGATTTAATTTGTTGATTTAATCAATTACAATCATTGAATAGATAATAAATCATAATAAATATTGAGACCCATAATTAAATTAATAATAATGATTAATTATATCAGCAAATTAAGTGGTAAATTTGCATATATATTTTTATTTTTCATTCAATTTTTCATCCAATACTAAACAAAAGAAAATACATTCTTTCAGTTTTTCATCCATCATACCAAACATAAATGACAGAAAATATATTCTTTATCTCTAAGGATGGAAATTTTTTCTCATCAATTTTTCATCTTTCTAATTTTCTATCATTCCTATCAAACGTTCTATTAAAATCCGACTAAATTGCTCTACTGAATATGATGATAGAGGGGGTTTAGATTGATGGGGGGTTCATAGGGAGTGATGGACAGTAGACACAGGATAGAGGTTGTGTGGAGAACCGACATATTCAACTAACCCAATGGGCTTTGGATGGGTATAAGACCAGACCAAGCGTCGTGGGGACGGCGATTATGTAAAGACGGCGAGATACCAACGAGGCCGGTCGCTGCTACCACGTGGCTTGTTGGTAGCTCCCAGAAAAAAGCTGTCAAATGCATTTTAAAAACAGCGCAAAAAAAAAAAATTATAATCTTTGATTACGAAAACTTGAATGGAGGTCAAAAAAAAAGGCTAATAATTAAGTTTAAATTATTAAATTATTAAATTATTGAATTTGTGTAGTATTTAAATTATATATAATTAAATTTAAGGTATATTGTGTATATTTATTTGATCATGTTACAATTGTCGATCGTATCATGGTTATTTATGACTATTCACAAATGTGATCATAAATACCTGTAATTAATCGTAACTTTATTGTTAAAATATTTAATTTTTTTTAGTTCAATATTAAAAGGTATTCAAATTAGCTTACACACACTTCTATTAATTTTTTCTCTTATTTGATTAAAAACAGATCATCTACGCAGAAACTAACTCTATCCAATCAAATGTTTAACTTAACTTTCAAAAATTGTAAAGACGTTTCGCACTTTGCACCTTACAAAATATATCGATTTTCACTTTACACACTGAAATATTATTTTTTCCACATTACATCCTGAATGGTACAAATTGATTACATTATGACCATCAGACTAATATTTGTTTCAAATTTCTTAAAAATTGATACACATACTATCCAAACGATATGTTCATCAATTTTTAACAGAATTTGAAATGGATATCGGTGCAAGGGTCGTATTGAAACCAATTTATGATATTGAGATTGTAATGTGAAAAAAAAAAAAAAAAATTGGTATAAAGTAGAAATCGAGATATCTTTTATAATACAAAATAAAAAAAACCCAAATAACTTTTAATGTCGGCATGATAACCTTCGTCATCAACTGTAGATTTTTTTAAGTTCTTATCATAATTGGTGGAAGACTGGCAGTGATTGGGGTCCATGGGAGGACACAGAGCGTCTTCATTGAGGCAACGACACTTAGATGTATGCAATTATTGCCCTGGAGTAGATAAACTAACCCACATGACAAGAAATAAATATAAGCTAAAAGGTGATCGACGACCTGAAAAGATGCATCAACTTTTCATATGGGAGAATTTTTAATTTTTTTCCCCGGGGTCAAAACGAAAATTTCTTGTTTGGAATGAGTTCAAATAGAATTTTCTTGGATGAAAACAATAGAGATTCTCAAGGTGAAATTTAAAACAGAGAAAAAAGTATTAATAAAAGACAATTATTTTATTAATTCAATCAAAAATACTTCGGTTACAAAAGACTAAATGAAAATAATCTTCATTTTTAAACTAATTTAAAATTTCTCTTAATAATGTTCAGATCGTAGTTTTTTTGAGGGTTTGAATGTGTCCGCCTTTCTACACTGAGTGCCCTTTTTATAGCCATCTCTATCGACGTTTATTTGATAGTAATTTTCAATCGATTATATCTTTTCAAATGTGATTGTGATTAATCATCTCATGTCTTTGTTCNCTGATAGTAATTTTCAATCGATTATGTCTTTTCAAATGTGATTGTGATTAATCATCTCATGTCTTTGTTTAATTTCTGTCACGTGACACTTTTTTAGGAAATCTAAAATATCATGGGTCAATATATTGAATATTCTTAGTGGCGAGCCCAAATCTAACTAGGGCAGACCCAATAAATCTAGTAAGTCCAAGTCAACTAAAATGCAGGTCGAGCCCAGTTCGCAAATTCGACCTAGCCCAAGTTCCAAGGAGTCCAAGAAGAATTAAAGCACATGAGAAACAATTATTGAGATACTTACTCTAAAAAATCAAGGTTATATTTAATTGTACTTACCTTTTATAACTATCTTCCCCGAAAAGCTAGTGCATTTACTCTCACATCACCGCCTCACAATGCCTATAAATTGTAAGCTCTCTCCATTGAGAGAGGCATCTCACTGCACCACTCTACACCTTTACATTTCTCAATACACTTTATCTCTTCTAGTTATTGTATCTCTCCCGGAACTAATCAATGTTTTTTTCCCGTTCACCTTACTTCATCAATAAAGACCCCTGACTACCGTTATTGTTTTTCAGAGTGGAGTAGATCATCCAGACCAAACTATTATATATTTGTGTGTTAATTCAATATTTATATTACTGTTATTGATTGCTTTATTAATTGTCCATTAATTGCACCCATCACACACTCGACTGTTGATCTTGCACGAGACTATTTTGTGTATCATCACTTAGAATTTTATATTTTATGTCAAAACAGAATTCTACTCATTTAAATTTCAAGTATGACCCATAACATGGTCTACTATTAATGAAAATTAAGAAAATATGTATCGAAAGATCTGAATCTATTTCCAATTATAAGTTTAAAATCAATGTCACTTCACAAAAGAAAATTAGTTTAAATGAGCCATTGTCTTCTTGCACCTCCCTCTCCCAAAGACTATTAAGGGGGCCAACCAAACCGTATATTCCTAGCATTTGATCCAACCTTGTTAACCCATTTTGTCGGGATGTGTGTTGTTTCGTTAGTTCTTGTTAACCCATTTCTTAAGTAGATTCATTAGTTTATTGGTCGAATCCACTAAGATTATGAAGGGACGTGATCGGTAGAGTAATCAAATATTCCCTCCGCTTCTAAATATTTATCGTTTAAAATTTTTTCACATAGATTAAGGAAGCTATTAAATAGTTCTAATATGAGTAAAAAATATTTGCACAAGACTAAATTACCCTTATTTAATACGTATTGAGAAAAAAAAGAATATGAAAGACACTTAGCCTCCACCTAATCTAATGCATTGAAAAGTTAAGGATAAATTTGAAAGAAAAAATATTAATTATGTTTTGATTTCATTAAACGACAGATATTATGAAACAAAAAAAATTATATAAAATTACAAATATTTAAGAACGGAGTGAATAATATAATATATGTTGCTTCGTTCCATTAAAAGAGTAATGATTGCACGACGTATGGTGTTTGAATCTGCATATTATTAGTTAGTGATATCATATGACAATACTGACGTAATAGTACCATTGTAAGAAATATTTTTTCTTAATCTTCCTCGTCAAAAATTGACTTTAACATGAGAGGAAAAACGTCAAAGACACCTCCGACATTCTTTCTAACCCTTTTCTATGACATGTTGTTTAGTCCAAGAGTCCAAAGTCTTCCTTTGAGTGCAAGTCAAGTTGCTAGTATCTGAAATATTATACGAGAAATCCCCCGTAAAGATTAAATCTAAATTTGTTCATTATATTATCAAATTTAAAGACAGTGTTTAGAATAGTTAGGATGAAAATAACAATAATTGGGAACAGACGGCGCCAGATTGTGCGTGTAAGATCCTGCACAATATAAAAAATATTGGGAACAGCTCTCTCCCCTGGTGAACTTTGAGTGAGCCGGTTGAGTGGCCAAACACACTGCTTGAAACAGCCTACAAGGAACGGTGGCAACCTGGAACGGCAAAGGAAGATCCTGGGAAAGGAAGAACGATCCTGTACGTGTGAAAGGTATCTCCTGGAACAAAGGAGAACAAGTTAGAAGGGCGCCGGAGTGTTTTTCGGCGTATCCCCTCCGACGGTCTAGTCAGTCTTTGAATGAGAGAGAGGAAGGAGAAAACACTGATAAGGATATTTTGTAGTAGTGAGTTTGTGATTGCATCCATGCTTTGCCTTTTGGGAGGAGTATTTATACCTTAGAAGCTCATGATTGCTGTCAGTGTGGTCAGCAGGTGATCATCAGGCACAGGTAGCGTGTGTATTGATTTGATGAGGAATGTCTTCTCTAATTGACTGCTCGGGGTCCCGAGCAATCAATGCTGAGCCGTCGGGACGCCGACGGTACAATATGCTCCTTTCGGGAAGGATGCAATAAATGCTCTGTAATAGGAGCATTTATTGCCTTTCATATCCGAACCTTACCGCATTGAATGCGGTCTCGTCAACAGAAGGGTGCAATTAATTTGTTTGCTTTCCCAAGTCGCGTGTCAGCGACGGCATGCGGTTTGTCTGCTTCTGATGTGACATTATTTGCCACGCGTCCATCCCTTATTGGCTGTGACGTCGGTATTCCAGCGTGTTCTGACATTACTTATGTTAAGACGAGGTTATGATGAATAGTCTAGACTGGCATAGGCTGATGTCCCGTACGTCAGTAGCTTTATCCGGGAGTAGAGGAAGCGTCCAGGATGGAGTGACCCTCGGCACCGAGGAAAGACTCACCTCGGGGACCGAGGGCGGTATGTTTCCGAGCTACACGGTGACCGAGGACACGTGTTGTTGTAAAATGTATCGAATATGTGATCCTATATGAGAGGTACCTCGGGGGAGAGGACGCCTTTTGCCGATGGTGCTTGAACCCGAGTAACATTGTTCTAGAAACCCCGAGGACACGTGTCTTCATCATAGGGCTTTTCAGAAGAGTCCCATCAATTATCAAATTTAAAGACAGTGTTTAGAATAGTTAGGATGAAAATAACAATAATTTTTTTTGGGTGACGAACGATTATTTGGGAGAAGGCCTACGTCATTACAATCATAGGTAACTTGTATCAAAGGTATCTTCTGAATCTAGTAACAAACTTCCTTAATTTATCCACTAAAAGCCTAAAACGTGACATACACTTAGAGTTTTGACAAATTATATAATAAAAATATATTCCACTTTCCACGTGATTGTAGAGAGATAGGTTGTGGATGGAACCAACGACGTATTGCTTAAGTGTACGAACAGTTAACTATTTAAAGTCACTCACAATTATAATAAATTCAATATTTAGAGTCTTCAACTTAAAGGAAAAACTAACAGCAGACTTGAGGGTTGCCTCTAAGATTAGTAATGCAGATTTTCCCAAGTTTTTCCAACTGCCAACCCTTTCGGTTGCATTACAAGTATCCCCTACCTGATGTCCTGTATATATGCCCATTGTCTATCACATTTCATTAGATGCCAAACAAGAGTCTCTTTCCCTCTCGCCCCTTCTGTTTTTTCCGAAAAATTCAATACACGAGATTCTTGAGAATTCAAGATTAGGGAGGATTAGCTGAATGCAATTATACACCCGCGTGTGGAGAGACTGTCGGAGTGACTTAAAATTATCACTTCCGGTCTCTCTCTCTTTCTCACGCCCACTTAGAATTTGTTTGAAGAGCTTGAGCGATGGAGAACAAGCACAAGTTTCTCCATGGAACACTTGAAGCTACCATCTTCCATGCCACACCTTACACACCTTCTTTCCCCTCCAATGTAAGTGTCTTTGCAAGGCTAACTGCACTGCAATGGTTGGGCGTCATCTTGTTTGGTCATTCCCATCTAGATTGCACTTCGTCCCTGTAATGAACTAGCGGTGATTTTTGACACATTCGAATTTGAAAATTGAAACTACTGATTAACACTAGTAATAAATGGGTCAAAATTTTGTCAAAGCTAAAAGTTCCGTTAGTAACGTTTATGTTTTTCGTTTTTATTTTAATATTTAGAGAAAATAAGAAAAAAAAACTCGTTTAATAACCATTTTTATTTTTTATTTTTTATCATCATTTTGTAAACGATGGGCGATTTTCAAAAAAGAGAAAATGATGTTTTTCGCTTTTTGATTCTATTTTTCATTTTTTAGAAAATCAAAAATCGTATACGTTACTAAACGAGCCCTAAATAATCTAATTTTAATACGACTAATACGTTTAACTAATATTATAGGAAAAACAATACTTGGGATCCCAAATTGTATCCAAAATCATTAGGAACTATTTGGTCAGTAGGTCCCATTGACTTCTTTTTTTTTTAACGAGACCCACTCATCCAAGGGTTTTATTCATTTGGGATTCAAAATTTGGAATGCAAAGTGTTTCCCTTGCAAAATAATTTTATGATCTTCTTTAGTTTTTGTTATATATTGCTCTCGTATCATTAGAATTGTTCTAGAACTAAATATTTTATGATTTAATTTTGCTAGAATGTAAATCAAGAAAATTTTCAATCTAGGGAAGACCTATATGCGATGAATTTTAGTAAGAGAAAAAGAATTTGTAGTCTTGTGATTTCTGGTTCACAGAGTACAGAACAATGATACAAAAACGATAGAAACCGAATATGAAATTGTTATTCATACCTAATTCACAAACGTAATGCTAGATTGATAGTAAACTTCATTTAGTGCTAAAAAAAACACGACCAATCTAATTGTTCTATAATTAAATCTCCAAATTAAATTCGACACCGATCTTGGTTTTAAAGCAGCTCAAAATCTGCCCTTTTGTGATTATGTTTTGCAGTGTATATTTGCCAATGGAAAGGCTGCCTACGTGACCATCGCAATAGACAATCAAAAGGTAGCGAAAACAAGCTACGAAGGAGATCGAGTTTGGAACCAAACTTTTCAAATTCTCTGTGCTCATCCACCAAACTCAACAATCACCATTTCCCTCAAGACAAAATGTTTGGTTTTGGGGAAAATCAACATCCAGGCTCTTGCAATATTGAACGAATCAAGTTTGATCAATGGGTTCTTTCCACTCTGCACTGATAATCGAGATTCAAATCCAAATCCGAGACTCAAACTACAATTCATTTTATGGTTTAAGCCAGCGGAGTTTGAACCAGGATGGGGAAGAGTACTCGATAATGGTGGATTCGAGGGGATGAAGAATGCTACATTTCCACAGAGATCAAATTGTAGTGTTGTACTATATCAAGATGCTCACCATTGTTCTACATTCCAACCGCCATTTGATCTCTGTGGGACACCAAGAAAATTGTGGGAGGATGTTTACAGAGCCCTCGAGGGTGCTAAGTATTTGATCTACATTGCAGGATGGTCATTCAATCCTAAGATGGTGCTGGTGAGTGGAAAAACATCATCCTGAGATAGTTTTCTTTTTCTGCCCTACTTTTTCATGTTGTCGAACTTGAATATGCTCAACTCATCTTGGGGATACTGGTTGACCGAACTCAGGTTTAGATTTTTATTCAAATTCTACTCGATGAAAACTTATGAACATTGGAGCCAAACTCAAGCTCCATATCCCAATAACTTGATAACCAATCCTAAATTAATCAATATCTTACTAAAATATGTCAAAATGTGTAATTTGAACATACCTGAACGAGCCAAAATCAAACCACGCATTCTTTAAGAGCCCTTCAAAAGACTAGTATTCTTTTGGGCAGGTCCGGGATCCTCAAACAGAAATTCCACATGCACGAGGAGTAAAGCTTGGTGAATTGTTGAAGAGGAAAGCAGAGGAAGGAGTGGCTGTAAGAATTATGCTTTGGGACGATGAAACATCCTTTCCAGTCATCAAGAACAAAGGAGTTATGGGAACTCGTGATGAAGATGCCTCTGCTTATTTTAAACAGACCAAAGTAATATGCAGATTGTGCCCCAGATTACACCATAAATTTCCAACCCTTTTCACCCATCACCAAAAAACCATAACTGTAGACACTCGCAGATCTTCAAACAGCAGAGAGATCATGAGTTTTGTTGGCGGGTTAGATCTCTGTGATGGCCGATATGATACAGAGAAACACTCCTTGTTTCGAACACTCAATACTGAATCCCATGTTCTCGACTTCTATCAAACAAGCGTTGCAGGTATGGGTTTCAATCCAGTAGTGTATTTTTGGGTTCTTGTCATGTCTGATTCGTTTTAATGGGTAAAATTGACATTCCCAAATATTAATTTGCAGGAGCTAGCCTTCACAAAGGTGGACCAAGAGAGCCATGGCATGATGTTCATGCTTGTATTACTGGAGAAGCTGCTTGGGATGTATTGACCAATTTTGAACAACGGTGGACAAAGCAATGTCATCCTTCTTTGCTAGTCCCCCTTAGCTCTATAACAGAACTCTCCCACCAGCCTGCTCCTACAAGCATTGCCACTGAGAGAGAATGGAGGGTTCAAGTTTTCCGATCAATCGACCATGTATCAGCAAGCGCTTTTACAAAAAAATTCACAGTCGAACGAACGATTCATGAAGCTTATGTGGAAGCAATCAGGCGAGCCGAGAGATTTATATACATAGAGAATCAATATTTCATTGGAGGGTGTCATTTGTGGGAGGAAGACCAGCACAGTGGTTGCAGAAACTTGATCCCCGTCGAGATTGCCCTGAAAATTGCTAGCAAAATCAAAGCAAAGGAAAGGTTTGCAGTGTATGTTTTGATACCAATGTGGCCAGAAGGAGTACCAGAGAGTGAACCAGTTCAAGACATATTGCATTGGACTAGGGAGACAATGAAGATGATGTACAGATTTATAGGAGAAGCGTTACAAGAAAGCGGTGAGCCTGGCCATCCAAGAGATTATTTGAACTTTTTCTGTCTTGCTAACAGAGAAGAAGAGGGAAAAGAGGAGTTTATTCCTCCATATTCTCCTCATCCTGAAACTCAGTACTGGAATGCTCAGAAACATAGGAGGTTCATGGTTTATGTCCATTCTAAGCTCATGATAGGTATGATCACAGTTCTTCACTGACCACATTGATTACTAGGGGTCTTAATTGAATCGAGTATGTTAGGTTTGAGTTTGCTCAGATTCAAGTCCGATGTTTTTGGCCTAACTCAAGCTCTAAACGAGCTTCACTGTTGAGCTTAGATCAAACTTGACTCGGCAAAAGCTTGGAAATAATTGAGCCAAGCTAAAACCGGGTTTAGGTTTAAAAATATCCATAAATTAAACCATATAACTTAATAATCAATCTTAAAATACAGACATGTGAAATCATCCATCAAATCAAATACTAAAAGTTCCCAAAAATCATATTTATCTTTTAGATAAGGGTTGTTTGATGATAAAATTAGAATTATTTATAAACATGAATCTATTAATCCAGTCTACTAGAATCGAATCAAACATTGTTTGGATTCTGCTTATTTGCATAATGAGATTAAGGATTTGATTAGATTTAATACATTTTTGCAATTTGAACAAACTAACCCAAACAGAGCCCGAGTAAATTGAATAGTTTAAGTGATTACTCATCTAAAATTCAATCTGAGGACTAGTTCTAAGGCCATACCTTTGAAAATCCTTATTCGAAATTGTCTTTTGTTCTTCAGTGGACGACTTATACATGTTGATCGGATCGGCCAACGTGAACCAGCGATCTATGGACGGGCAGCGAGACACGGAAATTGCGATAGGATGCTACCAGTTAAACAATGATGAACACAAAATCAGAAATGGTGATGTTCATTCGTACCGTATGTCACTGTGGTATGAGCACACCGGAAGAGCCGAGGAATTGTTCCGAGAGCCTCAGAGTATGGAATGTGTGCAGAGAGTTCGATCAATCGGAGATCAGATGTGGAGAATTTACGCCGGAGATGAAGTAGTAGACATGGAAGGTGTTCTTCTGGTCAATTATCCGGTGAGTGTGACGGAAGACGGTGGTGTTGAGGATGTTGTGAATGGTGGCGGTCACTTTCCCGACACGAAAACGCCGGTAAAGGGGAAGAGGTCAAAAATTCTACCGCCTGCATTCACCACATAAGCACAAAGTGGAGTGTTATCGTCTCCATTTGCTTTCAAGTTCAGCTACACTAATTTATTAATTTAAGTGGAATTTATTGTATTACGTGTGTTCCACATAAATAATTAATGTATACAAAAATTAATAAAATATATTTGATATATTTATTTGAATTAAATATCATTTCAAATTTATCGAACTTAATTTTTTATTATTCATATTATATTATACAATTATGAAAATTTTGTATGCTCTCAAATTTTTTTGTTATAATTAAAAATAAATATACATATAAAAAAAAATAATTAAAGTTTTATCTTTTTAGAATTTTGTGATTGAGATTTTTTAATGATATTTAAGAAATTAAATTTTTTTATATTCATTTGATTAGAATTTCACTTATAATTCTTTGAATAAAATAATATAAAATTAATTATCAATATACTAATCATATTGGTATTAATTAGGAATTAATTATGTTAATTGGAATAAAATTTAATATGCTACTATATAATATATATTATTAAGCATACTAAAACTGTAAAAAAAATTTATTTTTACTAAAAAATATACTACAATATCAATTTTTACATAAAATTTTAGTACAACTTAAAAAATTTATTGTTACTAAAGAATTATACTAATGCAATATAAATTAATATTATATATATATATATATATACACAATTATTTTTTGTCTTAAAAAATTAAAAAGTTAAACTTTTCGATGAAAAAGTATATATATATATATATATATATGCAGACATAATGTTATCTCTTCATATGAAATAAGTAATATTAGATTGATGAAATTTTTGAAGAATTTTTTAACATTTTATTGAAAATATACTAATGCTTATTTTTTTAAGGATAATATAATCAATCGAAANTAATATTAGATTGATGAAATTTTTGAAGAATTTTTTAACATTTTATTGAAAATATACTAATGCTTATTTTTTTAAGGATAATATAATCAATCGAAACATTTTATAGAAACTAATTAAATAATTAAAAAAAATATTATAAATAATTTAGAGACTTAAAGGCATAAAGACATGATGGTAATTTAAATATTAAATTACGAAAAGATAGAATAATTTTTGTAATCCTTTATAAAGATAAAATAAAGATTCAAAAAATTTTCATGTTAAGGGTAAAATACAGATATAGATATAAATATAGATTAGTGTCCACATCCCGTGTAATGCATATAATTTATAATCTCACTTTACAATCATCTTTACCATCAAATCTTCCCTAACCCTAATGTTTTTGAATAATTGCNATATAGATTAGTGTCCACATCCCGTGTAATGCATATAATTTATAATCTCACTTTACAATCATCTTTACCATCAAATCTTCCCTAACCCTAATGTTTTTGAATAATTGCCTATTAGTGTGTTAGAATAATATTTTTTAAAATTTAAAATAGTTAAAAACAATGATTGAAAATTTAAATTTAAAATAATTTTAAAAAATGTTGAGAGTATTACAAAGCACACATGAAATAATTTGATTAAAATGAGATAATTAAATATTTTAAAATTCTAATAATTACATATTTAGGGAGGAAAGTCATTTCAATTGCCACCTCCTATCTGGTACAAAGTCATTTCAGTTGCCATTTGTTAATCATGATCAGCTGAGTTACATTTGCCACTTTATGTTTGGCATTGGAAGACTATCTTTCTCATCTAGTGAGTGGAACATGAAATTCCGAACAATTATTTGAGCGACGTTATTGGTATTTAAAAAATTAATATAATTTATTAATTTAATAATGTATCAAGTAATGGAGTCCCGATCAAACCAAAGTGTTTGTAAACAACTTAGATGAAAACTAGTTTATATTCATTCATTTGTAAAATAAATAAAACTAAGATTCTTTAATCAGCTGAACAAACACGCACGCACACACNTTCATTCATTTGTAAAATAAATAAAACTAAGATTCTTTAATCAGCTGAACAAACACGCACGCACACACACACAAGTCAACCTTGATCTCTAACACAAATTGTGAACTTGATGGTGTGAAAAATAAGGAGGGGGATAAAAGAATTTGAGTGTTGAATAGTGATAGGAGTAAAAACACAGGAGTTAACANAAATTGTGAACTTGATGGTGTGAAAAATAAGGAGGGGGATAAAAGAATTTGAGTGTTGAATAGTGATAGGAGTAAAAACACAGGAGTTAACAATCGCAAAGACAAATAAAACAAAAAATGATATGAGTGATTCACCAAACTGAATAATTAGACTAGTCTAGTGTCAATGGAGCCTCTTTCTCCTACGTCTATTCCTAATGCCTAATGGAAAAGAAGGAGAGTGTTGACGGAGAAGAAAGAGTGTTTACAAAAGATTTGATCCCTTTCTTGTAGGACATTTTATTCTATTTATATTAGATTAAGTTTTTTATCCTTATTCAAGATTACATGGTCCCCTCAATCCATTGAAATTATCTAGAAATATGTGTTTCTTAGAGACAAATCATATTCATAAGACACGTGATTTTCTAAAAGCGGTGATAGAACATTCCGAAGTACCTTGTTGCCCAAAATAGTATGGTTGTATGGGCTTCCTTACCTTCTCCCCTTCTTATAGTTATGGAATCTAAGCTAACTTGACTATGACCGAGCTACTTGGATGTTGCTTAGTGACTTGGGAANGTTATGGAATCTAAGCTAACTTGACTATGACCGAGCTACTTGGATGTTGCTTAGTGACTTGGGAACTGGCTTATTTATGGAGGACAACTTGGACCAGGTCCGGTCGAAATTAGCCAAACTCCAAACTTGACCATAAGTTCAAACTCAACTTGTTTAATTAGCCAAACGAAGCCGAGTCAGAATTTAAAAAACAAACATTAATAAGCAATATAAAACAAGATGTTTGGAAGTTGTTACGAACTCAAACTGATCCCGAGCATTATTTGTAACTACGAGTCGAATTCAAACAAGATTGTATTCCGCTCAGATTTGGTTCATTCAAACCCTTACAAACTTCAATGCAAAAGATGCTACTCATTAGAGTACTCATTCAAAGCCAAGGATTCCGAGAACAAATCCAAGTCCAACGTCTATCCCAAGGTTTATCCAATACAAATCACGACACTAGTGAAAACAGACAGTTTTCATGATCTTGATGTATTGATCTTCAGGTTGTCCAAAAACATTGTGTTTAATCTTTCACTAAAGGGCCTACCCTTCACGAGACTCCCGCCATTGTGGGGCTTCACTCTAGAACAATAATGTACAGCATACAACAGATACATAATCTCTCCAGAACTAGCACAAGACCAAAACCACCTCGACCCTCATCATTCTGGAGCTAAATACGATGACATGAAATCGTTGAACCCATATTGCATTCGACGTGGCTTGACCTTGCGATAATTGAAACATGTTGCCCAGCCAAACTCCAGGCATTAACAAGGTAAACTTTTTTCAGGCAGAAACAGGTATCGGAATCGAGAATCAAAGGGAACAATGCCACAATTGCGGGAACTGAGGATGCTTTGCCGCCTCTTCGACATGCATTTTTCAACAAAGGCAGCTTGTTGGGATGGAAGGTAATGTGATATCCATACAGCCAACTTTTCATCATCTACAAATCCTTTGGCAAAGCTGTGTATCATTTTTGGTACCAAAAGCTTCCCTTTGCTGCTAACCCCTACTGAAGCTCGAATAAAATCACGCTGAGCTTCCTGGAGCTCGTCCTTCACATTCTTAGCTGTATAAATCCTTATCTGCAGTGTAATTTAGTTCATAGAAGTATAAACTTGCATCATAAAAAGTATTTCTAAATATAAATTGAAGTTTATATGTTACCGCAGGTGACGAGTACATTCCACAGCTTAGAGCGCAAACTACAAGCGGTTCAAAGGAATTGACAGCAAGATCTTTTTGCTCATCAGACACCTTTAGCTTGTGCAGTGCCAAAAGCAGAGCCTGACAGTACAACCATCAAAACCCAAACCAGTGTACAGAACAATGACAAAACAAAACAAAAAAAATATACTAAAACAGTTTAGTAAAAATTCAAATGTAAAGCTCATACGATTTGTGGTCTATGGACTGGTGGTTTCATCTTCAAAATTACGTATTCAATAACAGCGGCACTGAAAGAATGCCCTCCAACTGTGTATGCTGCCTGAAAGCAACGTATTAAACACAAATGCACGAGCAATCATACATTTATCAATTACAAGTATGTATTTTTTCATTTAGATTTAGTTTATGCAGTGGCTTAGGTCATGAGATGCTAACATAACAATGGCTTCTCCAACTAATTTGTCCACCATAATGAAAGGGAACCAGAACAGTTCTTCCTTTTTGTCCAGGTAAATTGTCATACAATTAATTTAGGTCGACTTTGACTCTAACCCACCTCTGATTGGGCCCCCACTACATCACCCTTCTCACCTTTAAAAATAGCAACCTCATTCTCATGCAATTTGTGGCCATGCCCTTCTTTTTCTTTTTTGAATCCAAAGTTTGGATATTTTAACTTTAGAACCCATCTATTCCTGAAAAAATGCTGGTGTGCCCAATATGTGTCCTTTCTGTGGTTCGGCATGTCAGGCACATGTCATGAGGTGCATGAAAAGTGCAAGGATATAAACAACAGCAGTGTTTTTATTGACCAGAAGAGACTCCACTAACATAATATCAGGCTCCCTTGCTTTGAACAAACAAATAAAAGTCCAATTCTCATAATGATGTAAGGCCTACAATCTCTTTAACCGTCAAGACCCAAAGAGATGATAAGAGATAAAATCCTATCAGCAACAAATCAACTTCATGATACATCTCAGGAACCCAACCAAGGTACCAAAATCCCAAGAAGAGTAGCATATGCCTACAAAGTCGAGAAAGAGTTGGCATTTAGGAGCAACCCATGCAATTGATGCCTAAATGTAGAGCTAGGGAAAACTTCCACATTACTTGTCAGGTCTTATAGATGGGTGAGACAACCCAGATAGGCAGAGGACAGTCACAATCATGTGCCTGAGTGACATTTTAACACATTGAAAGAACATGGAAAATTGAGCATCAAATGTTAGAAACCATACCTTTTGCATCAAAGAAAACAGCTTCAAGTCACTTTTTGGGACTCCATATGCCAAGTAAGCCTGTTCAAAGTTAAGAGGACAAAATATGTTAAATTCATTACTTTTTTCTTGAACACTAAATAATGGCAGACATATTGACACTTGTGTGATAGGAATAGTGATGCTAGAATAACTTGAGGTTGATTGGGGATGCATCATCCTCTCCAACTTCAATAAGATGTAGTTTTGCCCCAAATTCTACTTCTTAAGAAACCAAGTCTACCGGTTTCTGGTTTTACATTTTTCATTGGGCTTTACCACCTAGGAGTGCTTGTCAACGACTCCATCCCCCAAACCTCTTAGACAATGACTTTGTATCCTCTCACTTTTCCTTCTCTATTCCCACCATTCTTCTTTTTTTTTTTCTGTTTCTCAATAGTCCAGAGAGTACTTATATAGAGAACATACACGTTAGACAAAATAAATGAATCTAACAATGGGCAGTATTATTGACCCTCCATATTTAGAGTCATCCACTCCCCGGCGTATGAAAGCTTGCTCAAGGGGTGTTGAAAGCCCGAAGTGCAGAGTCAATAATACCGTTTGAAAGACATTCTAAGGCACAGAAGTAAATTCAAGCTGACTAACTAAAAAAGGATGTCAACAAGAAACTTATTAGGAGAAAGAAAATGAGCAACCCACATGCATTATCAGTGCATTATATAAGTTGATCCAAAAAGCCAGCTTCTCACTGCTGCTCAGGTGATTAGGATTTACTTGGGCCAGTTGCTCAACAAGTGTTCTGTCCAACAAAACAGTTTTTGATCAGTTCCAAATTCACAAAGGTCATCTTGTGAGAGACACAAACAGTTGTCTTGCAGAATATGTCAAATATTTGCTTCAATGGACAATAGGACATCCTGCACCCCCCACCCCACCTGTTTCAAAAAAAAGAACCTGTAAAAGGAGATGGAAATAGACACTAAAGATACACCACACTCATAGTTACCCATATCAAATGCCATCATCGCATTAAGTAAAAACTGTACGCTGCACAACAGTACTTAATTGAATATATTCTCCAATTAGGAAAGGAAATAACAATTTGAATTGTACTGGGAGATTGTTCTTTGGTCTGGGCACAAATTTCTGAACACAACTTGACATCTGGGTAATTTTAGCTTCAAATATTAGCACTTCTTAAATTTCTCTAGGGAACCTTCATGGCTTGGAGCAATCCTAAATTTAGGATCCATTTTCCAAGCAGGAAAACTAATCAGAAACATACACAAGTTCACTCCCTATAACAACATTCCCAAACAGCTTATACAGGCTACAGCATAAGCAAGCAGACGTAGAAAAATCCCATCCATAATTTGAAGTTAACAATGTATAATACTATTCAATTCGATTGTTATGATTATTTTCTTAGTTTGCTCGCAGCCATATGGCTTTCTCAGCTGCTGAATAAGAAATATACAATAGAGGAAGTCCTAGATAAAACCTTACCTGAACTTACGTAGTGCCCCTGCAGCGTATTCTAGTTGCTTCTTCCCAACTGACATCCAAGAAACCTCAGTTGCTGATCCATAGCTTCCAATATCTGTCCAACTTAATTTACCACGTACTCTATAGGGATCAACAGTGTCCTCTGCAGCTAACACCTCAGTATCACACTGTAAATCAATTTGTGGACTCTGCACACATGATGAAATCGTTGAGCGCTCAGATATTGACCCTGTAGACATATTGGAAAGATGTCCACGCGGAGACAAGGATGAACTGTGGCTCCCCGATGTAGATGATTTGGATGGTATAGTAGAATCCGCCAAAGAGATGAAGATATTTTTCATGCAGCGGACCATCTCTTCTGATAGTTTACAAGGGTGATCCCAGAGACCTCTAGGTTGCACCTCTCTCGTAAACCGTCCAGAATGTACAGGTTTACAATAGCTGGCATCCAACTTCACTAATACTTTTTTCTCTTGAAGAAACACAGCCGTCTCAACTGCTTCCTGATTTAGAATACAAATTATTCAATGCCTACAATAAAAAATACTGCATTTCTGCAAAAGATCTGATAATGGGAATAATTGCAAAACATACTTTATTTGTGTAAGCCTTAAAAAGATATTAGACATGATAATGAACATCAATGTAGCACTTCTATGTTAATTGTTAGACTTAGCAAATTTAGTCCCTCAGGGCTTGTCCTTCTAAATTTCTAATTGCTTCAACCTGCCACTGAACAATGATTGATTTAAAGGAAAAAGGTGTGGGGCATGATTGGTGATTTGAAAGGATTATAGTGATGAACAGTATTAATTGTTGTTGTTGTACCAAAGATGATGATCAACTTGCCACTGTCTCTTTAAGATGTGGGTTGCATTGAAACAAATTAGATTGCATTAGTGGTGAGATTATGTAGTCAAGAAGAAACGGATATATGTCATGTAGACATTATCAAGGTGCAGTATGCTGCGTTTACAGACCCAGTGGCCACTTAGTGTGGGGAAAGAGTACACACCTTAGTGTGGACAAAGAGTACATACCGGTGCCTTCGTAATGTCAGGGCAACTGCCCAGTGACTGGCATTTTGAACGTCTCCAGTGATATTCTGCAAGTCTCCGTTCATTTCTTTCCTGACTAAGTTGGAAATGCAATGAGATCAACTCCTCTTCAAGCTTTGACACACTGGACTCCAACATTTCAATATTGGACAAAAGCTCTTGAGCCTGTAGAATGATGAGAATTAGTTCAACTTTCAAAAAAAAAAGTGAAAATATAGGCTGCACAATTGAAAAAAATCTAATTGGGAGAAAATAAACAAAGGTAAAGTCTTAAGGCCCAGAAAAATCCAGAAATCTATGGCAGGTTTGAAAAGGGAATATGCAGCACATGCATGGAAAAATTGACCAAAATTCACTTCCTTCAACTTACTCCAACTCTAAGAGCAATAAATAACAGCATGATTATAAGTCAAGCTTGTTATGTTTTGAGTTTATAACTCTTGAGCTCTTTGCTTTCTTTTATTTTACTTTCAACGACTGACCACTCATACGAAAATATCTGTAATAGCTATCCAAAGAGCCGATTACAAAATGGAGTACAAAGCAAACAGCCAGAACTTTCAAGTCAGTGATCTGGTCCTTATATAAGTGATCCAAGTAACAAGGGACCCTGGGGTAGGTAAGTTATTCCACACTAGGAAGGGCCTCACAGAGT
>CAUOFW020007859.1:0-19583 GCA_963454935.2 Ilex paraguariensis
CGAGACTGTCATGGCATATAGCCTACTCTCCCAGCATGGATCGCCACCGCAGCAGCCCCACTCACCTGACCTGCTCGCCTCTCCACAGTACGTCCCCTAGCGCACCCAGCTTGCACTCTAGCAGCGCCCGAGGCAAGCCCATACACCTGTGCGTCTCCCTTTCTCGCTTGGCTTGCTCGCTTAATTGGGCTCGCCACAGCCTGGGCGCCCAATCCCTCTCTCGCCTGGCTTGCTCACCTAATTGGGGTCACCACAGCCTAGGCGCCCAACGCTTCTTCCTGGCGCTCCCCAGCCCGCCTAGTAACAGGAGCCTCCTCTCTCTATACTCCTTCGCCTACAAGCTGCTTCAGAATAGGTGTCTATGACGCCTTCACACCTACACCCGGTGCCTCCCCCTCCTCTCCGGGCTCTCCACCAAGATCCACAAGCTCCTCTCCATTTTCGACATTGTTCAAAGCTTTCAACTCAAGAGTCTCACCTATGTGTTCTTGGAGGATTTTAAGAAGAGCTCTCCTTCTTACTCAAGATTGTATGGAATGGGGCTCTTAAAAAAAATGAAAGAGGAAGTTTTCATAGATAATGGAGTCCCACAGGTATAGGGATTCTACTGGAAGGGAGGGAGTCGACAATCAAAAGGAGTCTTCAAAAAATTCGGATTTAAAAAGGGTTGCACACTATTTTGACCATAGTTTTTGATCCGAAACTCAAAACGGGGCTTATTATATATCAAATCGAAGCTCTTGGCGAGCCCTACAAAACTCAATGCCTATGGCAATGAAAGATGATATAAAAAGTCCAAAAAAGGCTCAGAAACAGTTGTTTTGGCCTCTCGAAGTTTTTTAAAAAAAAAAATTTGCTGCTCGCCTAGGATGCTTCCTACTAGCCCAGAAGCTGCCTGGTCACCCAAACTGGTCGTCCAGCTCTATGCACGCTATTTTAACCGTAACACTTGATTCGAAACTCAAAATATGACATATTATATACCAAATCGAAGCTCTTGATGAGCTGAGCAAGGTAATGAACTTTTCAAAAAAAAAAAAGTCCAAAAAAGAGGTGTTTTGGCCTCCCGAAGTTTTGAAAAAAAAAATTTATGCTTGCCTGGAATAGTGCCCTGCTCGCCAGAACAGTGCTCAGCTCGCTTGAAAGCTGCTGCTCGCCCAAACCACTCGTCTAGCTCTCAGCTCAAAATTTTGACCATAACTTTGCTCTGTTACTCCAAATGAGACTTATAATATATCAAATTGTTGCTCTTGGTGAGTCCTACAAGACACACAGCCTTTGGCTATGATTAATGCTATAAAAAGCTCAAAAAAAGGCTTGAAAATTTATGTTTTGGCCTCCCAAATTTTTTCCAATTTTGTCGTTTGGTCAAAAATTCAAACTCGACTGAATGCCCTACTTTCTAAGTTCCTTAAATGCAGGGCATTGGGGGGCAAATGATGGGCCAAGCCCAAGGGTCCAATTCATGTTATAAGCCCGATCTGAGTTTTAAGGCCCAACTCCCAGAAGTCCACCAAGTTCAGCCCAATGTGATCGATCTAGTCAAACTCATCAAGCTCAAGGAGTTACGTCAACAAAGAGCATGCAAGGTCATCTGGGAGTCTCCTCCACCACCTTGGGGTAGAGTATGCAAGGTTATCCAAGAGCCTCCTCTACACCACCAAGGGAGCGTCAAGGAACCTCACCCTCGCCGCTTGGAGAGCATCATAAACTTCCTTTCCGTTGAGGAGAGCAGAGGTCGCCAAGCTATTTAATCACTATTAAAGTCACACCAATCCGTTATGACTATTAAATGACCCCAACCCCGTTATGACCGTCCGACTAGCTATGCAATTACTACACTAATCCACTATAAATTGTAAGCCCCACCAATATTTTGGAGGCATCAAACTCATTTGAGCATAACTCTTTCCTCCCCTCTCAAAGCTTGTAATCATGTGCGCTCCCTCCACATCGGAGATAATTAAATTTCGGCGACGCTTGTCATTCAAAGTGGATGTAGGTCATATTGACCGAACAACAATAAACCTTGTTTTCTCTCTCCCTCTAGCTTGCCGCATTTTATATTACTTAATTGACAGGTGGTGTATAAATCAATTTTGTGCATCATCACCTATTTTCCTTCCTTAAAGGATAAAAAATGTATCTCTCTTACTTTCCATCCTTCCTACCAAACGGAGTATAATGGTCTGTTTGGTAGAGTGTAAAGAAAAATAGAATGATGGAAAGTGGAAGTGTTACACTTTCTATCTTTCAAGGCAAAAAATTTTCCTTCCCTCCTTTGTGTTTAGTAAGAGGGATGAAAAGTATGAATAATAGATTTTTTTGTACTTAGTAAAATGAAAAAAAAAATTTAATTTTAATTTATTTATTTATTTATCTTTTTGAAAAATATATAAATACATAATATATAATTAATAAATATGATGTGCAGAAATCAAAAGATATATAGACAAATAACATACATTTCAATACACATAATTAATTTTTTATTCACTTTTCCTCCCAACTTTAGAAGGATTGGTTTTGGTGAGTAGGAAAAAAAGTTAATTCATCCACTTTTTCATCCTTCCTATTTTTTTTCCTTACCAAACATAATATTTTATATATCTTTCAAACTTTTCATTTTTCTATTTTTCCACCGTACCATTTTTTGAGAGTGATATTGTATTCAATATCTTTTTATTTTAATTTTTTATTGAGAAATTATTTACATGTATACAAGTGAGACTCATTTTATACAAGTAAATTATTCACTCATTAATGTAAATAATCCATCAAGAAATAAATTAAAGTGATCTAAACCCCTTTAGTTTCGATACAAAAATACAAGAACCAATAACGGGATGTTAATTAACTATAGAATCTCATTGAGCAAACAATTAGAATGGTCTCTTTTGTAGGATCTCAAAATAATCTCACACGGACAATTATTTAATAAAGCAAGAAATCAAGAAACAAGATCAAAACAAAAGAACAAGAAAGAAGACAGAGAAGCTAAGCAAATTTTCTTTTGGTGTCAAAGGCTACTGTCCAAAACTTTTTTTTACTCAATTGATTAAAACCCAAATTATTACTTTTGTATCTTTCTCCATCAAATCTGGTTTGTCACGTATCTTGGTTATTTGAATGTTGATACTCTTTTATGATAATTAAAGAGTTTAAGTCAAATTCTAACATTTTTAAAGTTCAAACCTCGTGCCCGAATTAGAATTTTTCATACATTATGTAACAATATTGCTCGCAATCCCATTTTTCTGTACATCTGTTGTATCATATTTACATAGATATGAATTTGGATGAGCCCACATTTAATTCAACTGGAATTGAATGTGAATCATATATTTATAGATGTAAAATGTATAGATAAGTTGATTATTTAATAAAACTTAGTTGAAATTCAAATGTAATATAATAAAGCTCGCTTCATTAATCAGAGAAATTAGTTTTTTCAGTTTTAATGAATTCAGATTCGAATTAAGAAAATAAAATCTATTGAATAACTAGATCAAAAGATAGTACTATTTAAATGCATGGTTGTGTGGCCAGAAGGGAGGGGTTGTAGTATCAAAAGTCAAAAAAAAGAAAAAAAAAAAAAAGAAAAAAAAAACATTTAGGGGAGTCTGAAAAATACACAACAACTAATCGAAAACTAAAGGACAGCCGTAATTTTTGGCCAACAATTTAATTTATTAGAATGTATTTCTTTTCGGAAAGGGTAATGTTTCTAAAGTAGTTAAACATAGAGTATTCAACTGATTAGGGTGGTCCACTGATGTATTAGTCGAACTTCTCAGCTTAAGGTTGGAGTTTCGAGTCTTAAAATTCACATTAAAATTCGGTAGTTAACCACTATGTTAGTCTAACTAATTTCATTTTCGAGAGAAGTAACAGGTACGATTAGAGGTCTCGTGATCTCACTAGTAAAAACATATTGGGTGGTCTCCGGGGCTTTCTTTTTATGTACCTCACTAAAGTTATATTTTAATCTCACTCCAAGATAAAAATATCTAGTTTGATTGAACATAGTTGAAACAAATAATTCACACCAACCTCCACTTTATTTATCCAAAAATAAAAAGAAAAAAACTCACTTTGCCACGTTGTGGAAAAACCAGTGTGGTACCGTAATTAAGTCTCCCAGATGATAGTAGCCATACAATGTCTTTATCTACAATTAAGCCTCTCATAGTCACTATAATGATATTTATGCCTTAGATTTCAGCATACTTTCCATATATGTAAATAAATAATATTTATTTTTCTACATGGGTCACCACTCGAATCGGAAAAGAAATTTTGGTCCTTAATTCCAAAATTTATAAAAAAAGTCATAAATTTTATAATGATACCTACCACTGTTCAAAGCTATAGTGATGCCATCTTCCTAAGGAATTTTGAGGCCATATGCAAAACATTGTGAATAAATATTTAATAAAATTGTGATATAGCTTCTCATCCACACATATTATTACTAATTAATAATAAAACATCGCATAGTTATTAAATTAAGTAGGGCTCATAAGATTTATAAGAGATTTTATTATTAACTAATAATATCACATATTGATGACAATGTGATATTATTATTTCATTGAATATTTTCTGGTCTTAGAAGTTTAGTAGCCAGATAATAAAGCAGTCAAACACAAACATACAAAATCCATTGATACAAGTCAAATCAACCAAGTATTCCAGTTCTAATGGAGATGCACAGCAACTTGATGACTTATTTTCATACTAACCACTGTACTGGTTTGGATATGGCTATGCCGCCATGGTGTGGATATTGTGCACCTGTCTCCTGGATTGTGATAGACCCAGGGACGGATCTACAGTGAGGGCAGTGGGGCAGCCGCTCCCACTAGAATTTTAAAATAATTTGGGACTTAGATATAATTTTGAAAATTCAAAAATTTCAGAATTTTGCTCCCACTGAAATTTTTATAAAGGATACGGTTAGTGACTGTAGTTTTTACATCAAAACATAATTTTGGCAGCCTTATTTTTCACGCCCTTCGTCATAGTTTTTTGTCAAACTTCGACTCTCAGTTCTTGCCTTTTCTTGACCAGCCTCTTTTCTTTCCTTCTTTTGCTATATTCATCAACAAATCGACCTACTTGTTGGCTCCCGCCAGGTTACCAACCCTCTCTTCACATCGCAGTAACGTTGGTCACAAAGTATTTTTCAGTCAGGCACCTACCGTCCCAATCTTCCTAAAATAATTACAATGGTTACAAATATACTCTATTACTGATTATGTGAGCGATTATTCTAATTCAAAGTTTTGCAAATTAGCCTATGAAGAAACCCTAGAAAATAATGTTGAAGCTATGGAGAGATAATCTATTAACCATAAAAAAAATTTCCACTGGTTACAAATCCGCGATGAGAGCCCTAGAAGATTCTGTGGGAGCTGTCTAGAGGTGAACCAATAACCCATTAAAGGGTTCTAAAGATTTTCAAATATTTTTCATATGTTGAAATTTTTTATTTTTTAAGATCCATGACAAAATATAGTAATTTTTCTGTCAAACCATTGTTGTCTATTAAGTGATTGTTAAAATGTCACAAACAAAACCATTGCAGAAAATTATGGACTACCCAAGATCAAAAGGGTTGTAATTTTTAAATATTTTGTTAGAACTATTGCAAATTAAAAGGAAACGGTTGGTAAATGTGCTATTTTTCTTTTTTTTGGTAAGTACCAATGCTACTTTTTAAGCTAGCTTCTTGATACGCTATTAACTTGAGTCTGTGTAGTAGAATCACTATAGCGTTGCAACTCACATTAATGAAAATTTATTTGCGGGTGAGGAGGACAATATGGAGTTTGATGCTAAGCAATTGGTTTAATAAAACCATGCCATAATTGTTTTATTTGTAATAAAGTCTGTGAGGTTGAATTGAATGCTTATTCCCTTCATAAGTTTTGACAGTTATGATTCGAAATTAGTCATTTCTTAAACTTGGCTTATTAGTTACTCTTTTTGCAACCATATAATTATTTGATTTTATTGGTTACTTGAAATTTCAATTTGGGTTATATTTTGAATTAAACAATTGAAAATTTGCTTATTATGAGTTACTCTTTGGATTAAAATGTTCCATTGACTAGTTTGAATAATTTGCTAGTAATTGATTAAATTGTTCCTCAATCTTAGTTTGGTTCTAAATTATTTATGTTAAATTTTTTTGGTTTATTTTGATTATTTAAGCTCTATATAAGTTATTTGTTAAAAAATGAAGTATTGAATTAGAGTTTAACTAAAGCACTTGACAAATTTTAAGTTACCCCCACTGCATAACCATTCTGGCTCTGCCCTGCTGATTGTGATACTATTTAGGTGGCCTAGGTTGAGATTGAGCAATTTTTCTTTCGAGTTGGCCTGTATGCTCTTTTAGGGTGTGTTTTGAACTTGATGTATGCTTTTTTTCGGTACTAAAAATAATTTATTTGTTAGAAAAAAAAACAATCGCTTGCACAACTACCACTCAACTATATCATTCAACAAAACAATCTTCATCGTCCACGTCAAGAAAACAAAAAAAAATCTTATCGTGAAAACATTTTTCAGTACTTCAATACAAATCTTAAAGAGTCATTATTGTCTGCATGTCATGTCTTAGCCTCTCTCTTATGCTCCGTTTGGTAGAAAAGATGAAAAATATAAGGGATACACATTCTATCCTTCAAGAAAAGAAAATAGGAATAATACACTTTCATTCTTTTGTGTTTGGTAGGATAGATGAAAAATAAAAATATTTTTTTTTTATGTGCTGGCTAAGATTAGAAGTGACAATCGAGTCATGTTGAGTCATTGCGGGTTTGTGTTAAACATTAGTTAAGCTTAATTCAACTCATTTAACTAATTGTATCATGTCGAGTTAATCTGTTTATTTTCATGTCGTGTTCGTGTTAGTGTTGACACACATAAACTTTAAATAAAAAATTTAACGCTAATATTCTATTTTCACTTAATTGAATTCATGTTAAACATGTTAGTTTCATCTTACCATACAAACGAAAAAATAGAGAAAGTGTTCATCAACTTATCTATTATTCTTATATTCCTTCTTTATCAAACATGATCCTTTATTTATCCCTACAACTTTCCATCCATCCAACTTTCCATTATTCATTTTTCCATCATACCAAACGGAGCATTATAGAGAAAAATATTATATTGATGCATAATCGCCTATTGTTTGATTCTTCTCCCAGCTTTATATCTAAATTAGATCACTAGAATCCATCAACCAATTAACCCAAAAAATAAAGTCCCTTGATAAAAAGAGACCTTCCTCAATGAGTCCTGATTATATCTAATTTTATTAAACGAGTCCCGTTTGAGTCATGGCATGCGATGTACTATTACTTCTTAACAAAAAAATATGAAGTTAAGGACATGCCTATTGGTACTACGGGGAATAGTAATTCCACATGCCTTATAACGTTGGACTAGTCCCAGAATCTTGAGATGGCCAGCATTACATGTGACAAGCTTTAGATTTGATCACTAACATCTAAACAATGTGTTAAAAAACCTACTACATTAAACATCACAAAAGTACCGATTGAAAGCAGCTTGGTAAATTTTCACTTGATGAAAACAGCCATCTTAGAGCATATCTAATATACTCTCTAGTCTCATTCAATTATCTATTTAATTTAGAGAGTCAACTATAAAAATCAAACTTCAATAATTCTTTATTTAGACGAGTTAAAATAGATAGTCGTATTTAACTCTCTCAACATTTCAAGAGTCTAGCCGACTGGCTATTATATTTTTAATGAATGAAAAGATGACACATGCATTCTTCATTAAATACTCTTAATTATAAGACTACTGAATTAATGTATTTGAGACTATAGGATTAGCTTGTTGAAGCTATTATGCTTTATATTATAGAATTTTCTACTAAAATAGAGAATTTATTTGAGTTGTCTAAAAAATTTAATTATCTGCGCGGGTGTTTTCCAATGCAATAGTTTGAGATCGTTGCACCAAGGTGAGACTGCCCAAAAATGCCCTGCAACAAGGAATGGAGTTAAAAAGGCGCCAGAGACTTGTCCTGCTTATCGGGTAAGCCCATAAGAAAGGCCACTTAAGCAGCTGATTAGGCCCTAAAAAATGAGGGCTCCAAATAATAATGATAATTTTTATGTGTAATTTAAATTGGCCCAAAAAAAGTGTAGGTTTTAAAAGGCCCAATCTTATAGAAATTCCTAGAAGGCCCAAACTAAAACAAGGGCCTACTCTCACTCTCTCTCTCCCTCGTTAAGGGCACCAACTCCTTATACACGGATTTAGATTCCCTCTATTATCTCTTTCCTCCAATTTTCATCAATGGTCTACCCGATAGGCGGAACGTCAAAAAAAAAAAAAAATCATTGGCAAGATTCTTTCTAATCAATTGAAGCCATTAACCGTAGTTTACATTAAACAAACCTAACAAAACAGACTATGGCCAGCCACTAAACATTGACAACAAAGAAATGACTTGAGTTTTGGCACTAAGTTCTCAAAAACATTTGATTCATCTGATCTGCATATCACACCAAAACCCTACTGCGCCGAAAATCAGATCCATTTGCATTCAGTAGGTTTTTCATCTCTCCAGCCGATCCTTTTTTTCAATGAGTCTCTTTACGTGACCTCATTGAAGTATAAATAATCTTTCTGAGTTTTATGCGGTACCCATGTCAGAATCATAATCTTAATTTGTTATCAATGATAAATGTCATGGGAATAGTTCTAGCACAGAATGATCGAAACGGTCAAGAAAATCCAACTAATTAATCATGTAGCCATGTTCTCATTGCATAAAAATTGCATGTTTTTAATTGTCCAACATGCCCTGTTATTTCTATTAGACAATAACAGTGGGCCTTAAGCTCCAACTCCTATCCAGGATAGGATATTCCTGGGCTTTAAGGCCCATATGGATTTGTACTTCTGATTTCATGCTCACTTGGTTGCGAGAAGCTTCTGAACAGTTCTTTCTCTCCCTGTTATGCTCGGCAAAACTAGCCGAAAATTATGACTTCTTGTTGAATGAAGTTGTGGTATGGATTCATGTAGAAGTACATCGGATTTTGCTTTTAGTATGTTGTTCTTGTGCATTGCTAGCAATTATTTACCTTATATTCTGGTTCAACAAATAAACATCTTGATTGTTTACGGTATTACATAAAACGAACTCTTATATCGCTACAAGATTAGAAGAAAGTAAGATGTACACAACATAAAATCTCAATGCAAAGGGCTCGAATATACAAAACTAGAATCTAGCATTTGTCAACTAACTTTTAGTGTTGTTCCTTGTTAAAAATTATGGGTAACTCGTGTCTACAGGTACAATGCAATGTGAATGGTTTTGAGTGAGATGTTGGTGGTCGTTGGATAAGTCTATTTAAGATCGTCGGATAAATTTATTGAAATCTGCTGCGTTTTATATTATAGAATTTCATGTCTCTACATTCATTGGCTAACTAAAATTCTTTTTTGGTACCTCCTCCATCTTTTGGCGCCTCAAAAAATTGAAAGAAATCAATTTAATTAATTATCATTATTAAATTGAGAGTTAGTCTCATTCACTTTTGGAAAACATTCTTCAAAGGGAAATATTATGTATACCAAATTTGTTATTCAAATTTCCATCTCAAATGAAGGAGGACCATTGGATGAGTATGTCTCATCAACTTTTTCAAATGGAACCCACTGATCTAATGATCCTCCTTCATTTGAGATACAAAGTTGAGTTATAAATTTAAATTACATAACATTGTTCTCCTTCAAATTATTCTATTTTTTCTTCAGATCAAAGTAACCGTTAACTTAGCATATATCTCATGGATAGCATTTTACCTTTACTTAAATGGTTTTATTTATTAGAGTTTGTTTCTTTTATTTTTTCTTGGACTAATAAGTTATAGTGAGACGACTTAAGTCTTTTAAATATTATCCTATAGTATTTGAATTACATTACCACCCAGTCTTTTTAGGGTCCCTGGTGTATTTTTGATACCATAAGTTTTCACATATAATTTTTTTTTAATATTAACATTTTCTCAATCAATAATTATAAATTATCCAAAATTAAATTAATAACTGAGATAAATTTCAATAAAATATTAATACCATAACCTTAGCCTAATAAATTAAATTTTTTTTATCAAATATTGGATCCTAAATCAATATGAATCATGGGATCAATAAATGTTACAAGTTTTTATTAACTATTCGATGAATATCAATATGTTACATTACTTAAAATTTAATAAAAATTTTGATGGACACATTATTTTTATCAAATATATATATATATATATATATATATATATATATATATATATATATATCAAAAAAGTCGGCGGTGTGGGTTGCAAGTCAATCAAAAATCTGCTGCCTGACGTAATCTGATACGACCAACACCAGGGGACCACAATGGCACCGTTTCTTCACCGTTTTTTCGATTACGACAGATATGTCCGTACGACAGCTTCCCATAAGGAGGGACAAAAATTGGTGGCTCGCTACACATGGAATCCGTACGACAAGTATCCAATTTGGCCGACATTTCACTGCCATTGCCAGAAGGGAATGAAAATTAGCCAATCATTAACAAGAGCAGCCAAGCATTATTGAATCAATCAATGATCGCAGTTCATTCTATTCAAAATCGATAAATTAGATTTATGAAAGTACAGTACCAAAATTTGTAACCTTATCTATATTATCATCATCTTTTTAATGAAAGGATAATAATTGTCCATTCAAAATTACATTCAGTTTGCATTATTGTCAAGCTGTCAACCATTAGCCATCAGATTAAATGTGGATTAAACCTTTTTGAATTGGAATAAAACTTTAGGATATCCTTCAAAATCTGATTACATAATACTTTTGAATAAGAATACAATTTTACGAGAGGTAAAAGAAAAGGAAATTTTGTAATTATGGAACAAAGGGACTAATAGAAAGAAGAAAATATGTTAGCATCTTGATATTTTGAGTTCATGTAGTGCTTGTGTTATTAAAAAATAAAATAAATATTATGTGTCATGTTCTCTTTATAATAATAGTTAACACAAGGTATATGAATCTAATAATAATTTAATACACAAAACTCGAAACATCAGCTCAAATGAAAAAACTTTTAAGGTGGCAAACAAGAGGTCTTCATTTTGAGTCCTAGGGCCACTTACCCAAAGTGTAACCCCTGTGATTTAATTGGTGTGTCTGCTTAGTGGGGTATTGCACGAGCCCAAAAATTTTCTCTAATAATTATGTTGGTCGTTGAGTCTGATAATAAATTGTCGAAATTTTATTTGAATTATTAAAAAAAAGAAACTTAATACACAAAAAAGTTATATGGATATAATAATAACTTTATCCATATATTATTCGTATAAAAGCGAGAACCCTAAATTTTTTAAAAAAAGAAAAAGGGTTCTGTTCTTTTCGATCAGGTTGTAGTTAAAAGCACTAAAAAAGAAAGAAGAAAGCTAGCTGAAATAAAGGTGGGACAACAACTCATTCTGTTTCTACGGACCAAAACGGATATATCTACATTGACTTCCCCAAACAACCAACAAGGGCCAGCTTTACCTTACCCAAATCAAACATGAAACCAAAGAAAAAAAAAAGATATGAAAACATAGCAATTTAATGAACCAACTTGTCTTAATATGTTGGTCTTTATTGTGACATTCATTTACACTGATGACTCCATAGAAGGAATTTATGCTATGAAAGTTATGCTCCGTTTGGTAGAGAGGATGGAAAGTAAGAAGGATAGAAAATAGGAAGAATACACTTTCTATCCTTTAAGGATGAAAAGTAAGAAAGATTTACTTTCCTTCCTTTGTGTTTGGTTGAATGGATAGAAAATAAAAATGACAATTTTTTTTTTGTGCTGCCTAAAATTAGGGGTGATAATCGAGTCGTGTCATATCAGATTCGTGTTGAGTCATTACGGGTTTGTGTCGAATATTCATTTAGCTAATTGTGTTGTGTCGAGTTACGAATTGACCTGTTTATTTTTGTATCGAGTTCGAGTCGTGTTATTGTGTTGAATCGAAAATTTTCACCCTTAGTTAAGATGTAATTTTTTTTTTAATTTAAAATTTTAATTTTATTTTAAAATTGTTTTTATAAAATATGTATATATAAAAAAATATATAGACAAATAAGAAACATCTTAACACAAATAATTAACTTTTCATCCACTTTCCTTACGATTTTGGAGAGATTGATTTTGGTGAGTTGGAAAGAAAGTTAATCCTTCAACTTTTCCATCATTCCTACTTTTCTTCCTTACCAAACATAATGTTTTATTTATCCCTCTAACTTTTCATCTTTCCACTTTTTCATCGTACCAAACGGAGCATTAAAGTGATAGCCAACCTATGTGAGGTCCAGTGTTTTGTGCATTCCCATTCCCTAGCCAGTAAATTCTTAGACCATCGCTGACTTCAAGATCCTTTGCCACAGAAAAGGTATGCCAGTTGAGCGTCAAAGATCGCTTCCCTACTCTCCTCTCCGATCCGATGCTCGGAACTAATATGTCGTTCCAGCTCAATCATGTACACGCATGAGCTCATCATCGGCGGGGAGAAATAGTGACCCGTTAGGTATTTCTAATTTACGCTTAATATCCAATTTCGTGAGTGTTTTTATAAAACACGGAAATTCAGGCTACATTTCTCTCAAGTTCTCAAATCCTGTAGAAAAGAAGATTTATTAGTAATAATCTGTGACTACGAAGAAAAAGATAAAAACCATGAGCACACAATGAGGCGTAGTTCTCTTAACAACTAATGCTCTATCCTCTCATCGTCACTGTAATAATTGCACGGCCCAAACAATTAAATAATATTTGTGTCCAGATTTCAGATTATTTTGCTCATATATATATATATACTAGTCATTATCCGTGTCTGAAGGCACTCTTAATACAAAAAATTTGTCAAGCAAATGGGGCATCCAGAAATGTCTTAAATAAAAGAAGTCTAGGCATTGAAATGAAAAAAATTATATTATACTAATACAATTCGAAAATCCCTATAAACTTAAAGTAACACAATTACAAAATTATCCAATCATATATTTTTTCATGGCGGCTCTTCTTTCCAATGTGTTTTCATTTTTTCAACCTCTTGGTAAATAATGAACAGGTTTTCTAGTTCATATTGAATTACAAATCAAATTTTCAAAAAATAGAAAAAAATATCCAACTCAACAATATTGTCCAGCAAATCAGTTATAGTTGCAAGGACAATTAATTTAAATTATCTACTACTATGACTTCTTAGATGTTACAGAAATATTCTCACGCCACAATTAAATCAAAACAACAAAATCAAAATTTACTACTTAAAAAAAAATTGATTTAACTAATTTTTTTATCGTTTCGATATCTATTTTAAACTATTCAAGTATTTAAAAAATATGAACATTAGCAAGGGAAAAACAATGCAAATAAGGAAAAACAAAATTGATATTTGGTTTAGAATATTGTTTTTTTTTGTGCATAATTTTTTAATTTTTTTTGGTACAATTTATATCACTTGTTATTTTTTAATTAGTGATTATCTTGATTTTGAATTTTTTTTTTATTTTTTGGTGCAATTTAACACTTGTTATTTTTTATTGGTGATTAGCTTGACTTTTCATTTTTTTTTTATTTTTTTGGTGTAATTGGTAACACTTGTTATTTTTTATTGATGATTAGCTTAATTTTTAATTTTTTTTATTGGTAATTAGTTTGGCTTTTAAATATCTACAACCTAAATTTTTTTTTTTAATATTTAAATAATTTTTCATCTATAAAATCATACAAATGTTTTGAGCAAATAAGTCCAATTAGGATGGTCAAGACAAACAAATAATACTAAAAGAGAAAATGTGAGATAACATTGTTTGTCTTAACGATTCTAAATTAACTTTCATTCTATCACACACACACACACATACACATATATATAAAGAGAGAGAGAGAGAGAGATGAGAGAATATGTGTTTAAAATGTCTCTGAGGGAGAGGGAGAAAGTTATATACGTGTGAGAGTTGGTTGTATAAGATAGAGAGAGAAAGAGAGTTATATTAGAAATGAGAGTGTTAGAGTTTTAAAATGAATGAAAGTCTAATTAGAATCGTCGGATCAATAATTCTCAAATAATCTGAGCCGCGAAAATCTCAAAACAAATAAATCTAACTATTTTATTATATAGATTTTAAACTACGTGTTTAAATGGCTTATTATATAGATTCAATTATATATATAGATATAGATATCGGTATAGATATATATAGATAAATATATAAGACAACATATGTTAATGAACCTATATTTTATCCATCCACACAATTCTCTTGAATGGGGATGAGGAGAGATAAAAAGAATGAAAGCATGCAGCAGAATCCTATAGGAATGTAAATATCTCTTCAATGGTTTAAATGGGGATAATGAGAGATAAAAAGAATGTAGTAGATTCCTGTAGGAATGTAGATTAATTATAATCGTCGGATCAATTATACTAAATTAATTTGAGCTGCGATAAGCTCAAGACAAACCAAGCTAGCTACTTTATTATATAGATTTTAAACTACATGTTTAAACGGCTTATTATATAGATTGAATTATATATATAGATATAGATATCGGTATAGATATATATAGATAAATATATAAGACAACAAATGTTAATGAACCTATATTTTATTAGAGATATTCATTTTTATTAGAGTTTTAATAGATATTAGAATATATTTTGTTATTATATATATATCTGTCGAAACCATTCTCTTGAATGGGGATGAAGACATATAAAAAGAATGAAAGCATGTAGTAGAAGGAATGTAAATATCTTTTCAATGGTTTAAATGGGGATAAAGAGAGATAAAAAGAATGTAGTAGAGTCCTGTAGGAATGTAGATTAATTATAATCATTTGATCAATAATACTAAATTAATCTGAATCACGATAAGCTCAAGAAAAATCAAACTAGTTACTTTATTATATAGATATATATACACTACTTGGGTCACGACTCATACAGAATGATCTTGATGTTTACCAACCAGTGTTCAGTCAAAGGAAAGCAAAAACAAAGTGATGCCATCCATCTTGGGAATTTTGACGTCATTTGCCAAACATTGTTTTTAATAAATATGAATGGTGATAATGTGTTTTTATTTACAACTGATATGACCTTTTAATAGTAAAACACCACATAAATGTAATACATCTCACTAATGCATTATCGTAATTATTGCATGTGGTCATTAGTAGTAATTATTGAATTAATTATTATATTATTTTGTTATTCATTAGTAATATAATATTGGTGATCTCCACAAAGAATTTAATCCAAACAATCTTGTTGACCATGTTGTTCTATTATCTTGTATTTTTTCTTGGGTTTTAGCAGTCCAATAGATGTAGTGGGTGGGTGGCATGTTATCTATCACCCGCATGTGAGCATAGCAAGGCTTCTTTCATCTTCTTCCTCTGAACAATCTCGATATACAAACTGCTGATCAGTGTTCCTAACTTGAATTGCAGATTCATTCCAAGAATGTAGAGCGTAGGTTCTAGAAGGAAAATGATGGGACATTTTCAAATACTCCAAGATGAAGACACGTGTCCTTGACATTATTCAAATCTTATTACTGTAATCACGACACATATTCGTCGGATCACAATTCCCTCTTCCCCCGAGGTACTATTCATAGGGATCAATGACACCCAGTACGTTTACGTACCGACACGTATCAATCGAGCGGATGTGGGGTACATCGGTCCCTACATGTACCACTCCCCTCGGTACCGAGATGTACCCGTTCAGGATGGCGTTCTCTGCTCTTGCAGAGGCTATTGATGTACAAGTCACTAGCCTAGGCGAGGCTAGGTTAGCTATCATGACCTCGTCTTACACAATTGGTATTAGAAGGCATAGGAAGGCAGAAGACAAAACCAATGGGGAATGGGCGCGTGGCATATTGTGTCATATCAGAGACAAAAAGACCTGATGCCCTTGCTGACACACGACTTATGAAAGCAAACATTTAATTAGACCATTCCGTTGATGAGACAACATTTAATGCGGTAAGGCTCGGAAGAGAATGGTAATAAATATCCCTGAGACTAGACATTTATTACACCCTTGCCGAGAGGAGCTCATTAAACATTCGGCAGGCCGATGACATAGCATTGGTTGCTCTGGGTCCCGAACAGTTAAGAGAGAAGACATTCCTCATAAGAATCAGTGTGCACGTTACCCGTATCTAATGATCACCTACTGACCACACTAACAACAATCATGAGTTTTTGAGGTATAAATACTCCTCGCAAAAGGCAAGACGGTATGCAACAGAAAAACCTTTTCTCAAATCTATACTCAGTGTTTTCTTCTGCCCCTTTCTCAAAAACTTAGTTGATCGTCGGAGGGGATATGCCGAAAAACACTATGACGCCCTTCTAACTTGTCTTTCTCTGTTCCAGGAACATCCTTCAGCCTCACTGGACCGCTCCTTTGATCCACGAAAGTCACCCATTATCTTTTTCAGGCCACCAATGGATCTCAGCCCGTTCCAAATAGTTAGGGTAACCGTTTGATTGACTGACTTGAGTTCACCATAGGAGAGATCTGTTCTCGTGTTTATATTGTGCAAGATCCTGTACGCACAATCTGGCGCCGTCTGTGGAAAACAACTAGTTTTCCTAGTTTCTTCTCTATAAAGAACAGTGACCATGGTGAATACTCGACAAAAAGGAAAAGGTCCCTAACAAAGAAGTCTCAATTTGCAAGCTTCTCGTCATAACGGAAGGATGGGTCACGATGATGACAACAGAAATGTCTCTATTCAGTCAAGGGAGCTTACTCCTCAAACCAGTATGGGCATCAGGTCAGGAGGATCCGCCCCCTTGGCTCATCAACTGGCGGAGGTGATCGAAGAAAAGTTTGAGGATCGATAACGATAGTTGGAGAAAGACAATTTGAATGTCCTAAGCCGGCTCAACGAATTCGCCGCCTCCAGCGAAGGGTCGAGGGACTCATTCCTTTCTCGTGGACTCCCCCGCCCGGGAGGCAGAAACGAAGGATCTGAGGAATCATTTAAAAAACAAGGTAGAAAGCTCCAGGGGCCTAAAGCGACCAAGAGCCAATGAGCACCCTCTTAACAACCATTCTAGGAAGGCAAGACCTTTAGCCCTGGACGATCTCCGGTGAGGATTGTCAAGACGGAGGAAGGGAGATGAGTCCGAGGATGATTCAACCCTATCCACACGACGCCCAGGAAATGGGGGACCTATTGATGAACTCGGAGACTTCAGAAGACATCCCATTGGGGAGGAAATTGATCTCAGAGCTCGGTTGGAATCTAGGAGAAAGAGTAAGGCTGTCCATGATGAGGACGAAGACGAGGTCATACAAACACCCTTTACCAGGGATATCGGAGAGATGGAGGTTCCAAAAAAGTTCGTCGTGCCGAGGTTCAAAACTTATGATGGGCGGTCCGATCTCGAAGCCCACCTCAGGCAATACAAGCAAATGATGTCCCTGTATCATTCAGACCAACGGTTCATCTGTCGAGTGTTTCCCATGAGCTTGGGGGACTCTACAATGAACTGGTTCGAGGCGCTTCCCCCCAACAGCATTGGATCATGGAAAGAACTGACGAGGCAGTTCCTAGTCCGATTCATTACGAGGAGTAAGCGGCCTAAAGACGTTGGACCATTGCTAACGCTCAGACGGAGGGAATCCGAGACCCTTTGCCAGTACGTCATCCGGTACTGGGAAGAGGTTAATGAGGTAGAGGGCTGCTCGGAAGTCATGACAGCGACGTTTTTCAGGCTCGGCTTGGCGAGGGACACGGACTTGTACCGATCCCTGACCAAAAAGACTCCCTCGGATATGGGCGAGCTGATAGTCCGGATAAACAAGTACTCTAGGATCGAGGATGAGATGCGAAGAAGCAAAGACAGAACCCTCCAATCTAAGAGAAAAGAGAGGGAGCGGGACGATACTTCCCGAAAGGGACTGCTACCCCCTCCGGGGGGGTCATTCAAAGGAGTTCACACTATGTTCAAAGAACTCATTTACAAGTTGCTCCATAAGATCAAGCATGAGCCATTCTTCAAGTGGCCGCCCAGGATGTAGAGCGATCCCTCCACCCATGATCAAAAGGTCAAGTGTTCCTATTACCGGGATTTCGGCCATCGCATCGAAAGCTGCAGGGTATACAAATCTTTTTTGGAAAGATTGGTCCGAGACGGATACTTAAAAGAATATATAGAGCCCCAGTCGGAAGAGAGACGCACCCTAGTCCCAACTGAGGAGCCGGACAACGTCATAGATGTGATCCATGTATGTTCGCTAGATCGCCCCACGTCCAAGGAACTCGAGTCCGATTTCAAGAGGGTAGCTTTTACAAGAAAGATAGTCGAGAATGATGGGGGGCCGCCCAGTAAAAGGGCCAGGATTGGCGAGCCGAGCATCACGTTCTCTGACGCGGACCTGACAGGCGTGGTGACTCCTCATAACGACGCCCTTGTCATAACCCTGAAGATAGGCAAGTTCGACGTCAAGAGGGTGTTGATAGACTCCGAAAGTTCCTCGGAAGTGATGTACTCTGACACTTTAAAATGGATGGGTCTTGGCCACAAGGACCTCACTAAGGTCAGGACACCCCTCATCGGATTCAACGGATCGTTCGCCCTGCCCATAGGCAAAATCACATTGCCAGTTATCACAGGTCCCTTCACCATCAACACTGAGTTTGTCGTGATTGATACCGACTCTCCCTATAATGTGACCATGGGACGAGCATGGCTGCATGCGTTGGGAGCAATGCACTTCACTTATCACCAGAAACTGAAATTCGTCACGCCAGAGGGGATCATGGAGATCCGAGAGGACCAAGCGTCCGCAAAGAATTATTTTTATTCAACTGTTAGAGCAAGGGTTTTCACCCAAGAAAAGGGGCGCGCTCCGGAAGAAATCCTGGAAAAATAGCAATCACAGTCCGGGCGTCCAGGAATGGATGACCCTCAGATTGACCCAACTGAACGGTCGGTGGAGGATCTCCGAAAGGTGCCCTTGGTGGAGGGAGAAGAAGAAAGATACTTCTTAGTTGGAACTGCGATGCTCACAGCCCGAACAGGAGGGGATGATTGAGTTCCTGAGGGGAAATGCAGATGTGTTTGCTTGGAACGCAATGAAAATGACGGGAGTGGACCCAAAATAATCACACACAAGCTGCATGTTGACCCGGCGCACAAGCCAGTAAAACAAAAGCCACGACGCATGGCCCCGCACCACGCCCGAGCAGTCAACGAAGAGATCGATAAACTCATAGAGGCCAATGCCATCCAGGAGGTACAGTTCTCAGAATGACTGTCTAACACGGTTTGCGCGAAGAAAAAGGGGAGAAAATGGCGCGTCTGCGTAGATTTCACTGATCTAAACAAGGCATGTCCTAAGGACGACTACCCCCTACCAAAGGTGGACCAGCTAGTGGATGCCACTGTCGGATATGAACACATGGACTTCTTGGATGCCCGAGCAGGATAT
>CAUOFW020007860.1:0-19583 GCA_963454935.2 Ilex paraguariensis
TCTTATTTTCCAAATATCATATAACATTTGAAGTAAAACCGTGACATTTGAAACAGATCTCAAGTTTAAACATTCGCAATAATTTTAATGAACAGTAAACCCAAGTCACAATGAGCAACCATAACCATTTCCAACAAGTTCTTGTAGAGTCCCATACCTCCACAAGCTCTTGTGGGAAATGCAATAGTAACACCATAATACAAAAAGGAACGCTTATTCCACCATCGATTATTATATTTCCTTTGGCACGAATCTCAAGTTTAAGTAACAATAGTAATAGAAAGGAGCAATTTCAACTAAGTGCTAATAAACATCCATTACCAAAATATAAATCATTTCCCACACATGATATCATATTGTCCTCTCTAATGGGAGCATCCTTACAAGGAACCTCTCACCCTCAAGATTTGGTTTCTCAAGCATCCTTACAAGGAACCTCTTGAGAAAATCACATACTGTCCTCTTTTGGTGTGAGCATCCTTACAAGGAACCTCTCACCCTCAAGATTTGGTTTCTCAAGCATCCTTACAAGGAACCTCTTGAGATGGAATGAGCATCCTTACAAGGAACCTCTCATCCATGTTCATTCCAACAACCATACAAGATCACATCATCCCAACAATCATCACACATAACCAAGGATTCCATAAATCTCCAATTTACAAGCAAATTTCCAAAGATCCACAAATCCATTATGAGGCAATTTCAATAAACAATTAGGAAAATACAAGAGATCACCACCACATCATTTTCATTACTCACACAAAGCACTAAAGTTCTCAAAACCAAGCTTGAGCAAATGTAGAAAGAGAATTCCATATTTCCCCAAAAACTAGGGTTTTAAAGCTATAAAAGAAGTTTCATGGGTAATCAATCCTAACTTTGTTTAAGACATGCCATAATTGCAAGAAAACCAAGAAACAAGGAATTCCTAGCAAATACATACAAGTATGAGTCAAAACATATATATATATTAGCCTTAGCCTCAATGGACAAGCATGGAAGAAAAACCCCTACCTTGAATCAAAGTTTCAAACCACAAACCCAAGCTCTAATGACCTCCTTTCTCCCTTTCCTCCTTTCCTCTATCTTCCCCAAGGGTGCTAAGGGGTTTGGGGGTGAGAGATGTGAGAAAAAATGGAAGGAAATGGGCTGGTTTCTGTGTTTTAAACACAGCAGTCCGCGACATCACTGTTCATGGGCTGAATTTTGAGTTTTTTTCCAAAATTACAGTTTTGCCACTAGAAATCTCCAATTTGATCCATACGACTACCCTAAGGTTTTTCGACGTTCCGGATTCATTTTTAATGTTATTTTAACCTAAAAACATTGCTTTTTATGATTTATTTCAAAACTAAAATAAATTCACACTTGGAACATTAAAATTTCTATTTTATTCCTTCGAACTACTATAGGTGATATCCTTACGATTTTAATATATATATATGGTTTATTCTTAAGTCATTACATATAGAAGAATCACTAAACAAGTACATTAATATATTAATGTAAACATATGGGGTTTTACACCTTTAAGGTCTAATAAGAAAGCACAACCCTTTACTATCCAAGGAGCACCATAGTGCAGATTTTTGGTCAACTTCATAGAATAAACTGATTTGACTCAGGTATTTCTAGGAGGTGTAACCTATATGGTTGGAAAGATATACGAGTTAGGGTTCTAACAAAAATAACGGTGCACAATTCGGACTTTCCAATAAAGAGTTATGATGAAATTAGCGAAAGGTAGTCTGCCGGACAGATTTTTGGACAGTGTAGACACTACTTCGTAATATGGACATAACTCCTTCCTCCTAGTTCCGATTGAGATGATTCAAGGTGATATGGAATCCTAAGAGAGAGATCTACAAATTTCATGTTTTAAGTTTTGAGAGATATGGACTGCATCAAGGTCGAAATCGAGCTTGATGTTACAGCCAGTGCACTGTTCATCCCTTTTTCATTCTACCAAATTCAAACACACATCACTACACATATCCCCATTTTTACAACAATTATTTACTATATATCTATATACATATATAAAAGAAAATGCGGGGTGTTACAATCCACCCCCCTTAAAGAAAGTTTCGTCCTCGAAACTTACCTCAAGTAGCGAACAAATATGGGTACTTCTCTCGCATTTCTAGCTCCGGTTCCCATGTAGCTTCTTCCACTCCATGGTGTTGCCACAAGACTTTCACCAATTTGATGACTTTGTTGCGAAGCACTTTCTCCTTGGCGTCGAGAATCTTCACTGGTTGTTCTTCATAGGTTGCTCCATCTTGAATTTCAATATCTTCTAAGTCTACAACCGGCGTTGCATCCGATTTACACTTCCTCAACATGGACACATGGAATACGTCGTGTACTCCCGATAACTGAGCTGGTAACCGCAACTGATATGCCGCCTTGCCCACCACTTTGATCACTTCAAATGGCCCGGTATACCTTGGCGCTAACTTTCCCTTCTTGCCGAATCTAAATACTCCTTTCTGGGGCGACACTTTGAGAAACACATAGTCCCCCTCTTTGAATTCTAATGGTCTTCGTCTTTGATCCGCGTAACTTTTCTGTCTACTCTGTGCTGTGCGTAGTCTCTCCCGGATGAGTTGAATTTTCTCTGTAGTCTCTCGAACAATTTCTGGCCCAAACAAACTACTCTCGCCCGCTTCTAACCAACACGTCGGGGATCTACATGGTCTTCCATACAAGGCCTCATAGGGTGCCATTCCAATACTGGTCTGATAGCTGTTGTTGTATGCAAATTCCACCAACGGTAAATGGTCACTCCAACTTCCCTTGAAGTCCAACGCGCAAGCTCGTAACATGTCTTCCACGATTTGTATCACCCTCTCGGATTGGCCATCCGTTTGGGGATGAAAGGCTGTGCTGAAATGTAACTCTGTCCCCATAGCTTGTTGTAGACTTTGCCAAAATCGCGCCACAAACCGAGAATCACGATCCGACACAATGGAGAGCGGAACTCCGTGCAACCTAACAATCTCACAGATATAGAGCTTGCTCAACGTCTCTAATGAGTCTGTGGTCTTCATACCCAAGAAATGAGCGGACTTGGTGAGTCTATCCACAATGACCCACACTGCATTATGCCTGCGCGACGTCCGTGGTAAACCCGACACGAAGTCCATGGTGATGTGATCCCACTTCCACTCTGGAATAGGCAAAGACTGTAGGACTCCTCCTGGCCTTTGATGCTCAATCTTCACCTGCTGGCACACCGCACATTTTGCCACATACTTGGCTACATCTCGCTTCATTCCCCTCCACCAGTATTGACGCTTCATGTCCCTATACATCTTTGTGCTACCGGGGTGGATAGCAAACTTGGAGCGATGACACTCCCCAAGTATCTCCTCCTTTAGGGACGAATCATCGGGAACACATAGCTTCTCCCCATATCTCAACTCTCCATTCTTCCAAGACCATCCTCCCATCGCTTCCCCATTCTCCAATCGGGCTCTAATCAAATCGAGTTCCGAATCCAGGCATTGCAACTCCATAACCCGTTGTCGAAGCGTCGGTTGAGCTACAAGGTTGAATAGATATGATTGATACTCCGGTCCATCCACCCATAGATCGTACTCCTCCAATGCATCAATCATTTTCCACCTATTTACCGCAAGAGAATTGATTTCACCCCGAGACTTCCTGCTAAGAGCGTCGGCAACTACATTGGCCTTCCCTGGATGGTAGTTGAGTGTGAACTCATAATCTTCCAAGTACTCAATCCACCTTCTCTGCCGGAGATTCAAGTCTTTCTGTGTGAAGATATACTTGAGGCTTTTATGGTCCGAAAACACTTGAAATTTCTCCCCGTATAAATAACATCTCCACAACTTAAGAGCAAACACCACTGCAGCCAGCTCCAAGTCGTGTGTGGGATAATTCTGCTCGTGCACCTTGAGTTGCCTCGAGCCATAAGCCACTACCTTCCCTCCTTGCATTAGAACGCATCCCAATCCTCGTAGTGAAGCATCGGTGTAGACATCGTAGCCTTCCCCACTACTCGGAATAATGAGGATAGGGGCAGTCGTCAACTTCTCCTTCAAGGTGCGAAAAGCTAGTTCACACGCTTGAGTCCACAAAAATTTCTCCCCCTTCTTTGTAAGGCGAGTCATCGGCATCGCAATCTTGGAGAACCCTTCCACAAACCTACGATAATAGCCGGCTAACCCCAAGAAACTCCGTACTTCTGTCACGTTCCTCGGTGGTTCCCATTTCATCACGGCCTCAATCTTTGCTGGATCAACCGCTACTCCTTGCTCGGACACAACATGGCCAAGGAACTTCACTTCCTTCATCCAAAACTCACACTTGCTCATCTTTGCATATAACTTATGTTCTCTCAATGTTTGTAGCACAATAGAGAGATGACGAGCATGTTCCTCCTGAGTCTGTGAGTAAATCAATATGTCATCAATAAACACAATGACAAATTGATCGAGGTATGGCCGGAAGACTCTGTGCATCAAATCCATGAAGGCTGCGGGGGCATTAGTCAATCCGAATGGCATCACCGTATACTCGAAATGACCATATCGGGTACGAAAAGCAGTCTTAGGAATATCCTCCTCCTTAATTCGCAGCTGATGATACCCCGTGCGAAGATCAATCTTGGAGTAATACTTTGAACCCTCCAACTGATCAAATAAGTCATCAATTCTCGGCAACGGATACTTATTCTTCACGGTAACCCGATTCAACCTCCGGTAATCCGTGCACAACCGTAGAGTCTCATCCGTTTTCTTCACAAAGAGGACTGGGGCTCCCCAAGGTGAAGTGCTTAGACGGATAAACCCAATCGCCAACAATTGATCCAACTGCTTCCTTAGCTCCTTTAACTCCAAAGGTGCCATCCGGTAGGGAGCAATGGATATGGGTTCGGTTCCCGGATAGAGATCGATCTTGAACTCAATTTCCCTATGTGGCGGTAATCCAGGTAATTCCTCAGGAAAAACATCCGAAAACTCCGATACAATTAACACCACATCCGTATGGAGTTTATCCATGTTATCTCCCATCAAGCTAGCTAAGAAACTCAAATGACTTCCCGCTTTCGCTTTTAAGAATCTACTACCCATAGTAGGAAATGGATGGAAAGAATCTCGGTTATTCACAAAACTGAAAATTACTCCTCCCGGCAATTGAAATGTAATCCGCTTGCGGAAACAATCCAGTACCGCACGAAAAGTGGATAACAAGTTCATCCCAAAAATCACGTCATACCCCTTCATCTCTAAAGCAATTAAATCCACAATCAATTCGTGCTCCCCAATACGAAGCACACAACCCTTGCAGACTCGGCTAGTACCCAATTGTTCTCCCGTAGGCAAGTCAACAGTCAAAGCATGTTCTAACTTCTCGAAACCCAATCCCAAATTCATAGCATATGCAGTACGTATAAAAGAATGAGTAGCACCGGGATCAAATAAGATTCGGGCCCAGGAATTGTAGAGAAGAATGATACCTTCCACAACGGCATTGGCAATGTCCTCCTCCGGCTGAGTCAAAGCAAATACTCGCCCTTGGTTGGTGCCGCCAGGGGCTTGAGTTTGTATCGGTCGATGCGGTGCAGGCCTCGGTGGTGGTGGTTGGGCTGCTGGTACTTGTCTTGCGGTCTGGATAGGCCCTTGAGGTGGAAAAACTGGGCAATGCATCCGAATATGTCCCACACCTCCGCATGCAAAGCAAGATCGTGGGATAATACCAGCTCTAGTCTGAGTGTCTCCCTCTCCTCGGGCTGTCAAAAGTCGCTGTCCACCTGTTGGGTCTGGGCGACGGTATGGTGTCGGTCTCTGTGCCCCACTAGTGGTAGCACCCGTCCGAATTGGACCTCCTCTCAAGAAGCCCTGTCGTCGCTGGCTATCCTCTATGTCTCTCTCTACCAGTGCAGCTCTGTCCACCAAGTCCCCATACTCCCTAATCTTGAGAGCCACCAACTTCTCCCGGATGACCGGCCTCAGTCCCTGCTCAAATCGCTTAGCCCTGTCGGCCTCCGTAGATATAAATCCTGTAGCATAACGGGAGAGCTCGTCAAACCTCCTTTCGTACTCGGCCACCGTCGTGCTACCCTGTCGTAGAGCAAGAAAGTCAGCCTTCATTCGATCTCTGACTGATTCAGGAAAGTACTTGTCCTGAAATATTTGGTCGAACTCCTCCCAAGTGAGTGCATCAGTGTTCCTCCGTCTCTTGACCGAATCCCACCAATGGTCGGCCTCCCCCTCTAACAAATAGGTCGCCAAGCCAACCCTCAAATCTTCGGCAACTCCCATGCCGTCACATACCTTCTTCACTCTGCGTATCCACTTGTCTGCATCCAAAGGGTTAGAGCTCCCTTGGAAGGTGGGTGGATGTTGTCTCAGAAATTCTCGAAGAACCACCATCCTTCGATCTCCATTTCCAATTCCGGGTACTTCCGCTAGTGGTTGAGCTCCACCATTATGGTTGTTGTTCCCATTCTGGTTTTGTACCAAAGTGGTGAGCTCCTTCAAGCATTGATAGATGCCATTCATGGCATCGGGAGGTGGTGGTGGTGGTGGATTTGCTTGACCTCCACGACCACGCCCACGTCCACGTCCTCGTCCTCGTCCTCCATCCATCCTGCACATCAATTCACAATTTAATTTCATTGAGGTACAAGACATCCTAATTATTGCTTTAATTTAAAGCCTAAGATTTATATAAAACATAGATCATCAATTTTGTTCAACCTAATCCTGCCTTTCTAGTGGTAATCCATAACCTACAGCTCCCATGTAAGACCTAAAGCCTAAGCTCTGATACCAAATTTGTAACGCCCCAAAAACCCCCTTGGGTGACATTACATTCTAAAAACCATTCACCCCATGAGAGCATTACGTAAATTCATCACGACGAAAGTTCATTCATCAACCATTCATATTTTAACAAAATTTGGGCAGAGTCTCCTTTGTACGGGGAGCTTTACCCAAAACACAACCTGTACAATTATATTACAATTGACCACACCGGGTCCACATATGCATAACTATTGACCACACCGGGTCTATTTATCCATCATAAAATAAACTTTCATTCATCATATGCCATATCCACAATGCCATCCCAAAAGAATAGGCCAAGTATGACAAATATATTCCCAAAAGAATTAAATTACACTTGCAGTGAAATAACAAAATACTAGACTTTACATGATTTCAAAATAAACTCTCTAGTCTAGTACAAAAGAAATATAACTCTAGGCATCCAGTTCAGGACCCCCGTTCCCCTCTAGGGGAGCTTCCCCATGCACTGGTTCATCTACTTGTAACTCCTCCTCATAGACGAAATCTGAAAAGATATTATTTGTAGGGGATGAGCACTAAGCTCTGTAGCAACATTCCTTCCATACTCATACAAGGTTTAGAAAACAAGTAAAACAGTTCGGTCTTATTTTCCAAAATATCATATAACATTTGAAGTAAAACCGTGACATTTGAAACAGATCTCAAGTTTAAACATTCGCAATAATTTAAATGAACAGTAAACCCAAGTCACAATGAGCAACCATAACCATTTCCAACAAGTTCTTGTAGAGTCTCATACCTCCACAAGCTCTTGTGGGAAATGCAATAGTAACACCATAATACAAAAAGGAACGCTTATTCCACCATCGATTATTATATTTCCTTTGGCACGAATCTCAAGTTTAAGTAACAATAGTAATAGAAAGGAGCAATTTCAACTAAGTGCTAATAAACATCCATTACCAAAATATAAATCATTTCCCACACATGATATCATATTGTCCTCTCTAATGGGAGCATCCTTACAAGGAACCTCTCACCCTCAAGATTTGGTTTCTCAAGCATCCTTACAAGGAACCTCTTGAGAAAATCACATACTGTCCTCTTTTGGTGTGAGCATCCTTACAAGGAACCTCTCACCCTCAAGATTTGGTTTCTCAAGCATCCTTACAAGGAACCTCTTGAGATGGAATGAGCATCCTTACAAGGAACCTCTCATCCATGTTCATTCCAACAACCATACAAGATCACATCATCCCAACAATCATCACACATAACCAAGAATTCCATAAATCTCCAATTTACAAGCAAATTTCCAAAGATCCACAAATCCATTATGAGGCAATTTCAATAAACAATTAGGAAAATACAAGAGATCACCACCACATCATTTTCATTACTCACACAAAGCACTAAAGTTCTCAAAACCAAGCTTGAGCAAATGTAGAAAGAGAATTCCATATTTCCCAAAAACTAGGGTTTTAAAGCTATAAAAGAAGTTTCATGGGTAATCAATCCTAACTTTGTTTAAGACATGCCATAATTGCAAGAAAACCAAGAAACAAGGAATTCCTAGCAAATACATACAAGTATGAGTCAAAACATATATATATATTAGCCTTAGCCTCAATGGACAAGCATGGAAGAAAAACCCCTACCTTGAATCAAAGTTTCAAACCACAAACCCAAGCTCTAATGACCTCCTTTCTCCCTTTCCTCCTTTCCTCTATCTTCCCCAAGGGTGCTAAGGGGTTTGGGGGTGAGAGATGTGAGAAAAAATGGAAGGAAATGGGCTGGTTTCTGTGTTTTAAACACAGCAGTCCGCGACATCACTGTTCATGGGCTGAATTTTGAGTTTTTTTCCAAAATTACAGTTTTGCCACTAGAAATCTCCAATTTGATCCATACGACTACCCTAAGGTTTTTCGACGTTCCGGATTCATTTTTAATGTTATTTTAACCTAAAAACATTGCTTTTTATGATTTATTCCAAAACTAAAATAAATTCACACTTGGAACATTAAAATTTCTATTTTATTCCTTCGAACTACTATAGGTGATATCCTTACGATTTTAATATATATATATGGTTTATTCTTAAGTCATTACATATAGAAGAATCACTAAACAAGTACATTAATATATTAATGTAAACATATGGGGTTTTACACCTTTAAGGTCTAATAAGAAAGCACAACCCTTTACTATCCAAGGAGCACCATAGTGCAGATTTTTGGTCAACTTCATAGAATAAACTGATTTGACTCAGGTATTTCTAGGAGGTGTAACCTATATGGTTGGAAAGATATACGAGTTAGGGTTCTAACAAAAATAACGGTGCACAATTCGGACTTTCCAATAAAGAGTTATGATGAAATTAGCGAAAGGTAGTCTGCCGGACAGATTTTTGGACAGTGTAGACACTACTTCGTAATATGGACATAACTCCTTCTTCCTAGTTCCGATTGAGATGATTCAAGGTGATATGGAATCCTAAGAGAGAGATCTACAAATTTCATGTTTTAAGTTTTGAGAGATATGGACTGCATCAAGGTCGAAATCGAGCTTGATGTTACAGTCAGTGCACTGTTCATCCCTTTTTCATTCTACCAAATTCAAACACACATCACTACACATATCCCCATTTTTACAACAATTATTTACTATATATCTATATACATATATAAAAGAAAATGCGGGGTGTTACACTATTCATCCATATGATAACGAATAAATACTAAAATCAATAAAATATTGTAACTTCTCTAACTTAAAATTCAAAACAAAATAGTATCTTGCAACGGAATAATTAAAACTAGTTAAAACATTGTTTCATAGAAATCTCTCAAACCCTAAACTAAAAATAAAACAACTCTATTCCTCTAAGACATGGTCCATATCTCGATTCTCCAATGGCTCGTAATCAACCTACTCATCCGCATAGACATCCTCTTCTATGCCAAAATCTATAAGTGTTTGGTTGTAGGGGGTGAAGAAAAGCCCGTAAGAAATCTCTCTCAAATCCCAATAAGGTTTTAAAACAACAAAAAGAAGGTAAGTCTCTTTTGAAAAATAGCATATAAAAATTTTTTAGAGTAAAATCATGATAGTTATAATGATCTCAAGTGTACAAAATACAATAAATCAATAACAAGAATAAACATGCAAGAAATTAAAGTAATTAATAAATAACTCAGTAGAATCATCGCATATTCTCATGTATGTTGGCTGCTTCTCAAGAATCTACACAACGATTCTACATTGTTCACCCACCACAAACCAAACAATCTCAATCATTCCCTACAGGGCACATCACAAACCACCTTAAGAAGGGCATATATCGTCTCACACGGCATTGACGAATCTTTCCCAAGAAAGGTATATCATCCCTCAGCCTCAAACCTACATAAACAATAGTGGTTGTTCTCACAAAAAAAAATCCACTACAAGTGTTAGGCAACCATCTCACTCCCACTAGGATAGACTAACCTCTACACTGTACAGCTGCTCTTGAAGGCAATTCAAGTCCGTCACACCCAAATCATACAAGAGATAACACCACAACTTTATCAATAACCACAATCTTAACCAATTGCAATTCCCATAAACACTCAAGTATCACAATTCTAAATATACTACAGTAATAAAGGAATTAAAATATGCAAGTGATCAAATTAAGAAAACATTCGCAATTTCAATATCAATAATCATAATTTCTTAGAACAAGAACAAACAGTTGATTGAAAACCTAATTTAATTAATAATAGGAATTTTAGAATTCAAGAATCAATAGTTTTTTCACTTAAATCATGTGTTTAGGAAAAACTAGGGTTTTGGAAATTCAAAAACAATATTTCTTGAATGCAAGACATGTATCTAGTTGAAAACCATAAGTTACTCAGAAAAAAAAAATCAAGAACGAATTGAAGGTTAATCCAAAGAAACCAAGAATGAAAGATTATTTAGCATACAATAATCTATAATATTTAAAATATACATAATCATACCCTAAGTTTCAATGAAAGAACTTGAGAAGAATCCCCTACCTTAATCTGATGTTTGAAGATAGCTCTAGCGTGTTTGAATCAATCTCAATGCAATAATTCCTTTTGAATCTTGTGTTTTCTCATTCTCTCTCACTCTGTAGGGTTGCTTAGGGTTGAAAATTGATGAAAAATGGTAAAAAGGACGTCCTTGTGGTATTTATAGGGTAAAAAATGGAGAAAAACCCTAAAACTAATTAGGACCATTTTTAAGGTGGCATCTAGATGGTGCTTGGGCTTTATTTTTCACTATTGTTTATGAAAAATAAGGTTTCATGGTAGGGAGTATCATCTGGATGGTGCTTGGTGCGTCCAAACGGTGCTAACTTTCTATCCCTACTTCCAGAGAATATTTTACCTATTTAGAAGTCGATTCAGAAAATTGTCATGAAATATACTTTTGTAGCACTTGAAGTCTATTTTCTACTGTCCACAAATCAGCTCAATCGGAGTTTGGAGTAAAAATTTATGGCTAAAATACTAAAATAATGTCAAATTCCTTTCTACCCGAATTCTTTTTAAAATGCACTTTAACTCCGAAATACGTCCTTACTTCTAACTTCTAATATACCCCATATTACTTCTACCAAAGTTTCTCGACCTTCTAGATTCAATGGAGGCCTTATGTTGACCTAAAAATATTTAGAAACATACCTAATCACCCTTCTCAAGCTTAAGCACCTTCAAAACTATGTTTGACCTGAATTTCAATTCGTTTGAAACTCAAACTTCATGATCAATCTTTTAATAACAATTCAAGGTTTGCACAATCCTCTTATTCATCCTAGGAGAAATATTAATATAATATTATTCTTATTGATTTCTAGTACAGGGTCTTGCACACCCATGGGCGCTGGTTCAACTCTATATCCAAATGCTAAAATCTCTCACTCACACATGATGAGGAAAACATTGCAATATTCATATCTCTACATAACTCTATCATCGTAACTATTTATACAAACTAAAAAATAGAGGAACCGTTGAGTCTACCTGCAATCAGGAGCACTACACTAGAAGCCTTCTCAGGCCATCATAGAGACATCAACCTTTTAGAAAACAAGTAATAGAATAAAGTGACTCATTATGTCCCAGACCTACTTCATCACACCGAGTTAAGTATCTCTGTCCCTTAGAAAGGCATACTTAATTTTCATCTAAACTACATTATACTCATAATTATATCATTCTTCCAAGAACAATATAATCCGTCGAGAATGAATATAGTGCATGCTCAGGATCTCAATAGTCTTCCCTTCACCCTAATGGCACTCGGTTCCAAACTAACTGCTATCCCATAAATGTCTCAGAAGATCGAACCAATAATGGTCATAGGTAACATGCCAAAGTAGAGAACATTAGTTTGTCACTCTATGACACAGTCAAAAGTCATATAGGGTGATTAACTCTCAAAAGTTATAATGCATTGTATGAGTTAATTAGTTTTAATTCATGTTTAATAAGATGTAAATTATATTACTTTAATAGTATAAGGTAGATTAAGAGATTAACATGAATTGTTGGGGTTGAAAGTCAATTACTCAAAGTTTAAAGACAAAATCATATAGAGGGAACGACCAAAGAAATCAAAATGGAAGCCTTCTAGAAGACAGACACCATCCGGACGCCCTTCCAAGCCATTTTGAAGAATATGTCATTTTCAGTCACCGTCTTGATGCCTTTGTACGGTTCAGACGCCCTTGCCAGATAGTCAAATCTCAACCTTGACTCCTCAATCCAGATTTTGTGCTCTCCTCCTCTATAAATACCCTCATCCTCTTGAAGTAAGATATACATCTTTGGAAGAGGAATTAAACCTCCAAATTAGTTAGCTCTCTCACATTTCTCTTGTATTTCATTTATTTACTGTTCTTGTGCTGTTAAGCTTTCTTCTACATTTAGAGGGATGAACTTCTCTCAAATTTCTAGCTCTCTTGTAGCCATAGAAGGTGAGTAGTATTTCATTCATTCTTTGTTGAAGAGAAAGGCTCATTTTTAGTTGTAATCTTTATCTTTCTTCTACGCATACTCTTGCTTTGACATAGCAATGAAGTGTGAGTATTCTTCTTTTAATCTGTAGTAAAGTGTGAAGGTTGTGTGAGTATTTAACTATTGTTTTATTTATGCAACATCCATTTATGCTTTAATGCTTTATCTTTCTTTACACTTGGTTGATTGAATGACTTTGCAAAGCTCTCTACTTTGTATTAGTTGTTTGATTGTTTATTAATAAGTTAGACCTTGGTATAAACAATACGTACTATTCCATGTAAGTATTGAAGCTAGGCCTTCATAGTTTTTACATTAAATCGCCGAAACATTACTTGCTGTTCATGGAGATATCATCATGTTAACTCGCCATTGACGTCGGAATTAACTAAGTTATACAATTGTATAAGGTTACAATAATATATACAAGCATACCTAGATCCTTTACTAAAGAATAGCTTTTCCCATTTAAGAATCTCATATTTTCTTTAGAAAATATCAACACCATCACAATCCATCCTTTCAAGATTTACTTTATTGTTGTTTCTATTGATCTTAATTCCAAAACCCAACATTAGTTCCCTCTAGATTCGACTCCAGACTTAACCGTATTATTACTACAACTTGACCACCTACACTTGAGTATAAATACTTTAGATCAAGTCAAGTTTTTGGTGTTGTTGCAGGAGAATTACGGTGTTTTGAAGTAAAAGTGAAGAGACTTTTATTCTTTTGTGTATACTAGTTGGTGTACACATATTTTAGATGTGAACTATTTTGTTTATGCAATATTGTATGTTAAGTTGATGATCACTTCTCTCTACACCTTTATAAGATAATAAAATAAAATAAAACTTAACAAATTAATCACCATTCATATATCGTTAATCAAACTCGCAATAAAATAAAAGTAAAACCCAATAAATCAACCACATATGGTATCATCATGAACTAATATCATAGTTGATATTATCCCATTCGAATTTTTAAGACAAAGAATAGAGCCTTTAATCAAGAATTTGTACGGTCTAAAGTACTTATTGGATAATCATAAAATTCATTTTATAACATTGATGAAAAGCAAAAATAAAAATCAGTTTACAGTGAATTTTGGACAAAGGATTTAAGTAGCTTCATAGTATTATTTAAAGGTGAAATTTAACCAAGGATATTAATATAGGTAATACGTTTGTTATGATAATAACTACAATATTGCAAAGTGGACTTATGAAATTGTTTAGGTGTAAAAATGGTAAATAAGAATTTTGATTAGTGACATACAATATTTGCATAGAAAGTTGTGAAAAAGATGAAGAAAATATAGAAATCTGTGGAATGGATGATTAGAACATCAATTTTTTGATTATTTTAAGTTATTAGTTTATATACAATTTTATTCCTATAAAGCTAGAAGAAATTTGAATGATCAGGAAAAAAATGAATGGATGGCCCCAATTACCAGGGTTTTAGTTATCGGAATACAAGAAATCATGGCTAGTGATTAACTCTTTCATTTTTCTTTATAATTATTACATTAATCAGAATTTTTTTAAAATTTAATGGGCGGTGAGAATAAAAAGAGAGACAAGAAAGGTCCCTCAACAAATAAATGTATTATATAATGGACAACATTTATGTTATATTTGTTTAGATGCATGGTATTTTGGATATTTAAGGGATGGTAGAGGTTAAAAGAGTAAAATAATTTTTTTTTTAATATGTGTACATTTAGAAGTAGTATAGATTGTTGTTTTATACATTTTTCCGTGTTGATTTCTTTGTATGTCTGGAGAAATCCCTCTCTTACAAGAATTGTCAAAAGAATCAATTGGGACTGTAAATCAATCCAAACTTCAACACCTCGATCAATCGCAGACTCTTTTGATAATAGTGTGGCTAATAATCAGAGAGATGAGGTAATCCCTAATGTGTGAACTCTAAGAAAGTATTACATCCTACATGGAATAGTGTCCCCACTTGTTTTGTGTTTCCAACAAATGCACCTAACTTCAATGTGAAGCCTAGTACAGTGTAGTTACAACCTAAATTTCATGGCCTCGAATCTAAAAAACCATACTTACATATGAAAGAATTTAAGGCGGATGTGGGACATTCCAAGACGCTTTTGAATTGCCTAAGTTGAAACCTTTTTCCTTTCTTTTTAAAGGATAAAGGTAAAGAATGGCTAAATTCCTTAAAATCCCACTCTATACCAAATTGGCAAGCTTTGAAAACTGAATTTTTCAAGAAGTTTTTCCCTTTACACCGCACTAATGCACTCAAACACCAAATCATGAATTTTTCTAATAAAAAGAGAGAAACATTCTACCAATATTGGGAGAGATTTAAGGATCTTCTCCAAGCTTGCCCCCATCAGGCATTTGAGAGTTAGACCTTAGTAAGATTTTTCTATGATGCTCTCCCCCGCTCATTTACGCCAATTTGTTGAGATGATGGCTCAAGGGGAATTCACGAGCAAAGAGTTTAGATGTGGCTTTTGAAGTTTTTGATACCATATCTGAGAGTCTGCAAATGTGGGACTCGACCATACCTACCATTGTAGATACCAGACCTTTTACTTCCCAAGGGGGGAAGTACACTTTTTGAAAAAGAATGATAACCTTAGGGTCAAGATAGCCCCTTGTATTGCAAGCTTGAAGCTCTAGAGATAAGGAAGGTGAACGAAGTTGTTGTTGTACCACCCACAGAGCAAGTGTGTGGGATATGTGCTTTGTCAGGACACCCTACTGGGAAATGTCCCACCATACCTACATTCAAGGAGGTTCTGTTTGAACAAACCAATGCAATCTCCAATTTTAATAAACCTTTTTCCAACACCCTTATTCTGAGACTTATAATCCAAGATGGTGAAACAACCCAAATTTTAGTTGGAGGAACACATAGCAACCTCCCGTTAATCAACAACCAGTAACTCATCAATCACCACACAAGAGGAGTCTTAAGGACACTCTAAACCAATTCATGCAGAGTTAAATGAGTTTTAACACTCTATTGAACACCACAAGGTCAATTTCAAGCTAATGCCTCTTCTGTCACTGAGACTCAATCCAATTATGTTCAAGTAATTACCACATTTAGAAGTGGCAAGGTGATAGACAAGATCATTGCATCCAAAGTACACAAACAAATTGTCGAGTCTATAATAGAGTTTTGTGATGAGAATATGTCTGAGGGGGAAAAGGAGCATCCATGCCCAATTCCTTTACCTTTTTCCCAAAGAGTTAAAAAGCCATAGCCATTGGACAACCTTGTAGAAATTTTTGAAATTTTCAATCAAGTGAAGACCAGCATCCTCCAGCTAGAGCCATCAAACAAGTTCGCTCATATGCCACAATTTTGAAGGACTTAGGCACTATAAAAGGAAAGATCAATGTATAAAAGAGGGAATTCCTCATGGAATAAGCTAGTGCTATCTTTCAGCACAAGGCCCCTCCTAAGTATAAAGATTCAGGATGTCCTACTGTCTCATTCATCATTAGAAATTACAAGATTGAGCAAGCTCTGGTTGACCTTAGGCCAAATTTTAATCTGCTCCCATACACTATTTACGAGCAGTTAGTCTAGGTGAACTTAAACCTAAGAGCATCACTGTGTAACTTGCCGATCGATCCGTTAAAGTTCCAAGAGGAGCAGTTAAGGATGTTTTTGTCCAAGTTGATAAATTCTATTTTCCTGTTGATTTTATTATTTTTGACACCCAACCTATCATTCACACTGGCATTCAGATTCCAATAATTTAGGTCAACCACTCCTTGCCACTTCTAATCCTCTGATTAATTATAGGAATGGAGTAATGAAGCTATTTTTCGGTAACATGACCTTAAACTTGAACATTTTTTAACATATCTAAACATCTAGGGGAAGAATAAGACATGCATGAAGTTAATTGCGTCGATTCATTAACTTAAGAGTTGTTTAATGATGCATTCATGGAAAATGAGTTGGATTCCCATCCACTTGATCAATTATTGTTAGTGTTAGAAAGAGAGTCTATAAAATCTTCTGAGTTTATTGTAAATATTAATTCTGTAGCGACATGGGTCCCAAAGTTTGAGGAGTTTTCATCAAGAGACACAACCTATTTCATCCAGTGTCGCATGACCAAAACCCCTGTTGAAACCTCTCCTGGTTGACTTGAAATATTTCTTTTTGAGGGAGGAAGAAACTTACCCAATGGTGATTTCTTTTGAGTTGTCCAAGTCACAAGAGTCGAAATTGATAAAAGGCATTAAAATGCAATTGAATGGACCATAGCTGACATTGAGGGTATAAGTCCTCTTTCTTGTACACTTTGTATATACTTGGAGGAGGACTCAAAACCCTCTCGTCAATCTCAACAACGGTCAAAACTGCATCTCAAATAAGGTGTAAGGGCTGAAGTGTTGAAATTGCTAGATATGGTCAAAATCGCATATCAAATTGCTAGTTAGTCCCAACTCGTACTATCACGGGTTGGTGCATGTGTATCGACTACAAAAAATTGAACTTTATTACTATAAAAAGACCACTTTCTTTTACCTTTTCTTAATCAAGTTCTTGAAAGGATAGTTGGTAATGTTTTCTAAAGTTTCTTGGATGGGTACTCTGGATATAACCATATTGAGATTGCGTTAGATGACCAAGAAAAGACCACCTTCACATGTCCTTAACGAATCCCTCAAAGAATCAGGCATAGGCTTCGCCAAGTGTTGATAAAGAAGCCGACGAAAGTAATGACAAGAAATATGACTTCGACATCTCAAAATTTAATTAGACCTTTGACCATTTTCTCACGACGACATTATCGAGTTGTCATTTATTCATAAGATTCCATTGGCCAGGGAGCTGAAGAGCAAGACGTACTATAAATGGCACAATCTGTGGAGCCATTCTACTACCAAATGTGTGGTGTTCTAGAACGCCATGCAGGATGGTCTGACCAAAGGTCATTTGATCTTTAGAGACATAGGGAAGTCGAAGATTGGGATGGATAAAGACCATTTTCAGAAGATAGTCACCAATAACATGGTAGAGGTGGGGCAATCAAAGACCCCATAAACAAAGGTAGACGTAGGCGGTGATAGGATAACCACCTATGAGAAGACTAATGGCAAAAAGGATACCCCCTCCCCTCCCCCAAAATGATTCTTCCTTCGAGGAGGACCTTCACAACAAGTTTACCGTTTCACCCGGAGTTCAAGAATAGTTTGACATGGTTAAGAACGACTTGTGCTCCAAATGTAAGGCTTATTACAAAATCACTCTAGAGGATAAAGAGCAAGGTAAAAGGGACAGAAAGTCATGAAAGAGAAGGCACTACAAGGGCACCCACTGGAAGCAACCAAGTGAATGGCCATTGCCTAGGAGAGATTTGAAGATTAGCTAGGTAAGTTCATGAGGCCGAGTTACAAGGAGCACGACAAGTACTTTTTAGAACCACTACGATTTTGGCCTAAGCTGAGGAATGAAGAATTTGTCACCAGGTTGAGGCCTGGTCAACCTTCTGTGGGCTGAATATCATTAGTCACACCCACTGTCCAGAACTTAGAAGCGTAGGTAGCAACGCATCCAGGCAGACCTATGTAGGTGCGAGGAATACCAAGAGATGGAGGTTTGGGAAGAATGAAAGACGTTTTGGCGACAGTATCCTGGGATGGGGGAGATCAAGTCTCGATTCGGTCTTTCTCTGCCACTATAGTGCGCAATGGCTCCAAAGAAAGTGGAAGAGGAAGGCGGAGCTCCAGTCTTTGCCTAAGGAGATTATCGAGGAGCGAATGATGCAAAGAGTGGTAGAAAAAATTAATGCCACGCTCAACATGCCTTCAGAAACTTGCAAATGGAGGAGGAAAGAGGACTCTACAGATGAAGATGACAGTGATGGAGGTAATTCGTTCTAGTTTGGCACCTTGGGGTGTTCATGTCTATTAATTCCCTCGGGTTGTTGTCGATGTCATTCAAGACTCCAGGCCAATAAGCAAGGTGCTTGGAGGGAGTTATTGAAGACTCTGAGGCACCGGGATCAACATTCCTAGACGATATTGCCATTCTAGAAGTCCAAATAAAGCATTCTCCTAAGAGGGGCCCAACACTAGATTTGAAGTTAGACAAGCAGATCATAGTTAGCGGCCTGAGAGAGTGGCCGTTTACCAAACCTACACGTCCTATGACATAGCACTTAAAGTTGCTCTATATCTAGGCACACTTGGAGGGGAAACCTTTCAACAAGGTCCTAGTAGAAAATAGAGCGGTTGTCAACATTCTACCCATAGCTACCATGAAGAAGCCGAGAAGGAAGGAGGAAAACTTGGTCCACACCAAATTATCAGTAAGCGATTTCATAGGAAGAGTTAATAAGACGGTGGAAGTTTTACCCGTAGAATTGGTTGTCGACAGCAAGGTCAACACTACTCCTTTCATTGTGATTGACACGATGACATCCTATAATGCTCTCTTGGGTCGGGATTAGATCCATTTGAATGAGTGTATACTATCAACTCTCCATCAGCAACTAGTGTTGTGGAACCTCAAAGATTTTGAGGTGGTGGAAGATGATCAAACTCCATTCATGGTCGATGTTCATATGGTCGATTCCCGACTCTAAAATAAAGGAGTAGGGCTAATGAAATTTCAAGGTGAGGATAAGTATGGGAAGCCTAAAGAAGTTGTGTTTTAGACCGACTTGAAGTCCACCGAGGTTTAACAGGTGGAGGAAGAGATCCTTCAGCCAAATAATGTTCAGGGGCTGAATGATGATGGAGAGGCA
>CAUOFW020007861.1:0-19582 GCA_963454935.2 Ilex paraguariensis
GGGTAAGAAACAAAGTCCATAACGACACTGGCAACACTGAACAGAAACAAGTTATCTAGCGTCACCAACTCAAAGTAAGGCACAGGCTCAACTTCAATCATTTGATCAATTCACATCTCCTCTAACAAATCCAATTCAAGAGGACCTGCCAACCAAATTAAATCCTACGATTAGGAGACTACATCAAAGGACCTGAACAAATGCAAGTTGCCGAGATACTTACCTGAATAAGAATAGCTCTTCCAGGATCTGGGAACTCTGCACTCTCTGTAGTGCAGCTCTATGGATCTCCAAGAATCCCCAATAACATAAAAGAAATGATTGACCCAACCCTTAGGAGGAGAAGGAAGGTCAAACATCAGACGCCGCAGCTTGAAGTACCTCCACCAAAAACAGATAAAGCACGGGAACTCATCTTCCTCGACGTCAAAAAAGTAGAAGAATTCTCCTACAGTGGGAACTTGCCATCACCACGCAAGCGTCAAAACAGAAAGAAACTGATCATGATGATGGCCCACCCCTTAGGAGAGAGTCGAGAAGGCATAACCCACAATAAGCCAAGATGTAACCAACAGCGGGATGAATGGGGAAACATAGCCCCATGTCCAAACCCCCTCAAAGAAGCAAGTCTCCCATCGAGGGAGATAATTACAGGGCTCGTCAGAAGATGAGGCTCGCAAAGCTAGTTCCACATCAAGAAAGAACCCCTTCTTTATCCCGACTAAGTCTGAGGATAACAATGACAAAGGCACTAAGCAACGAGTCTGCCACTCCCACTCAATTCCACAGGAGCCTTGTTCCTTGAACAAGGGGAGATTGGGACAGCCACTGGAGTTGCAGGAAGGCAAATAGGAGACTTAGGAAGAAGATAACCAAGATGAAAAGCTTTCGGAGGGAATGAATGTCCACAGAACCAAGAAGTCAAGATATTAAAAAAACAAGAAACACGCCGAACCCAAAGACGGCAGACCTTTGGGTTTCCAAATTAAGGTAGCGGATATGTTTAAGGAAAGCAATAAAACGTGAACAATACAAGAGGAGTTAATGACAGATTCTACCAATCATGAACCATTAAATAGCTAAGGAAGGCTTGATACAACCTTAGACAAGCCCAGGAGGTCGGATTTTTTCCTCGGGTATGACGGGGTTCAATAATTTAAGTAGTTGGATCACATCTCAAAAGAGACTTCTCAGATTTCTTTGGGCTGACTAAAAGGAAAACTCTATTCTTGAGGCACAACAAGGCTTCGTGAGTGTAAGCAGTTGCTAGAACCATATCCCCAGCAAAGTTAGCAGATGCATTAGAAGCAACCACCCCTAGTCTTTACACGCAGCAACAAGGAGAAACCTTCCAAGAATGAAACCAAATTTCCAGGGGTCAATAAACTCTACAGACCCTTATGGAGTTTAGGGAGGTCTGCACTAAGGGTTTTCAAGATCCGGGGAAGTAAGAGCTCAATCAAGGGTATACATGGCAACTCTAAGCCCCGTTGCCTCAAGGAGATCTAAACAACTCTTCGAAGCAAGGGGCAGGGGTAAAGAAGGAGAAAGAGGAACATAAGCAGTTATGTAACTTAGCAAAAATGAGATAATAGATAAGCCCGTATGGCTACATGAACCTTCCAAGGCAGCTCCCAACTTTTGAAATAAGCAGCATACTCTCTTCGACCAAACACAAGCATAGTAATCTCCTAAAGTCAGATCTCAATTCCTTCCCTCTCGAAGGAGCTCAGGAAGCTAGCAGACTTGCAATTCCAACAAATTGCTTTTAGAGGAACTCAGTTCCCCTAAAAACAAAGGGGGCAAAGGGAGTACAATGCAGTACGCAAGCAGTTAATCACAGAATAATGAGAGTAGACTACATTGAAGAGCAAATTGGGTTGTATTATTGTGTTAGAGCAGAGTAGACTGCATTGAAGAGCAAGTTGTATTATATTATTGTGTTAGAGCAGAGTAAACTGCATTACAAAGCAAGTTAGATTAAAAATAAATAAAGACACACAACATGAGGTGCAACACAATTTGAGAAATAAGGCAGAACTCAACCCCTAACTAGGGAGGTAAGATGCCTTTCCAGAGAGGTTAGCTTGTATGGTTGCATGGACCTTCTAACACATCTCCTCGAAAAAGCCTTATGTGGACCTTAGGTTAGACTTCTAGAAAAGCTCTTCTTCCAACAAAGCTCTCATGTATACAGCAACATGGCCTCCATAGAGGTACTTGTGATGGACCTCAGCGTCAAGTTGCTTATTCTCTTTCCCAAATCCAGCAAACCTCTTGTCACTGTGAGGAATGTCAAGTCCGTCATCCAATGCTCCCTTTGGGGTTGAGGTCTACTTGTATCTCTGCATAAGTTTTTTGATCTTTGATTTCTAAATGTGTGCCAGTATCACAATTATAACTCAAACAGGCTAAAAGAATGGTGTGCAGCTTTTCAAAACAAGGGTTATATCGCAGAGCACGAAATCAGAGCTTACGTTCAAAAATACTAAACATTGGCACCAACATTATAACAACATTTCAGAAAAGATCATGAATCAAATGTGCAAAACACAGAAGTTACGGTCTGAGAATTTGAGTTGTACAAAATAAAACCAGAAATTATAGCCTAAGATCCTAAGTTTTTGAAGACGGAGTAAGTGAATGGTCTTGCAGATCAGCAAATGAAGTTTCAATAACAAGAACGGAGCCCGACAGCTCAGAAGATAAGGGCCCAGATAGCAGAGGAGCACAATTCTCAGGGATGCTGGTCCCAAGAGCCCCCATTCTAGCTATTGGTGAATCTTGGGCAAGGGTCTCAGTCACGAGGTCAGCAGAGAGGGAAGTATTAATGAGAGCAGCTACAGGAAAGGACATTTCAGTGCCTTCTGAAGCCCAAACAGAGGCGACAGGAGCCAAGGAGTTATCATCACCCTTTGAGTCAGTCTTCTCCAACTTCTCCTTAGTGGGGATAGCAAAGTCGAAGTCGAGGTCTGGATAGGCTTTCTCCGTTTTACGCTAAAAGGCCAGCCATCCTGAGGCCCATTTGGTGGTGACATCATCCTTCAGCTCGGCTATTATGTCATCCCTCTCCCTGACAGTTGTCTTTTGCACCTCAAGCTCACCACATAAGTTCTCGTTCGCCTCAGTCAGGGTAACATACTCCTTTCTAAGGCTCTCGAGGGAGCCCCAAGCATCAAAGGCTTCCGGGTTAGCTTTGGTTCAGACATTGTTTTTGAGTAGCAGCTCTTCTCTGGTCAACCTCAGCTCATCCTTGACTTTCTTCTCTCTTTCCTCAGTCCTATCCTTAGCAGCTTGAAGGCTTTCGTAGTTAGAGGTCTACTTCTCCATTTGCTGCTCGAGCTTTTGTACCTGAGCTCTAAGGCTCTCATTGTCAAAGGTCAGCTCAGCGATCTTAAACTCGTGTATCTTCAAAGCTTTGGCAGAGTGCTCTGAAGATCAGACCCTACCCATCAATTTCTTCAAATGGAGAGCCATCTGTGGACAAAAAAGGAGACATGTATAGATTAGCATAATTCAATCGCGCCGAGCTAAGAGCGAGTGTAAAAATATTTACAGTGGCTGCTCCTTGGAGAGCTGAGCAGAAAAAGGCCTTAGGGGGCATGGTAGAGGCCCTCCGAATATCGAATTTAGGGAGAATGGATAAAATGGCCCCAGTAGCCAACTCAGCATTGTCGAAGAAGAAATCTTCATCAGTCTCTTGGTCATCTATCTTTTCGACTTTGGGACTCCGGAGAGGCAGCTGGGATGGTTGCTCAGGTGGTCCGGGGGGTGCAAAGTCTGGCTTAATTCCAATAATTAGCCCTATGGCTCCCTCAACCTTAGAATAGGTGGGGGAAGCCAACCCTGGCTCAGAAGCCTTTTTGAGGGCAAACTGGGCCCCTTGAAGAGGAGAAGGGGCCAGGGATTGAGATGAGGGAGTTTGTCCTCCTTTGCTCAAGGTAGGAGAAGAGGGCGCTCCCAGCTTCTGCACTTTAGCTCTGTCAACGAGGTTACCTCCAGAGCTGGTCTCAGCCTTCCGTTTGTCACTTTTCCTACTTTTCTTCAGTAAGTCAATCTTAGCCTGGAGTTTTTCAGGGGTAGATTTCATTATGGAGGAGCCTGGGAGGTCTGAACCAAGCAAGTTAAACAGGAGAGAAAAAAGAAGGGAAGGCAAGGGAACCAACTCAGAAAGTGTTACCTTCTATGTCTTCAGGTCTAACAACTGAGATAGGGAGTGGAGCTTCTATTGATACGTCAGGAGGATTGAATCTCTGTGTTACTAAGACCCAAGGCTTGATGAGCTTGGAGTACTTCTCTGGGTTGCAATTCTCCAACTTTCGTTTCAACCTTTTGTCCTCAGCACTGAGCTCTAGTCAAATGCCTGAAGAACAACACAAGGAGAAGAAAGGTCAAAAAGGCAACTCAATAATTTTCAAACTAGAGCTTAATCAGTTCGAGCAAAGGCTCACCTAAGTTATCAGGGGTAGACCAAGTTCTAGGGATACCCAGAGTATCAGTCCTGTCAGCAGGGTTGTACTCCCAGTTGGTGCCCCCAACGAAAAAGAATTATTTCTTCTAACCCTTATAAGAGCTCGAGAGGTGAGTAATGATCTGTTTAGCTGTGGTTCACTTAAAGATGTGTAAGTAACCTTCTGATGAGGTAAGCTTGACATTAAAAAGATCCGCAAGCAAGGAAAGGCTGGGAACCAGAGCCTATGTATCTTAAATAAAACAAGAAGACTCACAAGTACACCCCAGAAGTTAGGAGAGAGCTGAGCAGAGCAGACGTTGAAGTGTTGCAAAACACTCTTGATGAAAGGATGCATAAGGAAGTGAAGATCATTCTCAAAAGCGGCCACAAAGAAACAGATTTTCTTATGAACTTGAGCAACATATGGGGTGTATTTATCTGGACACCAGGAGAAAAATCGTAACCAGTACTGAGAATTTTCATAAGAGAAGAGTCAACCTCACTGGGTCCTATGAGCTCAACATGCCTAAAGGCAACCCCTGTGCCCGTTGCACTGTCAGAGACTCCTACCCCACTCACCTTGTCTTACCTTTGTCAGGATTAAGGGGCACAGAAGAAGACGACGGGGGTGGCTCCTCAGCATTTTCCTCGGCGTAGACAACATCTACCCCAGGAAAATTGTCTATTTCCTCGCCCACTTCCCCTAAATCAGTGTCCTCTTCGGCAGACTTTTCCCCCAAGAGAGAAGTAGAGGAGTGAGAAGCTCTGGAAGGAGTAGACATGACTGGACAAGAGAAAGGCAAATTGAAAGAGCGGTAGAGAGGAGAATACTAATTAAGCACTCCCTGATAACCCTAGGGTCAACACAGTAGCTTCCAACAACAAGGATTCGCACGATAGAAAACCAGTCCACGAAGTGGGGGAGAGAAGACAAGCAGTAATTTCGATTTCAAAAGTAAAAGGATCGAAAGGCTCAGAAATGCAATGACCACCTCGAATTCGAGGGATCTAGAATGAGAAAAGGTGGAAAAGGGACAAAAGGGCATACCTAGGTAGGAAAGAGCAACGAACAGCAGCCTAGAGCGAAATGGAAGAAAGAGGGCAACGCGAATCTTCAAATCGAACCCACAAAACTCGATATTGAACGAGGAATCAGAGAACTCCAAACCAGAAAGCCAGGAAATCACAAGAAGAAAGAAGTAACAGAGAAGTTGAACAGTGGAATAGGGCGGTTCAGATAGTCGTTTGAGCATTTAAAGCTTGAAAGACGTGGACTGGGACGTACGTGAGAAACGAGAAAGCCATGATTGCTGAAAATCGTCAAAAAGGCCTCACTCACGTGCAAGCCAAGGTCAGCCATGTGCATATCTAGCTCGATTTAAAAAAACAATTCAACCCCTACCCAAGCCTACTTGAACCAGGGGCTGGGGGGCAACTGATGATACCTCAAACAAGCTCTAGCTGTGAGCTCAGGTCAGAAGGTCAGATCAGGAGGTCAGAAAAGACACGGGGAGCTCAGAGAATCAGGGGTAGAGCTCCCATTGGGGAGATCGTGACAGGACCAACCAGGAAACAGTTGAATGACTACAGAAATTGAGCCCAATACATGAAACTCTCAACCAACCGAGATTCTCTCCTAAAATGAAGGAGGATCTCATGAATAATTGACAAAGATCTCAGCTGAAATCTCATAGAATAGGGAGCAACCTTATAAATACTATGTAACGCCTCATCAAAGAGGAGGCCCCTAGAAAAACCTTAATTAGATGATGCATTGTACTATAATACATTCGAGAAATCAAGAGAGAAAATAAAGGAGCAAGAGCCTCCATTAGAGAGTGGATTAGCCGAGCTCTAGAGCCGATGAACCATTATATCCCAACTGTGCAAATTCTCCTACCCTCCAAGAAATACTTCATCATTATGAAGTTGACAGCCTAGATTCATCTTTGGTCTCACGCACTCTGTTCACCCACGTTAGTTCGCACCATCAATATCTATATTTATATTACTTAAAAAATACTTTATCATGAATTTTTTTTAATACACTATTTAATAGGTTACTCCTATTAGCCTTTTATATTTAAATTACTATTATATCATTTTATACTTAAATAACAAATTAACCTCTAACATATTGTATAAATTTTTCTATCTTTACAAAATTTTTAGATGGTAATGTTACTTTTAACAGGATATATAAAAATATTTTTTTTTTCTCAAAACCCTAATATTAATATACATTGATAACTTCATTGATATAATATTTTTTTAGTGCTACAAAATCGATATATGTATATTTTTTTGTTCATCCACAATATAAATAATTTAAATATAATAAATAAGAGATAAAATCTAATTTAATCATATAATTAAATTTTTATGTATTTTATCAATTATTTTAACGAAAACATTTACGTACAATGCATGTGATGCATTGCTAATAACAGTAAACATGGACGGGTTTACACCCAGAGGACATTTCAATCTTTTTGATGTAAATCTTGAGTTAAGATAGTATAATTGAAAAAGCTAAATTCCCTTGTCCTGTACCCATTTAAATTGAATACTATAGTCATCATTCATCGTTACTTCTATGTCACATTAATTAAAGAACCAAAAGTTTCACTCCATATAGTATTGTACTAGAAGGTCTTAGCAATTGTGGGCTACGAGCACAAGTAGAGGACCATGGAATTTGGGCAGACTTTTTAGAAAACCAATTAATTGAGCGCGTTGTGTACGACTCACATTGCACCCCCGAATTTTGGATGATCGAACCTGAATTTTATTTTTTTAATCACTTATTTTTATCACATATTTTTCTGTTGTTAATTTATTCGGCTTTCCTTTCTTAAAGGAATTCTCAGCCTGTAAATTCAGTCTAAGCAAAAAATACCTCTGAATAAACATTATCTCTTCTTTATTCACCCTCTTATTGAGCTTTAAAAATTAACTTGACCAATCCAAGTTCATAAGTTACCCTTTCTTCGTAAGCACGATCTTGATACTCAAATGATTAAAGAAGCTTACAAGATTTATGTTTTACCATTTGTCATGTTTTTGTATTTTGGAAATGAACCATTCTTACTTGGAGATAAAGATTATTTAATGCTTATTATCTCCTCTAGACACTATTACAAGCAAGATCATTATACAACTAGCGCGATCTTTTTATAATCATGTTTTTTTTTTGGGGGGGAGGGGGGGGGGGGGGGAAGTAGGAGATGTGGTACTTTGCACATAAATGGTAAAACAAGACACCATAAAATGTCAGTTTATTGGCCTCTAAAGTTAAAACGACGTACCGACATAGATACATATAACTAAAACAACTTTTTTTCTTGCTTAATACCCAAGCAAAATAAGATGAGAGTCGTCTTATTTTGCTTTTAGAGATGCTTTTATTAAAAAAAAACAAAAAATATATTTATTGAAAAAAAAGGCCCAAAACACATTATACGTGCAGTGAAAGGGTGGTGTATATTTTTGTGGTGGCCATATTTTGCAAGGGCGTTAAAAAGATCATATCAAATACACAAAATTCTTGATTATAATGACGTGTGATAGAAGTAATAAGTCGTAGACACCTTTGATTGAGCAATTGGTATTCCCATTGATCAAAAAAAGCAATGGGTATTCCTCGACTAGTGTGTATTCTCATGATTTGAATTTATATTTATAAATAATCATACGGGATAGACCGGGTTATGAAGTGGCCTTACTCTTCCTAGTCTCGGAGGGGTATGTCAGGTATGATGCATATCTTTTTTCAACTAAAATTTACTTATCTACCCAAAAAAAGAATTGAACCATAGATAACATTATCGTTATATTTTAGACAAATTGATTTTTGAATTCGAATACACAAGCGTATTATTTAAGTGGATGATGTGAACTACCAACATTCTTTGCTTTCAAACCAAAACAAACTACTAGTGTTGCAAAATTCACAAAAATAGCAACTACGTCATTCTCGTAATAATTCTGCTAAAAATTCTAATTTTGCATCATTCTATTCGAATTTTGTCAAATTACTATGGGAAATTATGATAAATGTACATCCAATACAAACTTTAATTACATGTTTACGTAGAAAAGTAACCAAGTCAACTTAAGTTAGTTACCCTTGATTATGGTTGTCAAAATCAGACATAACACGATTAATCGACACAAATCAATACGAATTAAGCGGGTTTGTATGAGATTTTAACGGGTTTGAGTAATAAACGGATTGACACGCCAAACACGTTTAATCAACGGGTTGTGTTTGAGTGAGATTTGTCAAACCATTTATTATACATTTATCCGTTTAAATAAAATTAATATAATAATAAATTAATAATTATTTTTAAAAAATAACAAGAAAAAAAGAAGTAAAATAGTAGTTTAACGACAAAGGAGATGAGATGAGGAGCACTTCAAAAACAAAGGCAAACTAATGTCTTTTGTTTTTGTTCCACATTGAAAAATAAGGGAAGATGGGGAGGGTTGAGTTGCCTATAAAAACCAATGACCTCTTTTTTTTTTTTTTAACGTCTTCAAATCTTATTTTTATGAGATTTGACTAAAAATTCCTTTTTTTTGATGTAAGTACAATTGACAGTAAAAAAAAAGTGATGTATTAAAATTTGTAGATATAATTTTTTTAAAAAATTAAACAGGTTAAACGAGTCGAAACCGCCACCAAACTTTTATACCCACCAACTCTAGTTAATATAATGTGGTTTGGGTTGAAAAAAATAAGGAAACAATCCTTTGGAGTCTTTGAACCATCAAACTTCATCTTCTCTGGAACGACAATATTCCACCATCCAACTGTAATTCCATTTGTCATTTTTTTTATTCTGCAAATGTGGGGAAATATTCCGTAACATAAATGGCCATTGAAAGCCTTGAATATATTGCTAGCAATAACCTTCCCCTTTCTTGAATGTTTGACTGAAGATAAGAATCAATCTATTGGGTTTTTTAGCAAATTTATAATTGTGCCTCACCTATTTAAAAGAGAATGGTTGTGAAATTTTTAACTTTTAAAAACATTCGGTGTATTCAGATATTTACTTTGTAGTTTTAGTCCTTGGTTCTCGTTGAACACTTGATTTTGAGTCTAAGTAAGATCCCAAATTTATTTTTTCTGATGAGGTTGGAGGATGCCGGAGAAGATGAAGTTCGATGGATCCGGAGAAGACAAAGCTTTTGGTTGAAAACAGCTGATTCTTTTGTTATTGCTCTTTATTTGTGCGAGTCAACCGAACCATGTTTGAGTTAACCATAGTTAGTGCAACCCAATTGATTGCTTGCAAACTAATTTAAGTTAGTGTTTAAGTGTTTTTGCCTTTTTTTAATTATCTTGCTGATGTGTCAAGAAGTCATTGATTATACGTAAACCTTTTGATTCACATGATAGAATTTAAACTCTTTCTTATTTGGGGGTTCTATTGTGCTTTATTTCAGACTTCCCTTCACCCCTATGTTGTACTTTATCTTCTGTTATAGAGGCGTTACTTCAAAGTTGCAACAGTTAATTGTAATATCATCCAATCTTTAAATAATCCTCATGTTCTCTGTTGCACTTCATGCATTCAAATTCAATCCAAACCTGAAGTATCACGATGGCAGAGGTGAGTCCTGAAGTCCTATGCCACCTTCATCTCTCTCTCTCTCTCACTGTCTTTGTTGTCGGTTTTGCAGGGCAATCTCAATAACAAAAGGATGGAAGTGTTACTGTGATTCTCAAAATCGACATGCATTGCACGTGTGCTGGTTGTGCCGCCAAAATCATAAAATATATTCGGAGTATTGAAGGTATAATTACATAGCATTATATTGAATTATTACATACGAATTATTGGTCTGCTTTATGTCCTTAGGAGTTAGGAGCTAAGTATATAGATTATAAGATTATCTTTTTATTTCTTTGTATGGACTAGATCGTGCACACGTGTTTTGCATGTGGACTTTTTAACTTATAATTTTGTTTTTGAAATAATTAAATAAATATAATAGCAAATATCTACTTATAAATCTAGCCTTTTTGAATATTTCTATTATTTAATTTGTGTAATTTATTATGGACATAATACTACATATTTGTTGAACGAACGAATAATAATTTTTTTTGTTTTATTTTCTCTTAAGTTTGACGAATTACCTTCTTGTAAATCTCTACCCTTAAAGTTTATAACTTTTCACATGAAGTTAATTATTTAGATTAATTTTATTTGCAACATCATAGTAATGGTACAAATATATTTTATAGTATGTGTATATATATAACTAAAAAGTATCACAAATACTTATTAAATTATGAAAAATACATAAGCGAATGATTTTAAGTTATAGTGGTCATTTAATTATAATATTTAGTTGAGCAAATTTAAAAATTTAAGTTGTAATAAGTAATTTAATGTAATATTGAACATATTCGTAGCATTGATAATCGATACAAAAAAAATGGCTTCTAAGTATTACCAATAAATATAACTAAAGAGGATTTATTAAAACTAAAACATAAAAGAGAAGAAAATAAAAAGTAAGGGTTTGATAATATTATTCAAATTATATTGAAATAAATCTTATATTAAAAAAGACTCTAGTGCATTTATTCAATTTCATTTAAAAATTCAGAAACTTCTCATCAATTAATGAAAATAGATAGAAATAAATAATAGTAAATTTAATTATTTTAACAATTAATTTTTATCTTTTAAAAGAAAGAATATGAAAGGCTTGACTATGTGTAATATTAATGAAGCTTTATTAGTATAAATTCTATATTAACAATGTTAGTATTGTGAGAGTTAAGTTGTCCAATTAAAAGTTTAACATCAATAAGGTTAGTATTGTCTTTATATATTATTTTAGGGTTAATATAAATTTTATATTAATAATGTTAGTATTGTGAGAGTTAAGTTGTCCAATTAAAATTTTAACATTAATAAGGTTAATATTGTCTTTATATATTATTTTAGAGTTAAAATAGTCAATCAAAAGTTTTTTTTAATAGTGTACTTTTATTAGTAGTATAGATATAGATATAGATCGACTATGAAAACAAAAAACAAATAAAAAATGCGATCCAGTGAATTTTGAGGTCTTGCAGCAATTTTGTCACCCGATAGATCGCAATCTTCGCTGACTTGTTTTGGATCTGTGATTCTGTGTGAAGGTGTTAAATCAGTGAAATCATTCGACGGTGACAAGATGTTTGCAGTGGTGGGAGAAGTGGATCCATTGAAACTCTGTGAAAAAATTCAGCAGAAACAGAAGAAGAAGGTGGAACTCGTTTCTCCTTTGCCAAACAAGGACAAAAATAAGGGCAAAGAAACTGAGAAGGTTGGTGGGGAATGGGAGAAGAAGAAGAACATTGAAGATAAGCAACAGAACAAGCAAGATAATAGCAAATCCAAAGAGGTTATTTGAACTTCGTTCATATTTACTCATGGTTCAGAGCTTAAGAGTTCAATTACTTGCGGTTCACGATACAGGCCACATTAGCCATGCAGCTGAGCATTTAAGCTAACGTTAATTAATTAACTACCTTTGTTGTTTCATTCAGAAGATTCTTCTTTTAATTAACTTTAGAAGTTGTTTTGGGTTATTGTTTTTTCAGCCTCCAATCACAGTGCTGAAGCTGAGTCCAGACTTCGACGACAAGAGCATGCAAACGATTATGAAAATTATAATGAAGAGCCAAGGTAATATTGCTAGGATTAAATATCATAGATGCATTTCCCTAAATTCTGGCATGGGTTTTAATATCATTTTTTAATTTACGATCATCTCAATTTAATTCTAACACGTGAAAATCATCGTAATCATCCCTTTCCATTTGATTAATTGTTAGAATAAATAATAAGTAAAAAAAAATTAGATGACTATTCTGCAAATTGACATAAGTGTTGGGGGTTTGTCCATTGATGTTATTGAAAAATTGGAAGCGGCTGAATTAATGTTACCATTTACATAGTTTAAGAACTAAAATTAGAAGTTAATTGGGATATTTTAAAATTGAGAAATAATTGGGGGTTGCTTTCGTATTTATCTAGGGAACAATGTTATAAGGACGTAGTCATTAGATTAGTTATTAATTTCAAAATTAAATGAAACTCACTTTTAATTTAACAACTGTAATTAATTGATTAGGTCTCTAAATTAGGTTATCAAAAATAAGTCCAAATTACATTTTTCTTACGGCAATAGATGTGTTCTTTTGAGCAATGTTATACAGACTTAAAAAATTGACTTGATAAATCACTATCATTGAATAGGTAGTGAGTCCGAATAAATACTAAGACTCATAATTAGATTAAGAGGAATGCTACATTGACCAAATTTGGAATCCAAATGGCATGACAACATATTATTTAAAATTTTTATTGGGGTTCAAATAACATGGCACCAAAAAAAGAAGTTCAAGTCAGCTGTCATGTCATTTAAAATCTAAATTTGATCTTAAAATTTAATCGGTATAACATTACTCTTAAATCAATAACAAATATAACAAACACATCCTCAAATCAAGTAACATTTTCCGTGTTGTTTTGTTACATTCAATTTTTCAAGGCTATATTGAGAAATATTTCTTGGGGACATAATAGGTAGTTAATGGCGTTACAGGATACCAAGAGGTCTCTATAGACCGGAAAAATTTTATGATCAAAATAACTGGAACCATGGATGTGAAGGCTCTGGTGGAGACAATAAACAAGAAGCTAAAGAAAACAGTCGAGATTGTGCCCCCAAAAAAAGGTGGTGGCAACGAGAAGAATGAAAGTGGCAGTGGCGGGGGCGATCAAATGAAGGGAGGCGGAGATGGCAAAGCTTCTGATAATAATGTGAGAGATGGTGGAGGCATGATGGAAGGAAACAGATCTGGAGCTCTGCCTAAAGAGATTGTGCCCCCCAACAAAGCAAGTGGAAACGAGAAGAATCAAAAAGGCAGTGGCAGTGGTGGCGGCGGCGGCGATGGCGATAGTGGTGGTGAGCAAGGAAAGTGGGGCGGAGAGAGAAAGGCTTGTGGTGATTGTGGCAGAGATGGTGGAGGCATGATGGAAAGAAACAATAGTGGATATGTGCCATTCGAATACCAAAACCCATATGCTAACGAGTCACTTCTTGACAAACTGAGAAATCCATTAGATGAGGAGAACCCTAATGCCTGTTGTGTACTTTGATGATGGGTTGTTCTTCTCTAGTCCTTGTGCAAATCCTCATAAGTCAGGCCTAATGCCTGCTGTGTACCGAGAAATCCATTCGTTTGAACAAATAAACACTTGACATCGATTTAAATCTAATTTCGTATATACATCTTTCATACGTAAGATTATACTTGAGATTGTGGCACCAATAAAATTATTATATTAGCAACAAGTCCTCGTATCGAAATAGGCCAACCATCTTACATAAACGTATTTTATCAGTAAATTTAGTCTAATTAGTTTTACATTATCGAATCATTTGAATATACTTAGCTTTCATATTTCTTTTCCCGAAACATACTAAAATTTTTTCAGAAGTTGAGTAAATACATTCATTTTTTTGTTGCCCTTGCTTCTTACCATAAAATCCTTACTTTATGAGAAGAATAATGCTACATCCACTATCTTTTTACATCACTTTTATATATCACCTTAATGTGGGTCATTAAATCAACGAGTTTCATTAATTTTATTAAATATCCGATGATTGTGATTATGACACGTTAGCTGATGAATTTGAGGTTGTGCACATCATTGCTCTAAGGAGAAACATTCACCGCTAAGTTTTGTAGGTGGTTTTTTTTTTGTTTTTTTTTGTTTTGGGGTGGGGGTTGTCAGTTTGCAGGTGTTTTTTCACTTGCTCAATGTTTGTAGTCAGATATTGAGTAGAACAACCGTCCCTCGTATAAATGGTAAAGAGCACAAAAAGCTGCATTACGTTGAAATATGAAACGCAAATACCTGCTGCATAATGAGACCAATTGAATTTTACTGGATTCTCAAGCAATCAAGCAAAAAAGAAAATGACGATATTGGACAGAGAATAATAACCATCTAAATCTTCCTTGTGATTGCTTGCTGACTTAATTCATTATAAATTTTAAATTAATTATGAGTTTCATTAAATATTAAAATTTGATGTTAATTCAATAGTTATAATAAAGCCACGTCATTAGATTATTAAATTATGTCAAATTTTTAAGTACAAATAACATTTTCCTTTACAAAAATTAGGAGCTCAACACATGTCTTTAAAACAATCAAAAATCGAGATAATTTTTGTCTCTATTTTGTGATAAACACTTAAATAAAAATATGTTTGAGTGTCATTTTTGTCTATCAAATTATGAGAATAAAAAACAAAATATATTTGATAACTACTTCACGTTTTATTCTAAATATGTTTTATAATATATTATACAACAAAATTCTAATACAAAAATTCATCAAAGATCTATATTATTCTATATTAATCCATCTTTTTTTTTTTTTTAGGAAAGAGAAAATTTTATTGAATAAATTCCATGAATTACAAGAATAAAAAACAAACAGAAACTGTTTGAACAAAACATGAAGCAGAAAAATTTTTACAAAAAAAAAACAGAAGTTCTGTTCTATAACAGCCCAATCAAATTTTCTGTACAAATGCTTCTGTTCTAAAATGCTTGGAATACCTAGACTGCATTCTCTGCTAGACAGCACCAGCACCATAACTCATCTCCATACTTGCAACCTGCATCAACCAACCCCTTGTCTTTGCTCGAAACCCTCTTTCATCCACATCGTCACTCACTCACACACACACACATGGACCCGTCACTCTGTCACACGCACAGATCTTTGTAAATATGCACAGATTTGTGCAAAAATATGCACATATCTGTGCATATATGCGCAAATCTGTATCTTCATTTCTGGGTTTCACAGTTAGCAAGCAAGAGAGAGAGAGGGTTTCGGTTCGTCTTCGTTGGCAGAGCACCGTCGGTTCGACTTCGTCGTTGAGAGAGAGAGGAGAAGAGAAAGTCTTTGAGAGCTCCGGAGAAGAAAGAGAGTCGCTGAGAGTGGAGGAGAAGAGAGTGGGTCGATCTATGCAGAGGAGAAAAAACACCCCTATTTATACTTTGAAAAAGGAGGTCTCAATTTCGAGTCTTTTGTGTGTAAAACACTCGAAGTTGAGATCTCATTTAATCAATAAATGTATGTTTTGTGTTTTGCGTGTTTCGTAAAATATAAATTTTTTGTTTTTATTTTTTGTCTTTGTTCTCAAATAACTAATGTAAAACAAAAATAACTAATGTAAAATAAAAATAAAAATAATACCCACATATGTTTTTGTTTTTATTTTTGACAAAAATTAAAAACAAAAACACAAAACACAACAAAGACAATAAACAAACATTCCCTCGTGCAGTGCCAGTGGGGGCATCTTAGACTCGTTAATAAATTAAAATTATAATTTTAGTACTATTTTCATGACAAAAAATTAAATTTTAATCATTTTTATTATAGGTATATTATCATTAAAAAATGTTAAGGGAAGGCACAACCCATGTAATGATGTACCAAAAGAGCCAACCAAAAGATTAACAATCTCTAAATGTTCAATTGAACCGTAAGTCATAGAATATCATTGTCAATAGAGGAGAAAAATGATAGGAAATAAGATTGAATCGATTAATTGATTTGCCGAGGTGTAAGGAAAAATTGGTGCTCAAGCTAGTAGATTTAATCCCTTGAGAGTAAGCTTTATCGCTCCCTAATCTAATGTCACTTGCTTATATATCTGGGCGACAATGTTATTGAAATTTAATTTTTCAACTTTTTCACTATAATAATTGAATTGATTGTGGGACATATTAAATATTAAAATTTGATGTTATTATAATAATTATAATTAAATCACTTCATTATATTAATAAATTGTCAAATTTATAAGTATAAATATGAGCAAGGCTACTGAGACAAAATTTATTAATCTAATTTATTTTAATTATTAAATTGACTATAAATTCCACTAAATATTTGAATTTAACGTTAATTTAATTATTATAATAAATTTTTAATAATTAAATCAAAATTTTAAACCACAAACCCATTTTCATATGATATTTCACGGACAAAAGACAAAGTTTTAGCCGACTCTTACAAAGTGGCTGACATGGACAGCTAGTCATCTCAAAAATGATCTACAGATGATCTTAATGATCTAACGGTGGACAACTTGCCAATACAAAACCTATTACTTATGTTGGACATTGTTTTGCATTTCCAAAACAGAAGGCAAACATGATTCACGCGTAAAGAGCACTCATCTTCAACCTTGCACCTCCATCCTCCATGGACGAGTACACTTGAACTTCTGAAAATCACCATGCAAAAAAACTCAAATTATGTTAAGTAGATTCTTTCAGCTTTCATAGTGGGGACAAATTATCAAAAATTTAAAAGTTGTTTAAACTATTAAATGTAGTCTACAAATTTTCAAAATTTCAGCGGGCCAATTGCCCCCACACTAAATCGCCCATGGCTCAACACATAGGATTAGACATGCTCATCAAGATTACTTGATGCAACATTATGAGAAAACATAGATGTGGGTAGGCTAATAATTGAGTCAAATATGTTGAACTCATTTTAAACAACAGGTTTAAAAAATTATTTAAATTTGATTCTTTTAAAAAATGAATTGAGCCCGAGTCAACTTCAAATAACTCGACTATTTTACATATAAATAAATCGAGTTTTTCTAGACTTGTTTTTTTAAATGAACTTAAAAAATTATTCAAATTCGTGACTCGTTTAAAACACGAGTTAAACTCGATTCAAGTTTTAATTGAATCTAAACAGAGATCGGATAGCTCGACTCGATTATCGGTCGTAAGTGAATGGATCGGTTATTTTTTTTCAATTTGACCAAAGGGTAAAGTGGAAATTTTAATATTTTTGTCAAACTAGTAGTTGACTGAAAGTTTTCAAACGGGAGTTGGTAGATACGTTACAATGGCATGCTTGTCAACTTCACATAAAGGGTAATAATTAATAAATATAAATTTCAAGAAAAGTTAACCGTTAAGTTAATTTGACAAGGGTAAAACGGTCATACAATTTTGTCATATCGTTTAGTTTAGTTCAACTTTTCTAACCACATGGGTTTGGAGCGTAGTAAATATAAAGATAAATATAGTAAGTATATTTTTTGGGTTTAATTTATTTACTTACTAGATATAACTTGTGTCTGAAGGTACGATACAATTAAAAAAAATTGAACATTGAATTTAAATGCGAAATAATTAAGTCCTGAACTCGGACACGTACTAAATTAAAAGTCTAAACTCATCCTATATCACGTGTCTGAAGACACTGTACATAGTTATTATACATGAAATAATCAAATAATGAATATAAATACAAATTAAAAAACCCCAATTTGAACACCCATTATAAAGGCATCTGAGTGCGTCGTCGATTGCACTACCATTCGTCGGACTGTCAATTTTTTTAGCACCACCAAAAAATGTGAACAAATGTATTATAAAAAGAAGGGATAGACTGTCGGTGTGCTAACGAGCAAAAAAACAAACAGTTAGAGTGCACTAAAAAATTCAAACTTAACCATTAAAATGAGTATGTGATGTGTGTGGATTTATGGGTGGGCTTTCTATGTGTGTGTGTGTTGGTTTTTTTTTTTTTTTTTTTAATGCAACAAAAATCACTTTTAACATTTGCTCAAACACCATTTTGAACATTCACAGTTAGACAGAGTGGCTGATTGGCCGACCGATTGTCCAACCGACCCTTTTTGTTCAATCAGACATTTGCTCGAACACCTAGCATGGTTAAACTGAATTTCAACTTAATTCATTCAAACATGTTTAAACTTTGGCTCAAATTCATTCGAACATTTTGTCGGTACCAATCCTGCTGGACTTTGTAGAGCCCCACTACCATGCTCGAACACCTAACATTTTGTCGGTACCAATCCTGAATTTATGAAACACTAAATATATAATACTCTTGGAAAAAATGGAAACTCCCATAGTGGACAGCAGCAACATTACAATCCAAAAGTTTAAATAAAAAGTATCAGACAAAACTTACCACGGCATGAGCCTAAGATGGTAAAAATTCCATATCCACAATATAACAAACAAAAACCTACTGCTTTTAAGTTATGCACATGGAGCACCACCAATCAATAGAAAAACACTTCCCACGACCACAAATTAGTGATCAACACAAAAACCCCTAAATAAACAAAACTATTGGCTAATTACTTATGGGCTTTGCCTTAAACCTGGAGCCACCTCTCTTCCCAGTATGTGTTCTTCTCAAGCCCCATACGTACATTCCTTGTAACCTGCAACCCCACATTACATCAATGTCAATTACTAATACCTTAGAAATCAAAAGAAGTGTAAAAAAATAGGCAAAAAATATCATTGTGAATAGACGTACTGGGGTCTCCGGTGGTGATGACTCCGGTACCTAGCATGCAGACATTTGCTCGAACACCTAGCATGCAGGGATACAATTCCTCTATTTCAGTTCAAGCTTGTTTCTGGTAGCTCTCCAACACAACTACAACATAGCCAAAGCATTCTTATCACAGGAATCAATATCATGCGCCAGCTCGTCAAAAATCAAACACCATGCCATGCGCAGAACTCCCGAAATCATTCACCTTCATCCAAACCTCAACAGTGGAAGCAGCCACATTTAAAAAAACATAAACAAAATGAGAAAAAGCCATTCTGCCAAAGACTCTTTACAAAAGGCAATCTCAGAATATTAAAAATAAACTCACTGTGCACTGAGGACTGAGAAGAGAAGAGAAAAGTGTCGATGGAGATTACCCAGAACAACCGCTGGAGGAACTCGTCGGAAACTGCCTGAAAATGAAATAAATTCAGTGCGAAATCTAAAAATGATAAACTCGAAAAAAGATCAGACAAATGAATCAGATTCAGATATTCAACGTGATTGTGCAAAGTCGCAATGAGAATTCTTACCGTTAGAATGCTCACAGTGAACTCGGGCCCTTTCACAGTGAAACTCGTCCTAATAAAACCTGATAAAAGAACAAAACCCAATACAAACCTGTCCGGGGTAAGAGGACCCAGGACAGTCAAATGTGAAGATGATCAGG
>CAUOFW020007862.1:0-19581 GCA_963454935.2 Ilex paraguariensis
AAAAAAAAAATCTCATTCTAAGTCGTAAAGTGAACCAGAGAAGAAGATTTGGATAAATGGAAGGATGAGAGAGAAAAAAAAAGAATATCAAAGATATATAATAGAATTTCAATATGTAAGGTCTTATGAGTCATCTCATAACAGACAATGTAATGAAACATCAATACTGATTCTTATACAATTAAATTATTTAGCAAAAAAAATCAGGAGCTTCGAGCCAATAAAGACTGAGAAAATTGACTTAAAAACAAATTTCATTACAAAGTTTCATTGTCGAATTTAGACCTAACAATTAGAATTCGTTTTTAATACAATCTTTTGTACTCACAGTGAAATCAATGATTGTAATTATTAAGTTTAGTTTTTAAGTTTAGATTTTAAATCTATGTAGTATTTGCTCCTATCAAATTTGTGTCAACTCATCCCCTAGATCTAATAAGTTTAACTATTCACCACTTAAACTCGGTAGGATAAAATTCAAACCTAAGAATTTTATGTTGAATTCCCCAACAGTCAATCGTGTGTGAACACTTGTCAACCTTACAATCATAGAAATGGATGGTCACCAACGTGCATCATTTTTCCTTGAGTCCATTAGAATAAAGAGCTCATTGGAGTCACTGTTATAGAGATTGATCTCTCTCTCTCTCTGTCTCTCTCAAACACATAACTAGTCTTCATATTTAGATGCTTATTTTCATCCTCAGTAAGGCCATTGATTATCAGATCTACCATGCTCTAGAATTTTATTATTTCGCTGAAAATGCGCGTTTTGGGGACTTTTTTTTTTATTTATTTATCAAACTCATATTGACGAAATTCAACTTCTACGATCGATCAGACGAATCTTATAAACGGGATTTATACATTACACTGGTACATACCTTGAGAGTTGTTAGTTGACATATTGGTGAGTTGTTAAGTGCGTCACCTGCACAGACTATCTAGCAATGTCAAAACAAAACAGCTGCCAGGGTCTTCCATACATCCCCCCACTTTAGGGTGTACAGTCAGCTTATCTGAATTTATCGAATTGTCCATTTCAGTATACAAAAGTTCCCCACCTCCATGCAGATATTTGTCCGTTCGAACATTATCGCCCTTTTCTCGTATAAATATTATTTAGGAAAAGATTGATAGGACAATTATATTAAGACACATGAGAAATCACATGCCTGAAAAAATTAAATAAATCGGTTTTGAACGAACTTAAAAAAACTCGGTGAAATACAATAAGCTTGATAGAGGATCAGTATAATGTGCTTAGAGAAAAGGACCTAGTAAATGCTAGAGTTTGGGTGAGGAACAAGTCTTATCTGAAAAGGTAGATAAGTCATTGATCTGGCCTTATAGGCATATTGGTGATTAGGTTACCCCACAAAATCAAAAGGAGATTTAAGACAACAATCAAGGGATTGGCTAAATTAAAGGATCATATTGGTAACATGTTACCTAAAAAGAGGATGAATAAGAAAAGAAACTAGGGGAGGACCCAACAAACATTAAGGAAAATTTGGCTAACTTATAGGTGTTCCACCTAGTGTAGCCAACGACAAAAATCCTAACAGAGAGGGCTCCACGTGATACTATAAATATCGGGTATGTTTAAGTATAAGAACGCACCTTCTTCCCTACTAGTTTGATTGTTTATTACTAGAACGCTTCCTTATTTAAGAATTGGAGTACCTCGAATTGGTTTAATCTTAGTCTCTAACAGTTTGCTCGTTTTGCAAGAGAAGCAATACCCTTTTGTTTGTTTTCCCATTCGAGTCAAATCCCCTTATCACCATCTATCAAATGGTACGATTTTTTTTCCCCAACAAAGATAAATGTTAAATTGCCCATTCATTTAGTGTAAGGGCAGAGATTCATGTAACTATATATCTAGCAAATACATTGTAACAACGATAGTTCATACTACTTATAGCTTATCTTATTAAACTAATTGTGTTGTAAATATTACAATAATATTGTATATAAAGTGAATGACTCCTAACCTACCATTTACTACACCAAGTAAAATAGAAATTAATGGGTATTAATGCATTGGTCTCTAACTCCTACCCTTTGATATACCAACTTTAATTTTGTATTTGATGGGCCTTATGTTTGAGGGCCTATAAAAGGAGGCATTGACTACATTAAGAAATACATAAGTAGAGAAGTTCTATTTTCTAGCATTTCTATATTCTCTTGTCTCTTTACTATTTTATTCCCTATATTTCTTTAGTTTTATAACACCTTATCGGCACGAAGTTGTAACCAAAAAAGAGATGAGTAAAATATTTCCCGATGTTCTTTTACCACTTGAAGGTACTGAATATGAAAACTTCAATGATGAAATTATTAGAGGTATCCTACAATCAGTCTTGATATTATTGGTCATAATTATTTTTATCAGATCCTTGATAAGATCCATCTTGATGTTATGAATTTTGAAGATTCAATTACAGGAGAAAACTAAGCATCCCTAAAGGATTGCACAAATATAAGCATTATCCTTCGTCACCATATTCTGGAAGAATAAAGTTGATTACTTTGTGGTAAAATACTCACATATTAATTGGAGAGATATGAGTTCCTAAGATCCTAATCGTCCCAAATGCTCGATGCACCTGAGGTTGCAAGATCCAAACATACTTAAAATTATGTGAAAAATTCCCAAAAAATATTTTTTGAAAAATAATGAATCACATTTCATGATTTGAATGTGCTCCTATAGTAACACATCAAGAGGGTAGATCCACAATGAATTAATATAATGTGATTGAAAATGAAATAATAATATTGTGCTTTTGAGAAAAAAAATTTAATCTTATCTGTCTGAACATACATCATTTTTTGAAGAGAATGTGTTTAAACGATCATGAAGAAAATAGATTGATCTTGAAGATCAACTCTATATAGTTCTTGAAGAACTAATTTCTCTACGCTACGTTATATATTGCACTTGTTATATTTTATTGGCTTTATATTTTCTTATATCCTAATGTCTTGTACTTTATGTATTTTTGAATTATTGACATGACCTTGGAGGCTTGATAGAAATAGCTACCTAAAAATTGATGATCATGATTCTTTAAATAGTGATATTAGAATGAAGGTTATAGAAGAATTAATATTGCTGAAAAAAAATAATTCTATATTGATATATTTTGTATATTCTAAAGAAATTTAGGAAGTTTTAAAGGCATATATCATTATGAGTATTACAATGTAGTTTTTTTTATCAGGTCAGAAGCCTATGTTAAAGAAAACTATTATTTTTGATACTTGTTTATAACATATGACCATAAGCACAATTGAACGAAATGTTGTAATGTACCCGAAGTGATCCAACCTAAACTTTGAATCATTGTGAACTTACATGAGACTCTAAAAAAATCAGAAGATTCTTTTAGCAATTGATACCATGTATTTCTAACTCACAAAATATATTAGTTATCAAGTCTTCCCGTGATATACGATGTTATTTACAAGTCCAAGGTTCATATATCGCAATTATTATTGATGAATATAAATATATGATTTTGAATATAAGGATATTGATACATATATATTTCTATGAGTCATATATATGTGTGATTTATTGAAATAAGTCAAGTTCATTGACTGGTTTATATTACTATGAGTTAGTTTATGTGAGTTTTGCAAATTCTAAAAACATATTAGTTCATTAAAAATCACCCCTGCCTGAAGACACTATGTAACTTGTAAAAAAAAATCGTAAACAATTGCCTATGCAGGGAGGCTGTATAACTCAAATTTTTGACAATCCAAATCAATATGAGCTCATTATTATATTTGTAAAAAATACGAAATTTTTTTTATCTAAAAACTTAACTTCTGAACAATATCAACATGTATATATTGAAAAATAAAACATGCATAGTTGTAGCCTTAAGTTCGAGAGCATATTGTATTCGTTCGACAAAAACACTACACCAACTGAATATAAAATTTCTGACAATTGCCCATCTAATGCACAAACAATTAACCTATTATGCCATTACTCAATTTTACCATTTCCATTTTCAAAGAACATTAAATTTCAACAAAACTAAACTAAATACTTGACATAATTCGTCTCCAATCCTAATGCATTTCAATAGGTACTGATGATACTTGGAGCAATTCCCAAGTATGAGCTCGGGAGTGGAGGTCAGACGCACAGAGCTTATAAAACCAGAGTAAAGTCCAGCCCAATCAAAGTAGCAGCGGAAGTAAAAAAGAGATAACTATTTGTCAACAGAAACTCTAGAGGCAGCAAAGAGTTATAATCGAAGTATAAAACTCTCATTTAGGAAAGATTTTCTCCTAAGATCAAGGAGGATTCTTCAAATAAATGACGAAAATCTCAGGGCAATCCCACAGAATTAAGAAAAGCCCTATAAATAATATGTAACGCCCCCAACAGAGAGGCAGAACCCTAGTATCACATCTTACATTTTGTAAACTTTTTGGCATAGTAAATAGTGAAGGAAGGAGTAAGAATCTCCATTGAAGAGTGGATTAGCTGAGATCCCGAGCTGGTGAACCACTATATTTCGACTGTGTTAATTCCCCAACTCTCCAACAATTTTCAGTATCATTCCCTTGAGTATAGTAGCTCAGATCTCAATAATTTCAATATTGCTTCTTTCATTTACTTGTCATCACAAAATTGCATCATGTTGAAATATACCATCAGTTTGGCGCCATCTGTGGAAAACGACTGTTCCTGTTATAAATAAACTGATCTTTCAGTGATTGATGGTATCAACGTGAAACATGAGCCGAAGTCAGACAAATTCACCACGGATGCAAGATCAATAAGAAGCTACTAATAGTAGACAACCTGAGAACGTCCAAGAGACCAATCCACCTGTGGGGGGTCTCCCCATGAATAACGAGATGGAGGCCCTTCGCCTCGTCAATCAATGTTTGCTGAAATAAAACGAAGAACTCTTAAAGCTCTTATAACACCCACAGGAGGCGCGACAAGCTCAAGAAGGCCAGAACAACCCACCACATAGGGAACAACTACACCTCGACGCCCTCAGGGAAGTCAATGAAGAAGGGAAAAACAATTAAACCATGGGGCCAGAATCTCGCATACCCACCAGGAATGGACACAACGAAGAAGTATAAAGTCAGAATGACGGGGGCGAGAGGAACGATTTTTTCTCCTATCAACAGGAAAGGAGAAAACGATATTGGGAGCAGCGCTTCCAAGGTATCCAGCAAGAACTCAGCCACATGAAGGAAGCCGTGAGAGGCAAGGCTCCAGTTACGATGGATGCTTTGGTACAATAGATTGAATCTTCATTCACCACTGGCGTGCTGTATTTTTCCCTCCCTCTGAAATTTAGAGTACCGCAGATAGAGGCTTTTGATGGAACAAAGGATCATGTAGATCACCTCAACACTTACAAGAACCAGATGGAGTTGCATAGATACCAGGATCCAGTGCACTGCAGAGCCTTTGCCATCACGCTGAAAGGCTCAGCCCTGGCGTGGTTCAATAGGCTCCCCCTACCTCAATTTCCTCCTTTAAGGAGCTATCCATATCCTTTGTATCTCACTTCATAGGAGCTCGAACGTACAAAAAGCTGAGTTACCACCTGTTGATTGTGAAGCAGGGACCCCAAGAGAACCTCAAATCCTATGTTCAGAGGTTCAACTCTGAATCACTAAAAGTGGATGTCCCAGACGAGAAATTTACCATTATTGCATTCATAGCTGGTTTAGGCGTACAATCTAAAGACCTGATGTTCTCTATTTCGAAAAATCCCCAGGCCAGTATGACCGAAGTACTAGCCAAGACAGAAAAGTACATAAACGGCGAAGAAACTCTCCTCTCAAAAGTGGGGAGCTCATCCATGCAAAAAGACAAAGAAAAAGGAGAGAAAAAGAGGGACTGAAGTCCCAGAAGAGAAAGAGGACGAGATAGGTCCCCAAGGAGAGACAGAGATCGATCCTCCAAAAGAAGGGGAGACGTTAGAGATCGCTTGGGACCACCTCATCTAGAGTTGTAGCCGAGGTACGCACCTCGGCAGGTCACTCCACTCACAGCAATAATATAGCAAATCTTGTATGAGGTACAAAACAAAAAATTCCTGAGGTGGCCACCCCGGATGAAGACAGACTAGGCGAAAATTTTACCCCACTCTTGGAATGCAGAACATCTTAGGAAATTTTTTCAGTAAGTTTGCCCTGTAATATGATTATTAATAAAGCAGTAAGTCTGTGGTTCATTCACTCTTACGAAGAGCCTTAGAACTTTCGATGAACTCGTTAGTTCATAAAAAGAGCCTTGGAGCTCACAACGAACTCATTAGTTTGTAATAAGAGCCCTAGAGCTTACGACGAACTCATTAGTCCGTAATAAAAGCCTTAGAGCTCACGATAAACTCATTAGTTCATAAAGAGAGTCCTAGAGCTCACGATGAACTCGTTAGTTCATAAAAAGAGCCTTGGAGCTCATGACGAACTCCTTAGTCCGTTATAAGAGCCTTAGAGCTCATGATAAACTCGTTAGGTGATAAAAAGAGCCCTGGAGCTCACGACGAACTCATTAGTCTGTAATAAAATTCTTAGAGCTCACGATGAATTCATTAGTTCATAAAAAGAGCCTTAGAGCTCACGATGAACTTGTTAGTTCATAAAAAGTGCTCTAGAGCTCACGATGAACTCATTAGTCTGTAATAAAAGCCTTAGAGCTCACGATGAACTCGTTAGGTCATAAAAAGAGCACTGGAGCTCACGAAAAACTTGTTAGTTCATAAAAAGAGCTCTGGAGCTCACGATGAACTCGTTAGTTCATAGAAAGAGCCCTAAAGCTCACGACGAACTCATTAGTTCATAATATGAGCCCTGGAGCTCACGACGAACTCATAGTCCGTAGTAAAAGCTTAGAGCTTACAATGAACTCATTAGTTCATAAAAAGAGTCCTAGAGCTCACGATGAACTCGTTAGTTCATAAAAAGAGCCCTGAAGCTCACGACGAACTCATTAGTCCGTAATAAGAGTCTTAGAACTCACGATGAACTTGTTAGGTCATAAAAAGAGCCCTGGAGCTCATGACGAACTCGTTAGTTCATAAAAAAAAGCCTTAGAGCTCACGATGAACTCGTTAGTTCATAAAAAGAGCCTTGGAGCTCATGACAAACTCATTAGTTTATAAAAAGAGCCTTGTAGCTCAAGGCGAACTCGTTAGTCCGTAATAAGAGCCTCAGAGTTCAAGATGAACTCGTTAGTTCATAAAAAGAGCCCTGGAGCTCACGTTGAACTTATCAGTCCATAAAAATAGCTCAATAGCTCAGGACAAGTTCTTCTGTCCCTAAAGTAAACGCAGCAGCTCAGAATACGCTTCCCAATCTAGAAGAACTAAAAGCAAGACCTGTAGCATGTCGACTAGAAGAAAAGCTTCATAACTTCTATCCATTACAAAAGGGAAAAATGGGGGTCTTTGGTCCACAAGCCAGGAAACGACATGAAAGATCAGTTGCTAGATTCTCAAAGCCATAAATTGTGTATAAGAAGCGGCAAACATGGAAAGGAAAAATCAAGGTTTCAAGAACATCAAAGATTACAAAAAAATCAATCAAAGCAAAATTCCTAGTCTTCTCTGCAGTTTAGCTATCTTCTCTTTCAAATGCAGGTTCTCCTCCTTCAGCTCATCCCTCTCCTTCTTAGTCGCTGACAGTAGATCCATCAATTTTTGTCCAGCAGAGGAAAACAGAACTTCCCCCAGGAAAGATCTGGATGAAGGAAAGGATGAACCATCCCTTTTGCGTTTCTTGATATGAGTCCCAGCATCCTCGCTTTTATCAGACCCGGTAGAAGAGAGATCAGATTCAGGAAAAAAGGAAAAGTCCCGTTCAGCTGCAGCGGTGCTGAACAAGAATAGGTTATCTGGCGTCATGAGATCTGGAAAAGACATGGGCTCAGCTTGGGTCATTTGTTCCACCCTCATCAATTCAAGCAGATTCAGGTTAGGAGCACCTACATGCCAAAAAAAAAAAAAAAAAAATTCCCGTGCAAACTTCGAAGTCACTGATTGGAAAACCATTCTGCTACATCTTAAGCTCAGCCCTTGCCCAGGCCAGCTTGACCAAGAGTTGGGGGGCAACTGATGATACTTAGAGCAATTCCCAAGTATGAGCTCGGGAGCGGACGTCAGATGCACAGAGCTCATAAAACCAGAGTAAAATCCAGTCCAATTGAAGCAGCAGTAGAAGTAATAAAGAGATAACTATTTGTCAACAGAAACCCTAGAGGCAGCAAAGAGTCATAATCGAAGTATAAAACTCTCATCCAAGAAATATCTCCTCCTAAGATCAAGGAGGATTCTTCAGATAAATGGCGAAGATCTCGGGGCAGATCCCGCAGAATTAGAAAAATCCCTATAAATACTATGTAACGCCCCCAACAGAGAGGCAGAACCCTAGTATCACATCTTACATTCTGTAAACCTTTTGGTATAGTAAATAGTGAAGGAAGGAACAAAAATCTCTATTGAAGAGTGGATTAGCCGAGATCCCGAGCTGGTGAACCACTATATTTCTACTGTGTTAATTTCTCAACTTTCCAACAATTCTCAGTATCATTCCATTGAGTCTAGTAGCTCAGATCTCAATAATCTCAATATTGTTTCTTTCATTTACTCGTCATCACAAAATTGCATTGGATTTGATTCTCATAGACGGCGCCAAACTGATAACGTATATCAACTTGGATGAGTTTAAGGTGAAAGTAATGTGAGATGAGTGTGGATCAGAGCTACGAGGCTCGTGTATAATGCTACCATAAAATATTCAGGAGATTAAAGGGGTGCACACAGTGAAAATATAGTGGTTTACCGGCTCAGGAGCTCAACTTGTTCACTCTTCAATAGAGGTTCTTGCTCATTTTATTTTATTCACAATGATTACTAAGTTGCTATGACTTCCTATTGCCACTAGGGTCCCCTTCCCGTTAGGGGGTGTTACCTTGCATTTATAAGGCCATTCCCTGCTAAGAAGGATCTTAGTCGAGATTTTTGCCCTTATTTTGGGGGCTTCTCCTTAATTCTAAGAGAAGATCTTGGTTGGTTGAGATTGGGTGCCTTGATTACAGCTTCCTAAGGCTTTAGGACCCTCTTGTGATTATCTAGCTGTTATCTTGCCTTAAAAGACACTCGGCTCTTACTCTCTGACCTCTGCTAATATGCCTGATTTCTTGGTCCGAGCTGACCTCCTGAACTTAGCACTTGAATTTTATTTTAGCTATCATCAAGTACAAAGTTTACTATTAGAAAAAAAATCAAAGTTTACTAGTAAAATACTCCACCAACATCCAAATAAATGCGTACAACCTGCAGAGTATCCAATAACATATAAATATTTCTTTCCTTAATGTGCAACCAAACATCAAAAAATTTGTGGAATATTTACCTAGAAAATATTGATACTAAATTTCTACATTTAAAAATGACACCGATTGTTCATAAGCATTCATACCTAGGAGCATTTACCTAGAAATTTAAGAAGCACTGCCCCTATCAAAATCTAAATAACAAATGTAGAAAACAAAACTAAAATAAAGCGAAAAAGTAAAAGATATTCAAAGTGCACAATTGAAGAACTAAGATAAAAGAATTCAACAACAAAAAAAGTATAAAATGTAAGTAAACATTCATTTTGACGAACTGAATTAGAGATGAAAATTTAATGTAAAAAAAGAAACTTGAAGAGCTGAATTTAAAACATCATTATTTAGAAAATCATCCAAAAAAACTGAAAGGACATCCTCAACTATCACTGCCAATCTACATATATTTTAGATAGAGAAGGAGATTGGAATAAAATACTGAATCCAGTATATGTTACCAATCAAAATCACCATGAAAACCCAAAGAAAAAAAAAGAACGCAAGAATAAAAATAGCATACAAAAGGCTTGGATCCAAGGAGCCTTTGGGGTGGGTCATTTCAAAGTGCACAAAATTCTCTCTCCCAAAATTTGGACCCCAAGAAAATAAGCAGAACAAAACAAATTTATAGAGGACAAGGGTCCAATATCGCATAGGGAAGTAATGCTAACCTATAAATTATGGAATACATCGTTAAGTATCGACCAATTGGCCCATCTCTACAAGACCATAGCTTCCTTTTCAGCTACTCTCCACCAAGCAGGCAATTCCACAATATCCACCCCCAGTATCCTGTGCATGGTTAATAGTATTACATGTATAGAAACTGCAAGAAACCATTATGTTTACATTAGTATTATTTGATATTTGTCTCAAAAATTCTAAGATGGTATTTGGAATCACCAAGCAAAGTTAAGGTCGATAAATGCAGAGTTGGAGACCTGTTACTCAAAGTAAACTGTTTCCAATGCATTAAAAACATAAAATTGGTTAGCAGGAAATTGAGTGTCCAATGCTACTACTGATGCCCTATTTTCACTCCATTAAAGAAAACTTCAAGGCCATCGAATTTTTTAATCAAAAAGCCATTTTATTAAAGTTTTAAGTACAGTACTTTACACAAGCCTGTTTCTTTTAAAATTATAGAGCAAGCCAACACGGTGTTTAGACCAATATAAGTATTCCCTACTTTCAAGCTTCTTATGTACATCCAATAGCAATTCATTCTTTTTCTCAAAGAAAGAAAAAACCCATTACTTGGAAAGATAGGAAGAAAGAACTAAAAGGCCGTTGAAACCATGATTCTCCAGTCCCTTTATATTACCCTAGAAACCTTTCAAACCCATTGGTTCAAAATTCGTATGCCATCAATCCTTGATCGAAGCTACATACACCATGAATTTAGCAAATATGAACACATTCAAATAAAAGAACACAAAGTGAAAAATAATATTAATTTTGTTTAGCAATGTTATGTGCAATTTAACCGCGCTTATCCACTTTAAATTGCTCTCACACTTTAAATTCTCCATTTAGTTCTTTTAAACACTAATTAAATAGCTGGCTATTACAGATACCATAAGCTTAAAACATGTAGAATGTCCAACTCCTCAAGTTAATATCATGTCAAAAATAATTAAGCTCTTATGTAACAACCTACCAACTTCAAAATTGTAGATGTCAACTAAAAGCAATCAAAATTTGAAACCATAAATAAAATAACAAAACAAAGGAAATTACAGAGTTACCAATGCCGATGCTTGATTACCTGGTGCCGGATGGTAGAGATACAGAGGCATCTCCGCTAATTCATATGTTTTTTTTAGACAGTAGCTAAAGAGTTGGGGGAGTGGAGAGGGAGAGTTGTTGGGTGAAGATAGAAACGTGAGAGAGACACAGAGAGCAGTTTAGGTCCTTTTGGAAGTGAAAAGATCTCTAAGAGCAGTTGTAAGATATGGAAGGTATTAGAGATGTGTGAGAGATAGCATGGGAGAGTGTGAGAGAGATACGAGAAATGGAGACTGTATTTAAATTTTAAAACATATGAGATAAAGAAAGAGAAAAAATGAGTATGAGATAGAGAGAGACGATAAACATGTGAGAGATGGGAATATGAGATAGAGAGTTATCTATATAATAAAGTAGAGCTGAGTTTCAATACAGAGACAAAGAGAAGTCGAGATCATTTTAAAACAAAACATAAATATATCCAACGGATAACGAACAACGTAATCCCAACATAAAATACGGTTCAGATCATTTCATAAATACTGATCTGACGGTCATAATTGAACTTAACTCTAATACTCCTATCTCTCATATAACTCCCTCTCTCTTATCTTTTAGACGTTTTAAATATACTATCTTATCTCTTCTTTCTCTTTATATCTGTATAATAAAGTAGTTAGATTATTTGTCTTTAATTTTTCGCAGTTCAGATCATTTTGATTTGATGGTCCTAATTAAATTTTCATTCTTTTTACAACTCTAAGTTTTTCATATAATTCTCTTTATCTATCTATCTATCTATCTTATACTCTTTCTTTCATATTATTATTATTTTTTTCTCTTGTGTTGTTTTTGCTATTATTTACTCCATAAAACATATGAAACTACATGTCATCAAATTATTTATTCCTTGAAACTAATTCAAATTTTTTTATATATCTGACCGTATGTATTTTGTCACTTGCTTCTTAATTTGTAAATAACATTTAATGTAAATAAAAAATAGCACATTGACTATAAACACCAAATAATATTTAACATAAAATGAACCTTAGATTGTAAATTAATATATATTTTTATCAAAAATTGACACTTAATTTTCTCTAATTTATATTCAAATTTATCGAATATCAAATTAATATTAAAATTTATTTAATCAATTTTTTGGAGTACTAAATTAAATCAAGTTTTTGAGTACTAAATCAAATTTTATTTTATTTTATTAAATTTTTAATTTTTTTGGTACTAAATTTGGAGAAGGACAAATGTAAAAATAATAAAATTTTTTAGGATAAAATTATCAATTTTCGTTTTCAACATTGACGAAAGGGAGACAGAGAGTGTCTCTGTGCAATGAATAATAAACATCAGGGGGTCTCCGTGTTATTTATAAAATATCATGAGGTGTTTGTGTAATATTTATAAAACTCAGGGAATATCTATGATTTTTAGTTTTTTTCCCTATTTTTTAATTAAACATTAATATATTATTATTTAACCTTAAAAACTTAAATTATTGTATTTCTAATAAAAACAATTATTGGTTATAAGGGTTTGTTGGTAACCAAAAAAGAAATGTGTGAGTGTGTTTTTGTGTATATTTACATGTGGAGGATTGAACATTTAGTGATTAAATTTATAATTATATTGTGTCATTTGGGGTTGAATGGTATAATGATGATAAATTAATGAGTTTATAAATGAGCAAAATTTGGTTGATTTTATTTACCGTTTAAAGATTGTGAATTTAATTGTATTCTGTTAATTTTTTTTTCTTGAGGTATTTATTACATGGAGATAGGGTGGATTGAAAATATGGTAGTTGAGTTGATAATTATGTTGTGTTATTGGATAAAGTGGTATTAGAGGTGATAATTCGTGAGTTTTATAAATGAGCAAGATTTTATTTATTTAATTTATTGCTTAAAGATTGTAAATTTTAATAGATTATGTTAGTATTTTTTTTCATAGGCATTTATATATATGATGTTATTTTGGAGAGTTTTTATATATTTTTATGACAGTTCCATTAATATGAAGGATATAATAGATAAAATATTTTGAGCTATTTTAAAAGAAGAATTTGTATGAATATTTTTAGGCCATTTCTTTTGAATTTGGACAATTGTTTAAAAAAAATTTGTTTGTTGTATAGTGCTTTCAGGCACGTATAATGACTAGTATATGTATAAAAGATGAGTGAGTATAAGATAGAGTTATATGACAAATAGGAGTCTTAGAGTTATAAAAAAGGAATAAAAGTCCAATTATGATCATTGGATCAATAATCGTTCAGCGACCTGAGCCGCGAAAAGTTAATGACAAAGAATTCTAACTACTTTATCACATATATATATATATATATATATATATATATATATATATATATATATATATATATATATATATATATAGATATAGATATAGATATAGAGAGAGAGAGAGAGAGAGAGTGTTTAAAATGTCTAAAAGATAAGAGAGAAAGTTATATGAGAGATAGAAGTGTTAGAATTAAGTGCAATTATGATCGTCAGACCATTATTTATAAAATGATCTGAACCGTCTTTTATGTTAAGATTACGTTGTCTGTTGAATGTGTTTATGTTTTGTCTTAAAACGATCTAGATCTCTCTTTGTCTTTTGGATTCAAACTTCGTTCTACTTTATTATATAGATTTAGTCAAGTTGAACATTATTTCAAGTCTTAGTCATTTTAGTTAATACTATCAGAGAAAAGAACAATTATAAAAGACAACTTATTTTCGAAACTCTATTTGAAAGAATATTCTATCTCAATTGGGTGGAATTTATATTAGTGTTATATTTCTTGTGTACTTTTAATATGATAATTTCTGGTCTTCCATGCTTAATTGTAGTAGTATGCCAAAAGACCTTGTGAGGTGAGGAGGTGTTATAGTTTCATGTGTTGCATCCCACATCGATTCGAGAGGGAGAGTAGTGACTAAGTTATATATGTGGTGTGCTCACTCTTAACTGTTAAGAGGCCTTTTATGGGGAAAACCTCAAGAGGAATAAAATCATGAGGGTGTATGGACACTCAAAATGGGTAATATCTTAACAGTCAGAGCGGTTGTTACATGTGATATTAGAGCCGACCTCTAAGGGGGGTGGAGTGTAGAAGCTTGCCAAAAGACTTTTTAAGGTGAAGAGGTGCTATACCTTCATGTGTTGCATCCCACATCGACTCAGGAGGGGGAGTGATTGAGCTATATATGTGGTGTGCTCACACATAGCTATTAAGAGGCCTTTTCTGGGGGAAACTCCAAGTGGAACAAAACCGTAAGGATGTATGAGCACCTAAAACGGACAATATCTTGACAGTTGGGACGGATTGTTACATTAATAGAGTATTTACAATACATTTGACATTTTTAAAAGGTCATGATTGTTATTCTTTGTAAAATAAATTGGCACTCCAGAAGAGACCACATCCACAAAAGGCAATAGAAATACTAATCAGTTCAAAATTAGTAAACTAAAATCTCCTAAAGAGACATCTTTTGCAAAGACACAACTACTTAAAAATAAAAATAATGAGATCCTCACAAGTTATATACGTATAGAAGAAAAATGAGACTCTTTTTCTGCCTTTAGGGGGAGGAAGTCTGTCGCCTGAAGAACGATGTGAATTTTCTTATGCGTCTAAAGCATGGTCGACTAATAGGTTCAAAATATTTAACTCCAAGGAATAGGAGATTAAAAGGAAAGCTACATACAACTTATAATAGGTTCAAAATATTTAACTCCAAGGAATAGGAGATTAAAAGGAAAGCTACATACAAATTATGATGAAGTTGTTGAATTAGAAAAAGTTCATGAAGAGACATATCACTTGAAGAGAAGCAAAAATCTGCATATGAGAATTTTTTTTTTTTAATAATAGATGCATAAGAGAGGTGTAAGATCACATAAAAATGAAGATCAATGATGTCTTTCCTTTTATAGTTGCTACTAAAATCTTAAAAAATGATTTATATTGAACTATTCATAATAAATGAATGTCGATGTAGAAATGATTGACCAAAGTATAAGTAAGTTTATGATATATTTGAACCTATAGTCCAATTTACCTACATATATAAATGTAGACCTATAATTCTAAAACACCGAATCTTATTAAATGAGACTTGTAGTCCAACGCTTTAAGATGCAAAGCCTATTGGATATAGGTGGGTATTTACATGAAAATAAAAAATAAATATGTGACATAGAGTACATTTAGTTGCGGGGTTCTTGTAGAGACCTAAGACTGATTACGAAGAATAATACTCACTAGTACTAGATGTAATTAAATTTTGGTATTTTATTAGTCTAGCAGTTATAGAAGGACTTGATATGCGTCTTATGGTGTAGTTACTTCATATTGTATGAAAATTTGGATATCAATGTTTATATGAAAGTTTTTGAAAAATTGCAATTGCTTGAAGCAAACATATCGAAACTACCAAAATGTATTCAATTAAATTGAAACAAAAAAAAATTGAAACAAAAAAAAATAAAATTGAAACAATCATTGTATGTATTGAAACAATTTGGAAGAATGTAGTATAACTATCTTAGAATCTGAATTTATCATCATTATAGTATATGTTGATAATATGAATGAGATTGGAACTCTTTAAGAGTTAATGAAAACTGTTGAATATTTAAAAAAACAATTTGAGATAGAAGATTTTGGAAAAACAAAGCATTGTCTCATGTGACGACCAGTATAAAAAAATATATAATAATAATAATAATAATAATAATAATAATAATAATAATAATCACTAACACGCTAATTAGGTCGTCAATTATAATGGAGGTCTATTTTTAAATAATAAATTTTATGAATAAATGGACCTTAAATATAGACTCTTCGCGTGAAAACAAGTAAAATGACTATAACCTAGGTTAAAAATTATAATAACTATAACTATAACTATATATATATATATATATCTGTGTGTGTTTCTGTGTGTGCAGGTGAACGGACAAATGTAAATATATTATATATATATATGTAGGGGACATATCTAAGGGAAAGGACAACTGTCACTTTAAATTCACAAAGATTTTGAAAACGTGCACATATAAAAAAAAATGTAAGGTAAATAACATGGGCAACTGTTCATGGAATACGTGGGCACCAAGTAAGTCTTGGCTATAAAAAGCCAAGCAAGGCCAAGCAACAAGCACGACAGAAAGGAAGAGAGCAAGGGAGAGAGAGATGGGAAGGAAAAAATTGGAAAGAGAGAAAAAGGGGTCAAATTTTTGTTGGCTTAAGAGTTCGTGGTGACGATCAAAATTTTGGGTAAGATTTTTAGTTATTATTTAGTAAATTTTATTAGTTCAAGTTTCTTAAAGTTGATTCTCATTATATATGTTTGAATCAAATTTTAGCTTAACTAAGCTCTTATTACCTATTGTTATTCTAAAATATTATTTTTGTTATTTTTTTACAGTACATGGTATCGAGTAAAAGTCAAGGTAGAGGTAGGATTTCTTTTATCTTTTACTATCATTGATGCATTTTATGTATATTTGGAGGTTTCATATCAAATCTATTTTTAATTATATAATGTAATATTATATCATTATAATCATGGGTCAAACTGGAATTTTATAAATAAATCGTTATCATGCACATATTATTTTTTTATTTATATCGAGACCCTAATTATCTTATGAAACCATGGGCATAATAAATGTTTATTTCATTATTAATATTAATGTTTGATTTGCTGTAGAGTCTAACTACGATATGACTTTATTTTGTGATTTTAATAAATGAATGCACATAATCGAGGGCAGAGGGTTAGTAAATGCGTGATCCTTGCAAGGATTCACAGGATTCCTACTAGTCCTTGGGTTCACTGGTTAGTAATATCGGTTGCCGCGGTAGCCTGTGTGACACCACATAATTTTTGGTATTGGTGTTTCCAGAAAAGCAAGAAGGGCATTGGGTTCCCTAGGGTTCAAGACCCCAAAATTTTTTCCGGAGGCGGTTCATGTGTGGACTAGAAAATTGACGGATTGATATGATCAATATGTGCTGAAATTTATTCATTTGATTCATTGCTTTACCCTATTCCTGCATTTATTTGTGGTTTAACTATATTATGCATTGTTTTAAAACCTTGGTAGTCATTGATAAACGTTATCCTACTGAGTTGGTGAGCTCATCCTTATCTAACATTTTTCAGATATATGAAGTCGGGCTGGAGGATAGGCTGAAAGGATGATGAATAGAGTCTGCTATTATTATTTCTCTTTATGTTGTATCAATAATATTTAAAATGATCTTGTAAAGGATTATGTACTTGTATGCGGAATATAATAATATAAGGAAGGTTATTAGAAGTTCGGTGTGATTTTATTCTTTAATTACGCTCGGGTTCTAAAAAAAAAAATCGGAGCGTGACATCTCGCCTTGTAGATTGAGTACAAGTTAAACGAAATTCTTATCCATCAAATAACATACATGGAAAAGGTTCTGAAGTGATTTAACATGAATAAAACATATCCATTGAGTACTGCAATGGTTGTACTATCCTTAGATGCCAATAAAAATTCATTTCGTCTTAAAGAGGATAATGAAATATTTTTTGCTTCTGAAGTACCATACCTAAGTACAGTAGGTGCTTTGTTATATTTAGAACAATGTACTAGGTCTAATTTAGCATTTGTAGTCAACTTGTTGACAATATTTAGTTCTACACCAACTCGACGATATTGGAATGACATAAAACATGTCCTATGATACCTCCGAGGAATTATAGATTTGGGCTTATTACACTAAAATCAATCACTCAATAATCCACATTTAGTCGGATATGTAGATTCTAAATACCTATCAGATCCCTACAAGAATTATTCACAAATTGGAAATGCTTTCACATGTGGTGACATAAACCCATGAAGCGAGCCGTGAATGTGTGTGTCTAAGGTCCGTAGTCTATTACATCTGAGATACTTGTGGACTACCTTTGATTACAGATTTTTCAACAACCTTAAATGAAGATAATGCTTGTATTACACAAATTAAAGGAGGATTTATCAAAGGTGATAGAACTAAATATATTTTGCCAAAATTTCTTCTATACTCATGAACTCTAGCAAAATCATGAAATTGAAGTAAAGTAGATATGATATAGTGATAATCTTGCAGATCTATTTACTAAATTTTTATCATCATCAACATTTAAGAAATTGGTATATAGCATTGTAATACGTTGGGTTTGTGACAAATCCAGTTGATTTCTTATCAGAGGGAGTATCCACATGAAGATACTGAAAAATATGCACATTGTACTCTTCTCCCTTTGTCTAGATTTTTTCCCATTGGATTTTTCTAACAAGGTTTTAATGAGACATCATTAATATGTCCAATGTAATTTTAAAATTCAATTGAATATGTACTCTTTTTCTTTCGCTAAGTTATTTTCTCACACAATTTTCCTGACAAGGTTTTAACAAGACATATTATCTTATCATAGGGTGGTATTGTATTATAATAAGAGCACACCTACTTTTAGCTCGTAGTTTCATTCTTACTTTTTCCTTACCTTCTATTAGTAAAATGTGTGTTCTCATCTTTTGAAAGAAAGATGTATAGTGGTGGTCTTCTCGTCAATCTTCAGAGCTGAGCTTGGCATTTGCTATAGGGCGACAAATGGGCCATCAACTCCACCAAGAAGGCATGGACCAGATCTCTCTGATTAGATGAATCTTCTAGGATCAGACACCTAATTGACCCACCAAATAAAAAATCTTCCATAGAAGACTGAATCAAACGAGTTCCTAAACCCTAAGACCTAAACTCTAAACACATTAATGATGTCTCATTAAATTTTCTTTCGCTAGGTTTTTCTCACAAAATTTTCTTGATAAGGTTTTTGATAAGGCATATTATCTTAGCATAGTGATCATCCAAGGGGGTGTTGTAAATATTACAATAACATTGTATATAATGTATATAAAGTGGGTCTAACATATCAATTACTACACCAAGTAAATAGGTATTAGTGGGCATTAGTGTTATTTGTCTATAACCCCTACCCATTGATATACCAACTTTAATTTTTGTATTTGATGATCATTACGTTTGAGATCCTATATAAGGGGGCATTGGCTACATTGAAAATATATAAGTTAAGAAACTCTATTCTCTAGCATTTCTATATTCTCTTGTTTTTTTGCAATTCTATTCCATATATTTCTTTAGTTTTATAATATATTGCAATGGTCGCTTTAGGTTTTTCAATACCGCTAGACATACGTTTCAAAACTACAACTAGAATAGACATACGTTTCAAAACTACAATTGGAAAGAATGTGCGCTCCATTGCAATGCGTGGTGGTTGATTGGAGTGTGAAGGTCTTGGACTTGTCGCCCGCAAAAGTATAGACTTCAAATTGTATCTGTGATGGGTGGATCTCTTACGGTGGGCCGGGCC
>CAUOFW020007863.1:0-19578 GCA_963454935.2 Ilex paraguariensis
AAGAGACTATTCTCCAACCTAGAAACATATAAAATGCTCAAATGAAATTCAAAAATCAACAAACAATCCATTTAAGAATATGCAACTCATAATGGAATACTCTATGCTATGCCATGTTATGAGTTGAGAGTCACACATGCAACACAATCCGAGCCTTCATCAGCTCCCATATCACATGCAATGTCATGCATATGAATCCGGGCATTACAAGCCTCGTCATTGATGTGACACATCCAATGACCATTATTAATCCCAGGTCTTTCTTGGGGTGGATATTTATGGACTTACACCAACGGGCACCCAATCAACACGATATTTATGGACTACCACCAGCTACTCTACATACGCCGACACACTTTATAGACTCAATATCAATGGAGTGTGTATCCAAATCACTGGGTCTTGCACCCGAGGAATAGTCTGTCCCCTCTTGCTAACCCCGACCCTATTTTTAATGCAACCATATGACTTAGTTGAAACTTGGTCCAACTTTTCCAAACCCACGCATCATCCACTAAGAATGGTGTTTCATCAACCCTGCACACACCCACGCCTATGTCACATGCCCACGAATGTGATGATCCTGTACATATGCAAATGTAATTCACCATTGCAAGTCTCAAGTCATGTTCAATATGTCATGAGCATATTATGAACAATATTTCATCTCAAAAAACATTCCTAATTGTCAATTATATCGTAAGCATATAATTACAATTTACAACATCATCAAAATATGTTATATTAATTTCATTCAAATAAGATGCTCATATCATTCAAGGCATTTTATCAAATAGCAATAAGGCACAATATCACGTAAACACATAATATGCCCAATTCATCATATTTCTCATGCAATTAACAAACAAGCAGTTTCAATAACCCAATTTATACAAGAATTGATTTTAACCATTCTTAAACCCACTTTCCACATTTCAATCACAATAGGTATGTGTCATACATGAGATTACATCTCTAACACCCTACCCATTTCATATTTCAACCATAGATCAAAAATAAAACTAGCTAGGAGAAGAACCCTACCCGTTGAAGCGTAATTTGAGCGGTAGGAAACTCACAAGAACCCAAATCTAGTTTTAACCATTGATTTTCAAAAGTTCCATTTTTTGGACTTCATTAAAATTAGCGCCTTTTAGTATGTAGACATAGCCCTCGTAGCGTAGATGAACTTTAGTTCTTGACCCCAGTTAATTTGACCAATGGTTGGCCCTAGATCGTAGAGAAAAGCTTGAAACCTATTTGATTTCTCTCTCTTATTCTCTATCTCTATCCAAAAATTTGAAGGCAAAGTGGGGAGAAAATCTGGTTTTCTCACCTATTTATACCCCTTGGATACTTGGCCCATGCTGTGCCACACGTTCACCTTTCTTGGGTTCGATTTTATCCTTAATTAATAAAATCTCGTCCCGTTTCAAGTTCAATATATTTTTATTTAAATTTAATTTAAATTATTATTTTTTTTTTGTAAATAAATTTTCAATCACGTTTATTTTTGCCACGCAACACCGTTCGCCTCGTAAAATGTAAAAAATTCGACTCTCATGGAATTCAACGAAAATTAACTGTGTAACTAGTTTTTACAAGAAGAATCCAACGGTGAGGTTCATTTATCATCCGAGTTTTAGAAAAAATTGGGTTTTCAACTCGTACCATAGTGACTAATCACTGTTGACCTTTTCATAAAAATTCAAATTTTCCTAGGTTTTACGGGTCCTAAAAGCTTTTCCTATCTTCATTTTCTTTAATGCATCATTTACTTTTGCCACCCTAATCCTACAATTTTTTTTTTCTCTAAACTACTATTATTTCTATTATCCTCAATAACTACGCTCTCTCTATGATTTTCCTTTAGTAGCTTTTCAAAGTAATTCTTCCATATTTCTTTAATTTTCTCATTTTGTTCCAAAACCCTAGAGTCTTCAGTCTTAATGCATTTAATATGATTAATATTTCAAGTTTTTCTCTCTCTTAATTTAGCAAGTCTATATATACTTTTCTCTCTGTCCTTTGTGTCTAGTTTGTGGTAAAAATAATCATATTCATTGTACTTAAGATTTCATACTCTCTTTTTAAATTCTTTATTTAAAAGCTTATAACTTTTAAAGTCTTCTTAGTTTTTAATTTTTTTCCATGTTTTATTGCACTCTCTTTTTACTCTTACATCCATTTGAACCTCATTATTTCACCACCAAGATTCTTTTTCCAATGGTTTATTACCTCATGATTCTCCAAGAACCTCGATAGCTATTTTTGTTAATATGTTCTACCATTATATTCCATATCATATTTGTTTGATCTTCTAAATCCCACACTACTTCTTTTAGTATTTTATTCTTAACCAAATATATCTTTTCTCCTTTCAAATTCCACCCTCTTGTTCTTGGGTTTTTAATTTATTTCTTATGTCTTATTTTATTTTTAATACGTTTATCTAATATCATTATCCTATGTTGTGTGGTTAAGCTCTCTCCTGGAATGATTTTACAATCTAAGATAGACACTCCAACATCATTGTTAACTCCCAACCCATGTCAACCATGTTCCTTCTCATATCCAATTCGATTATTTCCTATGTGGACATTAAAGTCTCCTCCTATGTATACTCTTTCTCCGATAACCATTGCTCTAATTACTTCATCCATATTCTCCCAAAATTGACTTTTAATATTATCATCGAATCCTACTTGAGGTGCATACGCACTAATAATATTAATTATACTTCCCTCTATTACAATTTAATTAATATTAGTCTATCTCCTTTCCTAAGAATAGTTACTAACTCTTGTTTAAGATGTGGATCTACAATTATTCCTACTTCATTTCTATGTCTATATTTTCCTTTGTAATAAATTTTATACCATGTGTTTTCTATTTCTATAGCTTTAGCCCCTACCCACTTAGTTTCTTGTAGGCACACCATACACACTTTTATTCTAATCATGGTTTCAACTAGCTTCATTCCTTTACTTGTTAGTTTTCCTATATTCCCAATTGCTAATTTAAGTATAGTATCTTGGAATAACCTCTTTATCCGCGCTCGTCCAGAATGACATAGAAACCCTTGTGAATTTTTCACCGCATTCGGACGACTGAAATGCGGCCTCTTACCCATTTTTTGAAACACTCGGAGGCAGGTGCAATGCATCACTTATAGGGAATGCCATATTATTTACGAGAAAATTTTTTGCATTCATGTTCATATTTGGTTTTACGAGTTTTTACTTTGGCTGTAAGCTAATTAACATAACCCTCCTCTTTTATTCAAGCTTGAGACCGACTATGCACAAAAGTATAAAAATAGTTACTTCTCATAGTTGGTATTATCCAATATTGGCGCATTCAACCAACAAAATAAATAAATAACTACTGTTTCTTTTCTCTCTCTCCCTCTCTCTCTCTCTCTTACATATAGTTAAATGTTGTTTTGCCATTGTTCTATACTTCTATGGTGTAATCCAATATTGACGTAATTCTACCAAAAAAAAAACTCTTGTTTCTTCCACTCTCTCTCTCTCTCACTTGGTCTTACTTATAGTTTATATGTGTTATAGAAAATAGAACGAGATTAACTTAATTTAGACATATGGGAACCTGAAGACACCGAAACTTCGCATATGTTTATCGATTGTCTTCTAGAACTAAAAGTTATTTTTATTTGGGTTACCGTATGTAGTTCCTCAATGACATCAAGTGGTGATATGTTTCAATTTGCATATGGACATTTTACTATGCATGGCTTTCAATTTAAAATATCAGAAAACAATTGCGTAAACTTTATCAGCTTTATTTTTCACATTTGGAATCGTTGATAAAGCATTTGGTCATTGATCATATTGTGAGCATGTCAATCAAATATTCTTGTAAGTGCAACTTATTTTGACTTGTTGACGAGGCATTGCTTCAAGATTCTAGATGTATATTTTGTCATAATACTGATAATCCTATAAAAAAAAGTATTTGTTTTAATTTTTACCCTATTCTAAATCAACTTTTGATTGATGTGCTAGATATATGTATATTGGTTAGGTTGTAGGTAGTTATTGGTCTGAGCTGTTTAAGTTTTTTATTTCTTAGTCAGAATTAGGAGTTGTTTAGGTTCAATGTTATGATATACTAAGCTTTTTCAAGTATAAGGAAGATGTCACGTGTGAATTTAAAATTTTTTGACTTCCAATTTAATCCTCAAATTATTGTAAAAATAGTAAAATCCTTTCATACAGCCATATCTTTGATAGTTTTTATTTTCAATTTGACAAAAATGACCATATGCTCAAAGGTCTACCTTTGATATGAAATTAATAAATTATACATGAATGGCATATAACTTTTTGTTGTTAACCCTAGTTTGAGTCATATGCTACATTCGTATAGATTCTCGCAATTTTTTAAATTATTTCCACATTTATTTGAATAACAAATAATACAAAAACTACATACATAATCTGAAATAAAAGTAATCAAAATGAATTACGTATAACAGTTATGTGTACCAAGAAGTGTACTAAAATAAATCTAAATCATTTTTGCAAATAGTAATTAATTATACTTATATTTTTTTGATGAAACTATTTTTTTTTACAAACCAGTTATTTAATAAAATGTTTCCAATGGTAACTAAAATCTATATATTGATATGTAATTACATTGAAGAACTCGGAAGATCCAATCGTCATTTGATTTAAGACAATCACAAGCTGAACATGGACGCTGGGCTCATTTAGGTAGGTCCGGAAATTCTTTCTTCTAGTTGGGGTTTCGGCGGGACAAGGGGATGTGTGAACACAATGAAAGTTTGGCCCCTGTGCCAATCAGTTGAGTTCTAGAAATTCAATATTTTCTTTCTTTTTTTTGTAATTGATAAGGTTATTCTATTATTATATTGGTTTTACAAATTCAAATCACATAAATAATTTTCTCCATAAACGAATTGACAATTACATGCATTTAAAACTCCAATGTAAAAGTGAAAGAATTCTTACAATGATAGAAGAATTGTACAGAGAACCGTCATCAATTTTGACACGGATAAGATGGATTCCTTTTAAGGGTAAAAGTGAAAAAGCTTTTTGATGAAGAGCACAAATTACCAACTAGTCACATGATTACGATTTATGATGGTAATAATTGTTTCTCTGTATCCAAAGAAGGCTCCAAAGAAACATAGGCCTAGAGGAATAGGTGCCTATAGAGAACATTTGTGACACTGATGTGTATTCTTGATTCAGCTTTTTTGTTTTTTATGGGCCCCTTTTAGAAGTTGACATTGCAAAGACGCTTTACTCTTTTATTCATAAAGAACAACGGCAAGGCAAAATCTATCAAAGGATTTGTCCATCCCCTTTTATATGGCTCCACACCTGTGTAGAGCATATAGAGACAAGCTTTCAGATCAACGGAGGACAGAGAAACTTTTATACGAAGCGTAAGTTAAACAACTTAGTCTCTCTTGTTAATTATGGTGCAAAATTCTCTCTTGTTTTCTGGCATTGTTCAACCACGGAAAAAGGCCTACTGCCCATGGACTTATCTGCAAGCCCAACGTCCAATCTCGTTGCAGGTTGGCTTGAACACCCGGTGAACCAATGACTTGGCCCTACGAACTAGCTCAGCTCTAGTGGAAAAAGTAGCCCCAGGGAAGTTCTACGGCCAAGCCCAGTGAACCACCCAAATCTGAAAAAATAAATTGAACCAGTTTAATTTAAAATGAAGTCAAAATTAAAACTAAAGGTAATATGATAATTTATAATATAAATAAGGATAGACACAAACTTATTAGAACATTGTGGACATTTAATGTGTAATATTTGGTAAGTAGGTTTAATAATCTATTTTTCTTTTAAATTTGTATTCTGTCTTCTGACAATATGTTACTCTTGTGCACAAAACGATGTATGCTCACATATAATCTAAAATTGAAGTATGCATAAAAATGAAACAACCTTGGTATAATCTCATGAAAGGAATGCTAGGGAATTAGATAGCAAAATCAACATTTCTTTTTCTTTAAAAGTATGTTATCCCCATGCTTTCTCTAGATTATCTAGGGCTTTCAAGGGTTATAATGGGGCCTTGGGGGTGATATTGAAGCAAATGAAATGAAGGATATATGATAACAAAGAGGATTGTTTCGAGTGAAAGCCTTTTATTTCAAATATCTCCCTTTTCATGGGATTTTCAGTCTACCACTATCACCACATTATTTGTTTCTTTTCATTATTTTCCTTCATATTTTCCTTTTTCTTGGTCATTTTTTTCTTCTTTTTCACTCCCTTTTTTACCTGTTCTTGGATTTTTTTTTCACTCTTTTCCATTCAACATATGAATTCCAAACGCATCATCCCTTTTGTTTGGTTTCCAAATCAACATTCCTTCTCTTTTCATGTTCAATCATGGCCAGCTCTCCGAACTATCAAGGTGTGGTAAATTTTTATCACTTTTCACTGGCTTGGTTAAATGTGTGGCATGGAAACAAATTTTCAACAAGGCTCAAACATGACACTAGAAATAATTTCACAAGAACAAGGCCAAGGCTCAAAGTAAATCAAATATGACCTAAGATCATTTCTAGATAGGCATGGGGGAGCACATTGTATTTAAAGACAAAGACAATCAACTACCCAAATAAAACTAACCAAAACAAGCATAATGAAATTATTAAACAAATTTGAAATTTGAAAAACTGTTCCTTGAGTAAATGTAAGTTCCCTCCAATAAGGATTGACATTAAAACTCACATGGGTTCTTACTCATCTCCATTATTTATGTCAAGCACTAAATTTGAACTCAATCCATAAATTGCCAAAATTACACATTCAAGATGCACTTAAGGTTGAGTTCAAAGACAAACACATATGTGCTACTCACGCATAGGATAAACTTCTATAATGTGCTCATGCATTCCTGGTTCAACGCAAAGATCAACATATCAATAGACCCATAACACTCTAAATAGGGGAATACAAATCAATATTCCGATATTTTTTCCAAAAATTTTCAAATTTTCCACATAATTTGCAACTCCTGGAAACAAAAATCAATAGGATATGTGAAAAGTGAATTTCATTACAAAAATTGGTATTATCAACAAAAAATTTTCACAAACATTGGTGTATCATACAAATGGTGCACCTCACCCCCCAACTTGATTCATGCATTGTCCTCAATGCAACAAAAAAAAGATATAATATGCAATGCAAAACTGTAAAAAGATGAGTAGGGTTGGAGAACACCTCGCACTTGACCTTTTGACAAAAACACCAATATCTGTAACTAAGAAAAATAACACTATATGCAAAGATAAAGTAAGTAAACATAAACAGTTAAAGTAAATAAAAATGACTATACACTAAAAACCATAAGAAAATTTAATTCTTCAACAAGTTCGGGTAAACCGGATCCACCAATTCTTTCTCTACCCATTGACTTTGAAAACCCTTGAAAAATGGCTCAAGTCTTTGGCTATTGACCTTGAATATCTTGCCATCTTCGGGGTTTGTGACTTCCACAACACCATTGGGGGTAGGCCACCTTGACAAGATAGGGGCCATCCCAACGGAATTGGAGTTTTCCTTGAAAGATCGAGAGACGAGAATTGTACAAGAGCGCTTTTTGTCCGGGCTCAAATGATTTCCTTCCAATTGATTTGTCATGAAAGATCTTCGCCCTCTATTTTAAAATTTTAGAGCTCTCATACACATCTCTTCGAATCTCTTCCAATTCATTCATTTCAAGCTTCCTATTCTCTCTGGCCATTCTCATGTTGATGTTCAAGGTCTTGATGGCCCAATAGGCTTTGTGCTCCATTTTAACCCAAAAATGACAAGCCTTGCCATAGACTAGCCTATAGGGTGACATGCCTAGAATTTTCTTATAAGGAGTGTGGTAAGCCCAAAAGACATCGTTCAACCTAAATGACCAATCCATTCTATTGGTATTCACCGTTTTCTCTAGAATGTTCTTGATTTCCCTATTGACCAACTCGCATGACCATTGGTTTATGGATGATAAGTGATGGACACCTTGTGTGTGATGCCACATTTATGCATTAAAGATGTAAATGACCTATTATAAAAATGAGAACTACCGTCGCTTATTATAGCACGAGACATCCCAAACCTCGAAAAAATGTTCTATTTAAAGAACTTGACCATGACTCGGTGGTCATTGGCCTTGGTTGGGATAGCCTCCACCCATTTAGACAAGTAGTCCACTACCAATAGAATGTATAGGTAGGCAAACGACACGAGGAAGGGACCCATGAGGTCGATGCCCCATCAGTCAAATATCTTAATTACCAACATAGAGGATAAGGGCATCATATTCTTACGGGTCACACTACCTAATCTCTAGCACCTATCACATTCTTTACAGAAAGAGACACATTCTTTTATCAAAGAAGGCCAATAAAAACTTGACTGTAGATTCTTTGTTGAAGTCTTCTTAGAAGAGAAGTGGCCACCCCACGCTTCTAAATGGCAAAATGCAAGGACTTCCCATTGTTCATTCTTAGGAACACACCTCGTCATAACTTGGCCAACGTAGTACTTGAACAAGTTAAGGTTTTCAAAGTAAAAGTACTTCACATTCACCATAAATCTCTATCTATCGTTTGGGCTCCAGTGCGGTGGTATTTTTCATCGGTTTCTTGCACCACAAGTTGGGACAAATGGTCTGCCACCACTTTCTCCACTCCTTTTTTGTACTTGATTGTCAAGTTGAACCCATGTAGTAAGAGGCCCCACTTGATGAGTCTCGATTTGGCATCTTGCTTAGGCAAAAGATATTTCAAAGCAGAGTGATTGGTATAGACCTGTGACACCCCAAAATCCGGGGGTCCGTTGATTACCCATCAACCCGCGGAATACCCGTAAATACCGAGTGACTCGATATCACACCGTTATGTCCCATTTACCGAGGTCCATAACTTAACAAAATTTGGGCAGAGTCTCCTTTGTACAGGGAACTCTACCCAATACCCAACCTGTGCAACATAACTCACATGACCCATCTGAGGCCCAATATAAACAATGACCGCACCGGGTCCATTTATAAGTAAACATTGACCACACCGGGTCCAATTATCCATATTTATAGCAAAACATGCAAGGTTACTTTAACATTAGTGCATATATGTAATAGTTATCATTTAAATCCACCAAGGTCTAATAAGCCTCAATATACCTCAATTAGTGTCCATTTGTATCCTTGGAACTAGAGAAATCCAAGTCCATTGGTGTTCTTTAAATCAAAGAAATCCAAGCCTGGAAGCTTAGTGCATAGTTTGAAAAATTTCGGTTTTAGAGTCACCGTTCGAACAGCACTATTCACATTCGAACGTCCCTTGGTTTTGAAAAATAGGTAGCTCCCAGTACATTTGGTTCTCTGCTGGTTTTGCTGTTCAAAACTCGCACCATTCGAACGTCACTTTACGTTCGAACAGAAAATGCAGTTTCTGTTCTGCTGCAACTTCCAGTGCGGTTTTGACCTGTTTAGAAGTGGAATTGAGAAAATTTCATAAAAACACTTTTGTAGCCCTAGGTGTCTACTACCTACTGTAAAAATTTCAGATCATTTGGACGTCACAATAAAAAGTTATGGCTCAAACACTAAGCAGTGTCTGAAATTTCTGTGTAAACTGTGTATGATTTCAACCCCAAATCAATCCATTCCAAAACCAATCCAAGGTTATCCAAAACTTATACAACATCTATTTGATACCAAATATAGTCAATACAAGTTCTAATACAACTATTTCCATACTTTTACATGCCAAAATGGAAATTAACCAAAAGTTTTACAAAAACTAAATTCAAAAGCCACAACCCGGCTTTTCTTCAACCAAGAGCCCCCGAATAAGAGCCATCCACCGGAACGTGTCCCGTACCTGAAATTGTTTCCCGTATAGGGTGAGCACAACGCCCAATAGAGATAAACCTATAGAGGTTACTCTTCCCCTAGATGCACATGCTCATGTAATCATCACACAAACATACAACCAAGCATTTCTCACACTTATGCATCCTATGATGGAATGCAACAATGCTATGCCATGGAATGAAGTGACACTCACCCATGCAACTTTATTCCGAGCTCTCTCCGGCTCCCCAACACATGCAAGTGGCAATTTAGTCGAAACCACCATTTATGTTACACACAAATACGTTAATCACTCTAGGGTCTTGTATAGGGGTGGATGTTCATGGACTTACACCAAGGGTCTCCAACCCACACGAAATTTACGGACTTCGACCGAGGGTTCCGAATACACCCACACACTTTATGGGCCGAGCCAAGGGAGTGCGTAACCCAATCACCGGGTCTTGCACCCGAGAGGTCATCATGCCTCTTCTTGCTACCCCAACCCAATTCATCATGCAACCAAGCGGCTTAGCTAAGTCCTCGACCCAACTCTCCCAAGCCTTCCGTCAATCACCAAGTGTGGTATTGACGTCAAACATGCACTCACTCATGTAATGAGACACTTCCGTGCAAATGCAATGTGATGTTCCATTGCACACAAAATAATGCTCAATATGCTTATGACAAACATATAAACATTTTCATACATCAATGCAATTGTATCATAAGTATATAACTACCATATCTCATTATGCTCAATATATCATTTCATGCATATGTCAATAACACTCTTCATCCAAAAACCATATCCTAAGCATATGATTTCACAATCACCCAAACATGTTATAACATAGCATCATGCAAGTAACACACTCAATTTCACTAGGGCATTTTATCAAACATCTTATAGTCATTCAAGTCATGTATTCACATAACACATTCCAAGGCATAGTTTATAAAACACATAGCATGCCTTAAGTTTTCACCAAGTTACAAAATAATCACATGGAACCTCCATATACCAAATTCAAGCTAGAAGCTAGCCTAAGCTATTCCTATGCTAATTTTTTTCACTTTCATACCCATAGACATATATGTATAACAATACATATGCATATACATAATTTTCACCCTTAGTCTAGCAACACCTAAGGTAAGAATAATCCAAAGTAGGAATAACCCCTACCACTTAGGAGTGTAGAAAACCCCTAAAACACCAAAACCAACCCAAAAGCTTTGATCTCCAAAAATTCTTCCTTTGATTATTCGGTGAAATCACTTCCTTTTGGTACGTAGACGTAGCCCTTGACGAGGAGAACGATCTTTGTTCTTGGTCCAAGCGGATTTGAGCACTAGAATTATGTAGATCATAGAGAGAAGTTGAAGTTTTCCCTCTCCTTTCCCTCTCTTTTCTATCGGCTGAAGAGGATGCTGAACAATGGGGGAAAAATCTGATTTTTCCCCCTATTTATACTTTAGAACACTTGGCCCACAATTGGCCACATGTCCATTTTTAATTCCGGGTCCATTTTTGTCCCGAACAATTAAATCTCGCCCCGGTTTAAATCTAAAATATTTTTATTTCAATTTATCTTATTTTATTGCCCAAAATTTAAAATTTTATAAAAAAATTCGTGTACAGGGTCACCCGAAGCCCGATCGCTCCGTAAAACGTGAAAAATTTGACTATCTCAGAATTCGACGAAAATTGACGTGGTAACTCGATTTCGCGAGACGAATCCAACGGTGAGGTCCGTTTTGTCATCCGAGTTACAAAAAAATTCAGATTTACAACCCGAATCATGGTGACAATTTACCATTTTACCCTTTATTCATAAAAGTTTAAATCTACCCGGATTTTACAAGACTACTATCAGTGAACCAATGATGTAAGACCAAAATTTATCCAATGCAAATACTACCACTAGAAACTCCTTTTATGTGGTGGTATAATTCATTTGAGCTTCATTGAGTATTTTGCTAGCATAGTATATTACATAAGATCTCTTGTCTTCCTTTTGACTGAGCAAAGTGCAGATTGCGTAATCACTTGTATCGCACATAAGCTCAAAAGGCAAGTCCCACTTGGGTGGTCACATAATTGGAGGTGTAGTGAGCATTTAGTTTTTTAAATGATTTCTCAAAATTATTCGATCACACGAATGAGACATCCTTGGATAGCAAATTGGTCAAGGGTCTAGTCGATGCACTAAAATTCTTTATAAAGCAACGATAAAAACCATCATGGCCAAGAAAAGACCTGATGTCTTTAATGACCTTCGATGCGGGGAGATCGAAAATTGCCTCAACCTTTAATTTGTCGACTTCAATCCCCTTTATTAAGACAATGTGCCTAAGCACAATTTCTTGTGTCACCATGAAGTGGCACCTCTCCCAGTTGACGACCAAGTTCTTCTCTTCGCATCTCTCAAGTACTTTCTCTAAGTTTTCCAAATAACCACTAAAGGAATCCCCAAATACTGAGAAGTCATCCATAAAAACTTCCACGATCTTATCCACCATGTCAATTAAAAATCCCCATCATGCATCTTTGAAAAGTCCTTGGGGCATTACACCACCCAAATTGCATGCATCGGTAGGGAAAGGTACCATAGGGGCAAGTGAAAGTGGTCTTTTCTTGATCCTCTAATGTGATCTCAATCTGATTGTACTCAGAGTAGCCATCCAAGAAGCAGGAAAATAGATGCCCAGCTACTTTTTCCAACACTTGGTCGAGGAATGACAATGGGAAATAGTCATTTCTCGTGCACAAGTTAAGCTTTCGGTAATCAATACACACTCTCTATCCGGTGACTACCCTTGTTGGGATTAAATCGTTCTCTTTATTTGCCACAACTGTAACTTCTAATTTCTTGGGTACTATTTGTGTGGGACTAACCCACTTACTGTCGACAATCAGAAATATGATTCCCACATCAAGTAGCTTAAGTACCTCATCCCTCACTAAATCTTTCATAATGGGGTTAAGTCTCCATTGTGGTTGTCAAGATGGTTTTGCATCTTCCTCCATGTAAATCCTATGAATGCAAATAAGAGGACTAATCCCCTTTACGTCGGCTATGGTCCACGCGATGGCTCCTTTGTGCCTTCTCAATACACATAACAACTCTTCCTGTTGGTTTGCCTCCGAAGTTGAACTAATTACCACTAGGAAAGTCTCATGCTCCCCCAAGAATGCATACTTGAGGTTGGATGGTAATAATTTTAACTCCAAGGTGGGATTTTTCACAATCGATGGAAAGATCTTTTTCTCTTGATGTGGAAGCTTCTCAAATGTAAAGGGTCCATTTTTCTACCCTTTTCAAGCTCTCTGGATCCCCTTGAGCATAAACCTCTTCCCCCCTAAACTCCAATGTGCTCAAAAGCTCCAAGTGATCCTCCACCAATTTGTCAATCCTATTGACTTCATGTACTTCCTCATCATCCCCCAGTTGTTTACACAAATTGAACACGTTGAAGTCCATTGTCATGTTCCCAAAAGTAAGTGATGAGCACAAAATATTGCATATTTAATGACCACATTCCATGCTTTCTAACTTAACTTTGCATTTAATTACTTAGAATTAGTCAAAGTTATGAATAATGTGAAAATTTTGATGTTGCAAGTAATTATAACTTAAATGATGGCTTTTGGAACCCTGCAAGTAAGTATGAATGTGTGGTGAAGAGATTGACACATTAAATGAGGATTGGGAGGCTTGGAAGGTGAAGAAAGCAAGAAAAAATACAATTTGGATGAAAACCTTCTGAAAGGTTTGGCCATAAACCTTTCGGAAGGTTTAGCCCTCTATTTTCCCCTTTTTTGACATATACCACTGTTTTTCCCATTTGTGGCAATGCTCCACTTCAAATCTGAACAAGTTCAAAACATTAAAGTTGTAGATCTAGATGTCCTATGTATTGTGTCTACATTGCAGCTTACTCCGATGGTTGGATCAAAAGTTATGACAATTTTACTAAAGCTGGTCCTAAGCTATCACCTTCCAGAAGCCTACTGGAATAAACCTTCCGGAAGATTTGCATCAACCTTCTGGAAGGTTTTGCCTAGAATGCCTGCAACTCATGCCCCACTTGTTTGGGGTCCCACCTATGATTCTCCCACTTGTCCCCTAACATCCCTTACACATATACATGCTTCCTACACCCTAGTTGAAGACTTTGGAGGCAATGATGGTTGCTGGGTAGGTTATTCCTAGCCTATACAAACCATCATCTCACCTTCCATTGATGGGAGGCCTGCACAATCATGCTAGAGGACTCCTATGGATGAAAATGCAGAGGGTCTTCACTATATATTCAACATTCCACAAGATTTTGGGGGTGGCTACCAAAGCTTAGGAGTAGTCCAAGGAAGAATATGATGAATAGTAGATAGAAAATCTTATGTTTTTGCATTTTCCTTTCAATTTCAGTTGTGGTAGCTTTAAATATCTTGTAATCTTCATTTCTTGCACTTTAATTTTAGCTATTTCAAGTGTATTCCAAGTTTAGTTACATGTTCTTCAATCCACCATTGTTGCTTTAAGGTTTTCTTAATTTCCTAGCTTTAAAATGGGTATTGCATATTTTCCTTCATAGTTTAAGATTTCTTGCATTAAGTTAAGTTCCATGTTTCATTTCTTAATTATGTCTCTTTACATTATGCATTTCTTTCTTACTTTTATGAGTAGCTAGATTTTTAGTTGGCTAATCCAAGGGAGGCCTCCTCTTGGGTTTGCCATTTCAACTTATTTTATTTCCTCCTCTTGGTGTACGATGGTTCAATTTGATTGGGTTGAGTGTGAATGCGGTTATGAGTCTTTGATATCCCGTAGGCCTAGTCATGGGGTTATGCTTGGATCCTTACTTCCATCTCATCCCTCGCTTCCCATGAATCAATCATTCATCTATGCACCATTGGAGGAAGATTTCGAGTTGACTTGGCATTCCCATTGGAATGACCTCTTCGGATTCGCCGACACTTGTTTTCATCTCATTTTCCTTAAGAACACAAAACACCAAAACTCAAAACAACAAAAGATTTTAAATTTTCTATTTTCACAAAATTACCTTCACACAATTCCCTTATTTTCCTGAGGAGACGACCTTGGGATACTTTTCCAAGTAAAACATGACATGCGAAAGACACCTTGTGCTTGGGGAGCACTTTTGTACACATACGCACACACACATCTTCATTCATTCCACCACCATTATTCTGTTTCCCTAATTCATGCATCGAACCCGAGTGAGAGTGACACTAACCCACTTACATAAGCCATATACACATTGAGGGTTCATGTCAGGACATTAGGGAATACAACGGAAACCACCAAGCAGTAAGCTTCATCAATCCATTCATACAATTAATAACAACATTAGAAGTAACAAGGAACAGTTTACTTAGTATGATAGGAATTTGTGACCCAGGATTAGCAACTGGATGAGTTTCAAGTAGAATAAAATCGACAGGAAAATAAAAATTGTCAACTTGGACTAAGACATCCTCAACTACTCCCCTTGGTGTTCTAATGCTTTGGTACGACAATTAAAGAGTGATTGGAGTTGGCTTCAGCTCTTAAGTTGGAGTTGTTGATAAACTGAGTAGGGTAGGAGGTTAAAACTTGCCCCCAAATCAAGAAGAACTTGCTCCACCCAACAATTCCCTATAGTGATGGCAATGGTAGGGCATCCAGGGTCTTTAAACTTTGGCGGTGTGTTTGTCCTCAAGATTGAGCTCACTTGCTCGGTGAGGAATGCCTTCTTGTGCTCATTTAGCTTCCTCTTCATGACACATAAATCCTTCAAAATCTTGGCACATGAAAGGATTTGCTTTATGGCAACGAGGAGTGAAATGTTGATTTTAACCTACTTGAACATCTCAATTATATAAGAATAGTTAGCCACCTTCATGGGTGGCTTCAAACGATTGGGAAAAGGGGCCAAAATGGGGGATGCATGCATACTTTTATCAACCAATTTTTCTTTCTCACTCACCTCACCCCCCTCGGAGTCACTTGTAGTCTCATTTTCTTTGGTCAATGTGATCTTGGGTGAGACTTTTAGCACTATACTTTTATCAATTTGCTTGCCACTCCTTAGGGTGGTGACCACCTTGAGTTGCTCACAACTCTCCTTTGTGAGTTTGGATGACTCAATCACGTGTTGGCCTCTAGGATTTTCTTGGAGTTGAGCGGGGAATTTCCCCTTCTCTTGTTGTGATGTCCCTGTGACATTGGTCAATTTTGTGGTTTGAGTCCAAATGTCATTGTTAAAGGCGGTTTGGCTTTGGATGAATTGATTAACTACATCCTCCAAATTCCTCTTATGGGGAGGTTGGTAGGTAAGAGGATTGGATGTTCCTTGTTGACCATAACTTTATGGTGGTGGACTTTGAGAAAAATTTTGTGGAGGTGGGTTCAGTGAATACCCTTGCAGATTGGACCAGGGGTATTGAGAGCTAGACGATGGACCTTAGGAGGCATGTGAGGTGAATAGGCATTATAACTGTGAAGGGCATTATGTTCCTCAGGGTCACGCTACCCAAACATTGGCACCTATTCAATTCTTTACAAAAAGAAACACAATCTTTGATTAATGAAGGCCAATAAAAACTTGATTGTAAAACCTTTACCGAAGTCTTTTTAGAATAGAAGTGTCCACCAAACGTTTTAGAATGATAGAATGTAGGGACATCCCATTGTTTATTCTCAAGTGCATATCTCCTCATGAGTTGGTCAGGGTAGTATTTGAACAAGTACGAGTTGTTGAAGTAAAAGTACTCCACATCTGCCATAAATCTCCGTCTATCATTCGAGCTCTAGTGCAGTGGAATTTGTCTTGTAGCAAGATAATTGAAAATGTCAGCATTCCAAGGACAAACAAAATGAATGAAAAATAAATGCTTTTTAGGAAAAAAGTCTGTGATAGGAATATGCTCATTGGCATCTTGAACCACACATTCTCCACTCCTTTTTTGTCTTTGATTGCCAAGATGAATTCTTGTATGAGGAGGATCCACCTAATGAGTCTCGATTTTATGTCCTGCTTAGACTAAAGATACTTCAATATAGAGTGATCAATGTAGACTACAATGGGTGAACCAATGATGTAAGACCAAAATTTATCCAATTCAAATACTACGGCTAACAACTCTTTTTCAGTGGTAGTGTAATTCATTTATGCCTCATTTAGAGTCTTACTAGAGTAGTATATTACATATAGTCTTTTTTCTTCCCATTGACCAAGCATAACGTTGACCCTGTAATCACTCTCGTCGAACATGAGCTCAAATGGTAAATCTCACTTGAGTGGTCGTATAATTGGAGGTGTAGTGAGCATGATTTTGAGTTTTTTAAATGATGCATCACAATTATCCAACCACACAAATAGGACATATTTGGAAAGAAAATTGGTAAAGGGTCGTACCAATGCACTAAAATATTTTATAAAACAATGGTAAAAACTAGCATGGCCAAGAAATGACCTTGGATTGCATCAACCTTGGATTTGTCAACTTCACTCCTCTTTGTCGAAACAATGTGCCCGAGCACTATCCCTTGTGTCACCATGAAGTGGCACTTCTCCCAATTGAGAACCAAAAATTTCTCCTCACATCTCTCAAGTACTTTCCCTAAGTTCTCCTAACAACCTTTGAATGAGTCCCCAAGTACAGAAAATTCATCCATGAAGACTTCCACAATTTTATGCACCATGTCACTAAAGATTCCCATCACACATCTTTGAAACTTTCTTGGGGCATTACACAACCCAAATGGCATTCGGCGATAAGCGAAGGTGCCAAAGGGACATGTGAATGTAGTCTTCTATTGGTCTTCCAAAGTGATCTCAATTTGATTGTAGCCAGAGTAGCCATCCAAGAAACAATAAAAAAAGTGTCCAGCTACTCTCTCCAAGACTTGGTCGAGGAATGGAAAAGGGAAGTGATCCTTTCTTGTGCAAGAGTTGAGTTTTTGATAGTCGATACACACTCTCCATCCGGTGACTACTTTAGTCAGAATCAACTCATTTTCCTCATTTGCAACCACAGTGACCCCTGATTTCTTTGGCACTGCCTGAGTGGGACTTACCCATTTACTGTTGGCAATCGGAAAGATGACACCCACATCAAGTGGTTTGAGTACCTTGTCCCTTACTGTATCCTTTATGATCAAATTCAACCTTCTTTTTAGTTTTTAGGACATCTTGGAGTCTTCTTCTAGATAGATGTAGTGTTTGCAAATAAGGGAGCTTATCCCCTTGATATTGGCAATCGTCCAACCAATTGCTCCCTGGTGCCTCCCCAAGAGTTCAATAGATCATTGCTTGACTTATTCCGTCAACCCTAATCTCCAAACATCACCAGGTCAAGTGTATGGCTTATACGGATAGGTGAGTGTCACTCTCTCACAGAATGATGCAAGAAATATGGTAACACGTGTGTGGGATGAAACTATGTGTGTGTGTGCAAAAATGTTCTCCAAGCGTAGAGAGACTTTTAAGGGTCGTGGTTTACTTGAAATTAGTATTGAAAGGTTGTCTCCTCAAGCAAGGAAGGAAATTATGTTGAAGATGATTTGGTAAAAAATGGAAAAGTGTAAAAATCTTTGAGTTTTGTTTTTAGTGAGTTGTGGTTTTGATTAAAATGAAATGAAAACAAGTGTTGGCTAATCCAAAGAAGTCAGTCCAATGGGAATGCCAAATCAACTCAATACATTCTTCCAATGGTGTCTTGACATTCGATTGATTCGTAGGAAGCGAGACACTAAAATGGAGTTGAGGATTCAAGTATACCCCGTGACAAGTCTATAGTAAATCAAGAACTCACAAGTACATCCATACTCAACTTAGTCAAACCAAACCGTCTTTCACTATGAGGAGGAATGGAAAAGAGTTGATTTAGCATACCCAAGATGAATTCTCCCTTTGATTAGCCAACTTAAAGCTTAGCTACTCATATTTAATGCAAGAACATACATGAAGTAAAAAGACATTGTGAAGAAATGAATATTAGAACTTAAATTAATGCAAGAAAACTTAAACTATGAAGTAGTGCATTGAATACCCATTTCAAAAGCTTGAAAGTGAAAAACTCAATACAACAATGGTGGAATCTAAAATGTGTAACTAAAATTGCAATGCACTTGTAATAAATGACATTAAAGGTAATAAATGAAGCTTACAAAAGTCTTATAGAAGATTACAAGTGAAATAGGTGGAAGAAATGCAAAAATCTAAGTTTTCTCTCTCTAAAACTATCTCTTCTTCCATGAGCTTCTCTCTCTACAATGCTCTACAACTTGAATAATGCTCAATGTAGCTTCCAATTTCGTCCATGGAGGTCCCCCTCTGGTGTGTGACAAGCCTCCCATCCATAGGAGGCTGAGTTGATGGCTTTGGGCAGGCTAGGATAGGCCTAGCCTGCGCTTCCCAGGCTTCCCGCTTCTCTTTCCTTGTTATTAATGTTTGAGCCTCCAAAGTCCAAGTCTAGGTGTGGGGAGGCATGTCTGTGTGTAAGAGATGTCAAGAGATAAGTGGGAAACTCATAGGTGGGACCCCAAGTGACAACACTTGAGTTGCAGCTTCAAGCATTTTTCAGCAAAACCTACCACTAGGTCGATGGCTAACCTACCGGTAGGTTACTCTAGTAGCAAAACCTTCCAGAAGGTTTGTGGTAGAACCAACTCCAGTAGACAAAAC
>CAUOFW020007864.1:0-19577 GCA_963454935.2 Ilex paraguariensis
GGAACGATAGTTTATGTAGCTCTAGAATTGATCAACAGAAGCATTGGTGGTATCTCATTTAAGGCTGATGTTTACAGCTTTGGAATGTTGTTGATGAAATGGTAGGATTAAAGACAGAGTTGATGCACACTAAAAGAATTCTACCCAATACTTTCCATTCTGGATCTACGATCGGATCAATAAAGGCAAGGAAATTGAAATTAAAGAAGCAACTAATGATGAAAAGAAAATCACTAAGAACATCCAGACAAATCCGTCGACCGTCCTTCAATGAGAGAGGTAGTGGAGATGCTAGAAGGTGAAGTTGAACATTTGCAAATGCCTTATGATCCTTGTCAAACTCCTCAAGATACATCACTCGAGCAAGCATTCAGTGGAGAGTCCATAGAATCGGTGGCTTTTCTGTGTAATTCTTCTAGTTACATCAACTCCTTAGATGTGGTTATAGATTGAAAAGCCGGTAGTTTAACTACAAATCACACTACAATGCTTGGTTAATTCACAACTTAATATATATGTTGTAACCTTTTTCTGATCATGCTTGAATCCATCATGGCCCGATGATCTCAATTGCAGAAATACAAGTGTCTCAAAGCAATCCAAAACTTTAGGACTCTTTGTACCATAGTAGATCAAAAAAAAAAACAAATTGTATTGAATGCTTGGCTAGAATTTATTATGAATAGAGAATCAAGACACTATCAGGTGGTTCATCTTCAATAGCATAGAGATACTGAAATTATGTTGGCTCAATCACCCTTGATTACTAAAAACAAAATTAAGTCTAAATTGACGTTAGTGGTAAAGGATTTGAACTTCAATTGAGTCTTGTTTTTTGAACCTACCGATGAGTTGAAACATAGATTGAATCAAGAGATGGAGATAGAATACATAGATGCAAAGAGGAGGTTGAAATATGACAATTAAGAATTCAAATCAAGATTTGGTTCTCCCTTTATTTTATATGGGGTTGAGATAAGATATAATAAATTAAGCAAGCATTAAAGACCAATATAACTTTAGTTAGCATTGTCAAGAGAACTTGTATCCCACATCATATAATTAGGACCATCAAGGTTGGTTTATATACTCGAGGGGTTATTCCACCTATTGCCATTGCTTTTAGATTGGATGCTCTATCATTGTATTAGAGCTTGTTCTTAGATTGTCAGTGTGTCAGGTCTCCTACCCATTTGAATTTTCCAATATGCATAGTTGTTTATTTGTTGACCGCATGTGTGAGCCCCCAGGTCCCATGGGAGCATGCTTTGAAGGTCACAATATTGATCATCGATTCAAAAAGCTCTAAGACACATCAATCGCAGCATTGCGACGCAGTATAAGACAATACAACTTAAAAGAAAATGTTGAACATGATGAAAGATTCAAGTCATACCGCATGTCGTGGAACCGTATCGATCGATTCAGTGACAATATCTCGACAACTTGGAACTAACTCAGATACAACTCAGACTACTCCACCGAGTCATGCATGACTCGGCCGAGTCCTGCAAAATTCGGAGTTTATACATATCGTGTAATGGTATCATCTCAGAACATGCTAAGACAGATACGACTCGACCAAATTATTAGTATCGGACAATACTTTGAACCATGATTAATGGGGCCTCATTTAGCATTTAGCCTAGGGCCTCTTTTAATGTCAAACCGCCATTGCATTATTGATAGAGAGAAAAATATATGGTGATCCAGTGTCACATATGCCTATAATTAGACTAACGATGTCCTTATAAAGAATTTCTACAATGCAGCATTGGTATTTTTTTAGAAAAAGGAAAGTAACATGACTTCAAAAAAATTAATATAAAATTAGAAAATCAACTGCTCGTTATAACTATCTGACTTCCAACCAAAAAAATGCATAAATAACAATTAGAAAATTTTACCTAAACTATTGCATATATGCACCCATATATGTCATTTTCTTCTTTGTGACTATTAAATTTTGCTTCTGTGTCCATTATTCCTCAGCATCTATAAGCCTCATGCAAATCAAAATAAGTAAAAGCTCAGCAATAACCTCATATGGAAATCTAGTTGCACGTGCCAAAACTTTTAGTATAATCCCCATTGAGTGCATTTCTTAGTAGGCCATTTGCCTTTTTTATACTAAAATATCTTGTTAAATTATTGCATCTCAATATCTCAACCAATTATTCACATCCTAATATTGTATTTCCACAATCAAAATATTTTTAGTAAATGCATTTCAGTATCTGAATGAATATTCATTTCCCTCATTTAGTTATCAAGAGAACAGAAGAACATAAATAAAATAATATTTCTAGGACTATCAATTATGGTTGTTTTGGTACCCAAATGAAATGCTCACCTCAAAGGCACATAGTCAAGTTAGGCTAGTCAAGATTAGCTTATGATAAACTAAGGTCCCAAATAATTACAAACCATAAATTATTTTCATTGCCTAACAGGTCTTAGCAACAAAACACATGATGTAGGCACCAAAATATTTAAATTCCTCACCAAATTATGTAAGTTATACCACCAGAATCTAGTATTAAAGCATGTGAAATGAACTTCGATTTTGCCAAGTTGATGTTCAATGGCTAATTATGTTTAGTTGTATTATAGTTTATGACTATAATGAGTATACCATCGGAGGATATACTAGTTTTTTCTTCTCTATAGTGATACCTAAACCTATGAGTTATGGGTGAAAGCTAGGGTTACCGATTCCTATACTCCTCTCACCTCATTCTCCCATAATCTTCTCCGTCTACAAAATAGGAACTTCGCATGGTATCAGAACATTATGCTTAGGGTTTGCATCTTATAGCTTCTTCCTTCTATTTTTTTTTTTTTTTTTCAATTTTGTTTAACTTTGTTGTTGTTAAGCGTGGTTTGCACATGAAGTTGGGCAAGAGAGAAACAAGATTAATAGTGATCATTGGTATCAAAGGCTAACAGTGCTAACAACATTGCCAGTTTTTAGTTTGTTGATGTTGGACTTGATGCTATAATATAATCAACAACATTACGAGTTTGGTCTTTGTTGCATTCATCAATGTTGATGTTTCGTGGCTGATTAGATGATTTGCCGATATGCATAATAAAGGTACAATGAGTCATTTTCTTTTTGGGGCAAGTGTTGTCATTGTTACTCGTCACCTTCATTTCTCATTGTGGTTGCCAAGATATCAGTGAGTTTCAAGCTTTCGTCGTTGGCGTCTTTATCAGTTGTGGGTTTCAGTTTTTCCGGACTGCCTATGTTCTTGTATGCTTGTCGTCAGTGCTTATTGTAGTTAATGGCGTGTGTGTTGATTATCGTCGTTGAAGTTTTGTTCCCTATTCTTCTTCGGGGACACAATCTTGGGTCGCTTTTTATCAAGGCCATTACAAATTTGACTAGGTTCAAATCACTATCCATCTGGTCCAGGCATATTTAGACCGGTTTTATAGTTTTATTTTTTTTCGATAGGAAATAATAACTTTTATTAAAAATAATAAAAAAGAAAATTACAAATCCTATGTAGAGTGTATAAGGTATCCGGCCTTAATATAGGTAAAAATAAACATAAAAGTGTAAATCACGCAGTGACACAGAAAAGAGAATATTCGCAATTTCCTTAGACACTGATGACCAAAATAAAGCAAAGAAAAATATCGTGTCCCATAATCCTTCCACCTCCTCACTTTTATCCTCAAAAATTCTCACATTCCTCCAACCAAAAAACTCAAATAATAGCAAAATAAGTGCCCGCCAATGAGTCTGCCTCTTTTTATTTCCTCTTTCCTCCCCAACCAATAGCATCCAAATCAAGCATTGAAGCCATGGATCTAGTCTCCACCCAACAAAGTCCCATAAAATTAAAAAACTTGTTCCAAAGTATGAATGCCATGGAACAATGCAAAAATAAATGATCCACACTCTCACTATCATTTCTACACATTACACACCATTGAGGGAGAAAACAAGTCTTAGGTCTCCTTTGAAGCACATTGTTAGTGTTGATCTTCCCATAGGCTATCATGGTTTAATAGTTCTTTGACCTGGAGGCTTCTTTCTATTTGGTTCATTGCTTCTCAAGTTAGCTTCTTGCCAATTTAGTTGTAGGACAGCATGTTCAGATATATTTATTGTTAATTCAACCTTCTAAAGATCGGCTCAACCCCGATTCATTGCCCTACAACTTGGTTTCAATTTTGATTCACTACTCTACAGCCTATTTGAGAAACCATGTAAATTTGAGAAAAGCAACCTAACTCATAATTTGCATGACATCATTCTGCTCAAGGACAATAAGATGCTCAAAAGATAAAGTTTTATCTTTCTTCATTAGTTTCTTATTGTTGATGAATTAATTAGCTAAACCAATCCTAATCAAGACAGCCAAAAAAATTATTTAAAAAAAAAAAAAAACAGCCTCCTACTGAATAACAAAATTACATTCAGTCTCAGACTTTGCTAAGATCACAATAAGAGTTGACCTTTTAATATCTAGACTACTTACTCCCAACCACTGATATACTTGATAGAATTCATTGAATTCATGTTCCTATGGGTACTCCCAATCAAACAAATGTTCCTAGGGGTACTAGTATGAAATTAGCCTATTAACTTTGAGATTTCAGATTATGACATGCTAGCCACATCGTTCTTGACAGTCAATCTTAAAAAAAAAACTGAATCAGATAAATATGCTCTAAAGACTTAGATTGCTTCTTTGTTATCGACATCAACTTCCGGTCATTTGCTCACTTCAGTGCACCCCAAACATTGTCCTTAGTAACCATAACATTCACATAAATCCATGAATTTCTCCTTCGAAGCATTGTAAGTACCACTGTCGTTATTGTTGGAAGGTGTATGTCAAATAATGGAGATAAAGATGAGAGGTATAACTATACACATTCACCTCGTCACAAAGACACAACAAATCTACATTATTGAAATGTCTAACAATCATTTCAGAACTTTCAATATAAAAATGTCATGCAAATTTGCTTTCCTTGTTACAAACCGATTGAACCCCGAATAGCACTCAATCACACCTAAAAACGCTGACCTCCAAAAAACACTTCACAATCAAGAAAACCCTTTTTGATATTGTAGAATATATCATGATACCAGGTATTCTGAGAACACTTTTCTCCATTCACACTACATGCAGAGAAGGTTAATTAAAAATCGAGAAAAAAAATCCAGAAGTCTAACAATCAATTGTTTGACCCTAGAAATCCCTATCTTCAAAACAAGAGTTGATCTAAACAATCATAGACTCAGAAGAAAAGAACTCCTCAAATTCATTGTGCTAAATAATAGAACTTATAACATATGCGAATTCACAATAAAATTTTCAGTCAATGACTTATGCCAACACAAAAATTTCAATTGATTGACAATAGAAAAGGCAGTAAATTTCTTCAGATGCGTATTATATCATGGACAGCTAGTCAGTATACCATAATTATTGACAGTCAATTATTCCGAAAAAAAATTAATTGAAGTTATACCGAAAACAAGAAAACTGAAGAGTCAATAAAAATGGACAGTGAATTAGATATCATAATCACCAACAGCTTCAAAAAAGTACGATGTTGAAAGAACACAAATTTCAAATAAATAACAAAGATCCACTTAATAATTTCTAGAAAATTATGTTATAAACTGATGGGACTTTTCTGAGATACTCCATGATGAAGACACGTGTCCTCGGTATTACCAAAACACTGTTGATAAGATAAAGCACCATCGGCACGCAAAGGTCCTCGCCCCCGAGGTACTCGTCATATAGGAACATGCATTCAGTATGTTTTACAACCAACACGTGGCCTCGGCCTGATATGTACCTCGGTCGGCATACCTCCCTCGGTCCCCGAGATGAGCCTTTCCTCGGTGCCGAGAGGTATCCCGTCCTGGACGCTTCCTCTACTCCAGGATAAGCTATTGACGTACAGGTCATTAGCCTAGGCTAGTCTAGGCTATTCATCATGACCTCGTCTTACACAATCAGTGTCAGAACGTACTGGAATGCAGGGGTCACAGCCATTAAGAGATGGACGCGTGACAAATGATATCACATCGAAACAGAGAAAACGCATGCCGTTGCTGACACGCGACTTGGGAAAGCAAACAATTAATTGCACCATTCCCTTGATGAGACCGCATTCAATGCGGTAAGGCTCGGAAATGAAAGGCAATAAATGCTCCTATTACAGAGCATTTATTGCATCCTCCCCGAGAGGAACACATTGTACCGTCGGCATCCCGATGACAAAGCATTGATTGCTCGGAACCTCAAGCATTTAAGAAGAGAAGACATTCCTCATCAGAATCAGTGCGCACACTGTCTGTACCTAATGATCACCTACTGACTACACTGACAGCAATCATGAGCTTTTGAGGTATAAATACTCCTTGCAAAAGACAAGACGGGTATGCAACAACAAACTCTTTACTACAATACACACTCAGTGTTTTCTCCTTCCTCTCTCTCTCTCAAAAACTGACTAGATCGTCGGAGGGGATACGCCGGAAAACACTCCGGCGCCCTTCTAACTTGTTCTTCTTTGTTCCAGGAACCTCTTTCAGCCTTACAGGATCGTTCTTCCTTTCCCAGGGTCTCCCGTTGCCGTTCCAGGTTACCACCGTACCTTGCAGGCTGTCCCAAGCAGCGTGTTTGGTCACTCAACCGGCTCACTCGAGTTCACCACGAGAGAGATTTGTTCTCGTTTTTTATATTGTGCAAGATCTTGCACGCACATAAACAATGAATTATCAACACTAACACCTTCCTAAAAAGTGTAAGAACGACCAAGAAATTAGGAAATTCACTGAATTTCCATGAATCAAAAAGCACATAAAATTATCTTGAATTATATTGAAAAATGAGCTTATTGACTAGCCTGAGTAATATTTCAACACATTGAAAAAAACGCCCCACTTATTAATTCTCATTTTAGTATTCCAAATAGACTCTTATCCATTATTAACATCCTTCAAAACAATACAAAAACCCTCAAAATTAACACAATCTCTGAAGTTTTCAACAAACTGAAAACGACGCATATGAGAATTCAACTAACTTACAATGAGAAAAAAAAAGTGAATCTCTTACTTGCGAAACATCTTCAGCTATGTTGAGGCCTTTGACTTCCGTTTGTGGCTGAACAGACACAGCTTTGCAGACTATTGGAAAACAGACGTTGTTAGACTTCTTGAGACTCAGATAAGTGAGCCCAGGACGCCACCGTTTCAAGAACCGAGCTTCGAGGCACAACTCCGCCTTCGAGCTGTATACAGACGTCAACGGTTTGTTGATCAAAGACGCCATTGCGCTCCCTCTCTCTCTCGCTCTCGCTCTCGCCCTCTCCCACCAAGTGCAAGTGTTGTTGACGATATCTTTCTGAGATGATGTTGTCAAGGCGATAATTGATGCGGGAAAGGAAAAGGTCAAGGGACGTCACCTTAAAATAAGAAAGCTACGACGTCGTAACAGTGAGTCAACGAGCTCTCTGGTGCACGAACGTAGCGGGTTTTGCAGAGAGATTCCAAAGTATAGCTTTTGTTTTATTTTAGTACTCAATTTTTTAATTACATCATTTTCGTTTATAAGGTATTGAATATATTTTTGTGCGGGCTTGATCCTGCACGATATATAAAATATTGGGAACAGCTCTCTCCCCTGGTGAACTTTGAGTGAACCGGTTGAGTGGCCAAACACACTGCTTGAAACAGCCTACAAGGAACGGTGGCAACCTGGAACGGCAAAGGAAGATCCTGGGAAAGGAAGAACGATCCTGTACTTGGGAAAGGTATTTCCTGGAACAAAGGAGAACAAGTTAGAAGGGCGCCAGAGTGTTTTCCGGCGTATCCCCTCCGACGGTCTAGTCAGTCTTTGAATGAGAGAGTGGAAGGAGAAAACACTGATGAGGATATTTTGTAGTAGTGAGTTTGTGATTGCATACCAGCTTTGCCTTTTGGGAGGAGTATTTATACCTTAGAAGCTCATGATTGCTGTCAGTGTGGTCAGTAGGTGATCATCAGGCACAGGTAGCGTGTGTATTGATTTGATGAAGAATGTCTTCTCTAATTGATTGCTCGGGATCCCGAGCAATCAATTATGAGCCGTCGGGACGCCGACGGTACAATAGGATCCTTTCGGGAAGGATGCAATAAATGCTCTGTAATAGGAGCATTTATTGCCTTTCATATCCGAATCTTACCGCATTGAATGCGGTCTCGTCAACAGAAGGGTGCAATTAATTTGTTTGCTTTCCCAAGTCGCGTGTCAGCGACGGCATGCGGTTTGTCTGCTTCTGATGTGACATTATCTGCCACACGTCCATCCCTTATTGGCTGTGACGCCGGTATTCCAGCGTGTTCTGACATTACTTGTGTTAAGACGAGGTTATGATGAATAATCTAGACTGGCATAGGCTGATGTCCCGTACGTCAGTAGCGTTATCCGGGAGTAGAGGAAGCGTCCAGGATAGAGTGACCCTCGGCACCGAGGAAAGACTCACCTCGGGGACCGAGGGGTGGTGTGTTTCCGAGGTATAACACGACCGAGGACACGTGTCGTTGTACAATGCACCGAATATGTGATCCTATATGGGAGGTACCTCGGGGGAGAGGACGCCTTTTGCCGATGGTGCTTGAATCCGAGCAACATTGTTCTAGAAACCCCGAGGACACGTGTCTTCATCATAGGGCTTTTCAGAAGAGTCCCATCAACTGCCCCCCAGCCTTCGATCTTCTGACGCCGAGGACACGCGTTGTCAGGAGACGAAGGGTTTTCCAACTGCCATCCGTCCTTCATTATGGCCTCGAGCAGCTTTCCCCGGCTTGGGACGTCGTGCGCATTAAATGCGCTGTTTTGGTTCTCCCGCCCAATGATGACAGTTTCCCCCCTATATAAAGGGGGGTTCTTCTCTGGTTTCCATCGTTTTGCCTTTCCGATCTCTGACCCAGAATCTGCTCGCCGGAGTTTTTGTTTCCTCAGCCATCGTCGACAACATCTTCTCTTAAAATCACAGTCAGTAAACCCATTGTTGACTCCTGGTCTTTCCGGTGCGAATCATTTAAAAGCTTTTCCTGAAAAACTCCGTTTCCGACGTCTTCGGGTGAGTTTCAGAACCTTTTTCTTTATCGTCCTCCTAGCCTTCTTGTTTTCCGTTTGAACGGTGGTGTCATCCGGTCGGTACGTCTTGATTTAAACCCTCGGGGAACTTCCTCAGGTTTTCAAGAGAACACCTTTTCCTTCCCTTTCTTTTAGAGATGCCTCGTCGTCGCCCTGCTCCCGAGAATCCATCGGCTGGTCCCTCGGGGTCAGGGAAATACAAGGTGACAGGCGAGGCGCAGATTGATAGGTTCAGGGCTAAGTATGGCATCCCCCCGAGCGTGGACGTAGTGGGTTTTAACCCTTTGTTGAACTCTCCTACCTTCGGGGCCGCGGATGCCATGCCTTTCTATACCAAGGCCATCATAGAGGGTGGAATTAGGTTTCCTTTACCCCCCCTACTTCTTCAGTTCCTGTCTCGCTTCCGTCTCTTCCCCAGGCAATGCTGCCTCAACGTCTTTCGGATAATTATGGGGGTCCTAGAGCTCAATAGGCGCCTCGGGGTGAATATTGGGCTCAATGATCTCCTTTTCTGTTACTCCCTCCTAAGAGTCATGCCTCACCAACACTTCTACCTCAAAGCCAGGGACCCCTCCATGTACCTTGTAACCCATCTTCCTGATTCGGACAAGGGGTACAAGGACGACATCTTAATCTTCAAGGGATGTTGGGAGAGGGGTGTTGGTGCCGAGTACAATGACTTATTTTGCCCTCTGGAATGGAGAACGACAAGTACGTCGGTTCCTTCGGGTTCTTTATTTGCTTCTCGGGGCTTCTCATGTTTCTGACAATCTTTTTGTTGTGCAGATATTCCTTCTCGGGAAACAGCTCCACCTCCTCGGTCGCTGGTGAACTTTGCCGACCTAACCACGGTTTGGAGTTTCACGGGTGACGACGGGTTTGGCCGAGCTGCACATAATCTGCTGCATTACCCCCGGGTACAAGAAGTTCTCACAGCTCCCTCAACCTTTCGAGCCTTCGCAGTGGTCAGAGCTCTTTGATCAGGCGGCGAGGCTAGAGGTCGAGCAGAACTTGGAGGAAGACCCGGATCGGGCTTCAGAGGGAGAGGTAGAGGGAGTTGCCGAGGAGGTCGGGGTCAGAGAGGACGTTGCTCCTTCGGACGCCGAGGTGGGGACTTCGGGAGGCGACTTGTGGCCCGATTTTCAAATTCTCCAATCTTTGGACGCCGAAGACGCTCTTGAGGAAGCGATGTCCAACGCTCCTCGCATTAATTTGGGGTTTCTTAGGCAGAGGCAAACCCTCGCAGCCGGGAGAGGTCGAGGGACGGCCGGTGGTACTCCGGCAGGAACCAGCTCTGCCCCATCATCAAGGGTTCCTGATCGGGGTCAGGTGCGAGATCGGGACCCTCAGGTGGAGGAGGAGAGGAGGGTGAAGCATCGGCACGATGGCCTTAGCCGAGGACCCAGGGCGCCTCCCGCTCAGCAGCAAAGCGGGAGGGATCATGGATTACCCTCTGCTCCCTCACAACAGCAGCAACAGCAGCAGCAGCCTCGACAACAGCAGCAACTACAGCAGCAACAACAGCAGCAGGCTACTCCTTCCCTCCCATCCACAGTGGAGGTCGCGGTGTGGAATCCTCGGGCCACTGATCACATGAACCGAGTGATCAGGGTCGACGACTCCATTCTGCAGGATCCCCATGTCGCCTATGCAGTGAGTGAGACATTGCATTTTGAGGCTGACATGGAGGCTCATCGGGGGCGATCAACCAACGTGTTGTTCCGCTCCATGATCCAAAATTCCCTGGTGGTGAGTTTATTCCCGTTTTGATCCCTTCTCTCGTTTTCTATTTTTGTGTTTTAACACTCTTTCCTTCCTTTACAGGCTACCCAGCAGATTTTTATCATCGTTGGCCGGTACCACGCGTCCAGGATGGACCTTCAAAGGGCCAAGGATCAGAAGGCGGAAGCGGAAGCTGCCCTTGCTCGGGCAACGGAAGATGTTGCTGCCAGGGATTTTACCCTGGCGGGGCAGGCTGCCCAAATAGAGCAGCTCCTCAAGGACGCTGAATCGGCCAAGTTGGGCGCTGAGAAGCTAAGTGCCGCACTTGCCGATGCTGAGAGGAGGATTACCGAGCAGACGCAGCGGCTCTCTGCTGCGGAGGAGAGGGCAGTGGGCTCCGAGGAAAGCTGTCTGGCTCTTACCCAGGAGGTAGACAGGATCAAGGCCGAGGAGCTGAACCGGAAGTCAGAGCAACAACTTCTGGAGGAGTTTGCCGATGACGTGCTCCCCGCTCTTGAAGAAAATAGCAAAGAGTTCTTCAAGAAAGGGTGGGACGAGGCGCTCCAGGCTGCTGGAGTCCTGTCAGACTCCCCTCTCTTCCAAGTGCACAAGTATGTGCCATCGGCAGAGATGGAGCAGGCAGAAGCACAGGTTGCTGCCGAGGATGAAGCCCCTACGCCGATGCAAACCTCGGCTGATGCTCCCGAGACGGTGATAGTGGACTTGTCCGAGGACGCTCCGTCTGACCTTGCCCCAGAACCTCAAGCTGCTCAAACGGTTCCAGCTGTCCCTGCTGCCGAAGTTCTTCTCCTGCCCACTCCAGAAGCTTCCCAACCTTTTATCGCTGATTCGCCTTCTGCCGAAGTTCTGGAGGTGCCTGGAGCCCGATGAAGCTGCTTTTCACTTCCCCTTTTTTGTACCCCTTTTGCTTTCCTTTTGTAGCTTTCGGGGACGCAAAGCCCCTATTTCTTTTGAAAATAAATAACTAGTCTTTTCATTTTTCTGTCTTCTTCTGTATACAGTAGTACTTTGCTTTTCTTTACTTCTGTGTAGAATAAATCACAAGTGTTTTCGAACTGTCTTCGGGGCGTGCTGGCCCGTTCCAGAGGCAAGATCTTGTATCAACCTTGGGGACTGGAATGCTTGTGTTTCGCTCCCAGGACCATGTTCTTTATGGATGCTTGTTCCTGCATTCGCTTCGGGGACATAAGTCCCTGAACTCTGTCCCCAGGGCCGCATCCTTGCAGGAGGCTTGCTCCTGTATGTACTTCGGGGACGAGAGTCCTTGAACTCTGCCCCCAGGGCCATACCCTTGCAGGAGGCTTGCTCCTGCATGTACTTCGGGGATGAGAGTCCTTGAACTCTGTCCCCAGGGCCATACCCTTGCAGGAGGCTTGCTCCTGTATGTACTTCGAGGACGAGAGTTCTTGAACTCTGTCCCCAGGGCCATACCCTTGCAGGAGGCTTGCTCCTGTATGTACTTCGGGGACGAGAGTCCTTGAACTCTGCCCCCAGGTCCATACCCTTGCAGGAGGCTTGCTCCTGTATGTACTTCGGGGACGAGAGTCCTTGAACTCTGTCCCCAGGGCCATACCCTTGCAGGAGGCTTGCTCCTGTATGTACTTCGCGGACGAGAGTGCTTGAACTCTGTCCCCAGGGCCATACCCTTGCAGGAGGCTTGCTCCTGTATGTACTTCGAGGACGAGAGTCCTTGAACTCTGTCCCCAGGGCCATACCCTTGCAGGAGGCTTGCTCCTGTATGTACTTCGGGGACGAGAGTCCTTGAACTCTGCCCCCAGGGCCATACCCTTGCAGGAGGCTTGCTCCTGTATGTACTTCGGGGACGAGAGTCCTTGAACTCTGCCCCCAGGGCCATACCCTTGCAGGAGGCTTGCTCCTGTATGTACTTCGGGGACGAGAGTCCTAGAACTCTGTCCCCAGGGCCATACCCTTTGTCTTTTGTTTGGCGAGTTCTTTGAGAGAGAGTACTTCAAAAGTAATACTTCTTCAAATTCATAACATTCCATGGTCGTATTACAGGTCTTCCACTCATATCTTCTAATCCATACGACCCGGCGCCCCCGATTGATATTACTTTGTAAGGCCCTTCCCAGTTAGGTCCCATCTTTCCCTCTGTTGGATCCCGGGTATTGGCCGTTACCCTTCTGAGGACTAGGTCGCCTATCCGGAATTCTCGAGTCTTGACCCTCCTGTTGTATAGTTGGGAGATCTTCTCTTGATATTTGGTTATCCTCAAGGCGGTTTCCTCCCTTCTTTCTTCCAGTAGGTCCAGATCCAATCCCAGTTGATGATCATTTCCCCCTTCATCGAAAGCTTGGGTCCTTATGGTCGGGAGCCCAACTTCGAGGGGTATGATTGCCTCCATCCCGTATGCCAGGGAGTAGGGGGTTTCGCCCGTCGATGACCGAGGGGTTGTCCTGTACACCCATAAAATGTTTAACAGCTCTGTCGCCCACTTTCCCTTGGCTTTCTCCAATCTCTTCTTGATCCCATTGATAATTGTCTTGTTGGTGGCCTCCGCCTGCCCATTGGCTTGAGGGTATGCAGGGGTGGAGTAGAAGTTACGGATCCCGAGATGCTCACAGAAAGACTTAAAGCGCCCGCCAGTGAACTGGGTCCCGTTATCCGATACCAGTGCGCGAGGAATGCCAAATCTGACGACTATGTTCTCCCAGACGAACTTTTTGGCGTCTATGTCTCGGATGTGACTCAACGGCTCCGCCTCCACCCACTTGGTGAAGTAATCTGTGGCCACGATGAGGAACTTCTTATTTCCCGGAGCTTTAGGCAGAGGTCCAACCAAATCGAGCCCCCATTGGGCGAATGGCCAAGGGCTGGTGAGGGGGTGTAAGTCCCCCGCAGGTTGCCTGATCGCAGGGGAGAACCTCTGGCACTGGTCGCATTTTTGGACATATGCCCTCGCGTCCCTTTGCATTCGCGGCCACCAATACCCCTGAGACATAATGCGGTGCGCCATTGATCGTCCTCCAGAGTGCCCCCCACATATTCCTTCATGCACTTCGTACAGGAGGTCTTGTACTTGATCTTCTCGGACGCATAGCAAGTAAGGTCCTGAGAAAGACCTCCGGTAAAGCTTCTGATCCGAAGAGACCCAAAATCTTGGAGCTTTCATCCTTATCTTTCTAGCTTCCCTTGGACACTCCGGGAGATCTCCCGTCGTTAGGAATTTGACAAAGGGATCAATCCAACTGAGCTGCTGGGGCGCGTCCTGGATGACCATCGCCTCAAGAGTATGATCAATGCAGGATGTGGGAAGATACTCAATGGTGATCCTGCGCGACTGGGAGGAGTCCACTGCCGAGGCTAGACAAGCCAGGGCGTCGGCATGTGTGTTCTTGTCGCGGGACACCTGCTTGATTTCAAATCGGTCGAACCTTTGGATAACGGTCGTTGCCTGGTGATGGTACGCCTTCATCCTAGGGTCCCTCGTTTCGAATTCCCCATTGACTTGATTGACCACCAGCATGGAATCGCAATGCACGATCAAATTGGTAACTCCAGTCGCCTCAGCTAACCGAAGTCCTGAGATGAGTGCCTCATATTCCGCTTCATTGTTCGATGCTTTGAACCCCAGCCGGATGGCCTGCTCTGCAATAATCCCTTCTGGAGAGGTCAGCAAGACACCGATTCCGGACCCCTTACTGTTTGATGAACCATCCACACATAAAAGCCATGGCGATCCTTCAACATTTGTTGGAGATGCTAAGTTGGGAGGAGGCGATCCTTCTAGAACAGGATTCTCCCCCGAAAACTCGGCTATGAAGTCCGCCAGTATTTGTCCCTTTATTGCAGTTCGGGGTTTGAAATGAATGTCGTGCTCCCCCAACTCTACAGCCCATTTGGAGATCCTTCCGGAGAGTTCAGCTTTCCTCAAAATTGCCTTCAAGGGCTGATCAGTTAGGACAGTGATTGGGTGCGCCTGGAAGTAATGGCGCAGTTTCCTTGCAGTGGTGACCAAGGACAGGGCCAGTTTTTCTAGGGGCAGATATCTTGTCTCTGCATCCAGGAGCGCCTTGCTGATGTAGTAAATCGGCTTCTGTCGGTGCTCATGCTCACGGATAAGTACTCCGCTTACTGCAAATTCTGAAACTGCCAGGTATAGGAACAGCATCTCCCCCTGGATGGGGACGGATAGGGTCGGAAGAGTCCTCAGGTATTCTTTGATCCCAGCCAGGGCGTCCTCGCACCCCTGGCTCCACATACTCTTCCCAGCACATTTGATTGCTCCAAAGAAGGGTTTGCATTTATCCGAGGAGCGTGAGACAAATCGGTTAAGTGCAGCCAGCATCCCTGTGAGTTTCTGGACTTCTCGGACAGTGCGAGGGCTTCGGATATCCAGGATTGCTTTAATCTGATCTGGGTTGGCTTCGATTCCCCGCTGACTAACCAGATACCCGAGGAATTTTCCCGACTCCACTCCGAAGACGCACTTCGCTGCATTCAGCTTCAACCCATACTCCCTGAGAGTGGAGAAGGTATCCGCCAAGTCTGTAAGATGATCACCACTCCGTTTGCTTTTTACCAGCATGTCGTCTATGTAGACCTCCATGGTGTTGCCGATCTGCCTCTTGAACATCCGATTCATCAATCTTTGGTATGTTGCCCCGGCGTTCTTCAATCCAAATGGCATCACTTTATAACAATAAACTCCCTTCGGAGTGATAAATGCCGTTTTTTCTTGGTCCGGGGCATAAAGAGGGATCTGATGATATCCTGCTCGAGCATCCAGGAAGTCCATTCGTTCATATCCGGCTGTGGCATCTACCAGCTGGTCCACCTTCGGCAGGGGGTAGTCGTCCTTGGGACATGCCTTGTTTAGATCTGTGAAATCCACGCAGACACGCCATTTCCCCCTTTCTTTTTTGCACATACTGTATTGGACAGCCATTCTGGGAACTGTATCTCTCGAATGGCGTCGGCTCTTAGGAGTTTGTCTATTTCCTCATTGACCGCGTTGGTGTGATGCGGGGCCATACGTCGTGGCCTCTGCTTTACTGGCTTGTGAGATGGGTCAACATGCAGCCTGTGAGTAATTATCTCGGGGTCTACTCCTGTCATTTCCATTTCGTTCCAGGCGAACACGTCTGTATTCCCTCTTAAGAACCTGATCATCTCCTCCTGTTCGGCTGCGGGCATCGAGGTCCCAACTAGGAAATACTTCTCTTCTTCTCCTTCAACCAAGGGCACCTTCCGGAGGTCTTCAACCGATCGTTCAGCTGGGTCCACCCGGGGGTCATCCATCCCCGGACGCCCGGACTGTAATTGCTATTTTTCTATGATCTCTTCCGGTGCTCGCCCCTTCTCCTGGCTGGACGCCCCGGCTCGGACGGCCGAATAAAAACAGTTCTTCGCAGACGCTTGATCCCCCCGAATCTCCATGACGCCCTCTGGCGTGGCGAACTTCAACTTCTGGTGGAGAGTGGAGTGCACCGCTCCCAACGCGTGCAGCCATGTTCGCCCCATAATCACGTTGTAAGGAGAGTCCGTGTCGATCACCACAAACTCTGTGTCGATGACGAAGGGACCAGTGGCGACCGGTAATGTAATTTTCCCCACGGGCAAGGCGAAAGAGCCGTTGAACCCGATGAGGGGTGTCCTGATTTTGGTTAAGTCTTTGGGGCCAAAGCCCATCCGCTTCAAAGTCTCGAAGTACATCACCTCCGAGGAGCTCCCTGAATCTATCAAGATTCTCTTGACATCGAATTTCCCTATCTTTAGGGTTAAGACAAGGGCGTCGTTATGAGGAATCACCACGCCTGTCAAATCCGCGTCAGAGAACGTAATGCCAAGCTCACCCATCCTGGCCCTTTTACTTGATGGCCCCACATCTCCTTCGGCTACCTTTCTGGTAAAAGCTACCCTCTTGAGGTCGGATTCGAGCTCTTTGGACGTGGGGCGCTCCAGTGGACACACATGGATGACGTCTATGACGTTGTTCGGTTCCTCGGTCGGGGCAAGGGCTCGTTTCTCTTCTGGCCTAGGCTCTATGTATTCTTTCAGGTATCCATCTCGGACTAAGCTCTCCAAGAATGACTTGAACACCCTGCAGCTCTCGGTGCGATGCCCGACATCCCGGTGATATGAACACCTTACTTTTTGATCACGGGTGGAGGGGTCGCTTTGCATCCTGGGCGGCCATTTGAAGAACGGCTCGTGTTTGATTTTATGGAGCAACCTGAAGATGGGTTCCTTGAAGACGGTGTGAACTCCTCTGGACGAACCCCCTGGACGGGGTAGCAATCCCTTCCGGGGAATATCTTCGCGCTCTTTTTCCTTTCTCTTGGGTTGGAGGGCTCGGCCTTTGTTGCTCCCATCTCGTCCTCGACCCTTGAGTACTTGTTGATCCGGGCCATCAGTTCCCCCATATCCGAGGGAGTCTTTTTGGTCAGGGATCGGTACAGGTCCGTGTCCCTCGCCAAGCCGAGCCGGAATGATGCTGCTGCCATGACCTCCGAGCATCCCTCGACCTCATTGACTTCTTCCCAGTATCGGATGGCGTACTGGCGAAGAGTCTCGGATTCCCTCCTCCTGAGGGTCAGCAGTGATCCAATGTCCTTGGGGCGCTTACTCCCCGTGATGAATCGGGTTAGGAACTGCCTTGTCAATTCTTTCCAGGACCCAATACTGTTTGGGGGAAGCGCCTCGAACCACCTCATCGCAGAGTCCCCCAAGCTCATAGGGAACACCCGGCATAGAAACCGTTGGTCCGAATGATAGAGGGACATCATCTGCTTATATTGTCTGATATGGGCATCGGGATCAGATCGCCCATCATAGGTCTTGAACCGTGGCACGACGAACTTTCTTGAGACATCCATCTCACTGATTTCCCTCGTGAAGGGTGTTTGCATGACTTCGTCCTCGGCCTCGTCCTGGATCGTCTTACCCTTTCTTCTGGAGTCTAATCGGGCTCTGAGATCTACTTCTTCCCTTACGGGATGCCTCCTGAAGTCTCTGGGTTCGTCGGTAAGCCCCTCGTTTCCTGGGCGTCGTGTAGATTGGGTTGAGTCCTCCTCGGATTCATCTCCCTTCCTCCGTCTGGATAAACCTCGCCGGAGGTCGTCCAGGGCCAATGGCCTTGCTTTCCTGGAATGGTTGTCAAGATGGCATTCGCCGGCTTTGGGTCGCTTCGGGGCCCTGGAGCTTTCTGCTTTGTGATCCAGGTGGTTCCTTAGATCCTTTGTCTCCGCCTCATGGACGGGGAGTCCTCGGGAGAGGAATGAATCCCTCGACCCTCCGCCTGAGGCAGCAAACTCGTCGAGCCGGCTAAGGACGTTTACATTGTCTTTCTCCAGCTGACGTAATCTATCGCCAAATTTCTCTTCTATCACCTCTGCCAGCTGACGGGCCAAGGGGGCTGATCCTCCTGACCTGATCCCCATACTGGTTTGGGGGTTACCCCCCTTGACCGAGTAGAGGCACTTTTAATCGTACTGGTGCGATCCCTCCCCCCGTGATGGCAGGGAGCTTGCAACTCATGACTCCTTTGGTGGGTCCCTTCCCTTTCTGTCTGGTGTTCACCATGGTCACTGTTCTTTATAGAGAAAAGATTAGGAAAACTACTCGTTTCCCACAGACGGCGCCAGATTGTGCGGGCAAGATCCTGCACGATATATAAAATATTGGGAACAGATCTCTCCCCTGGTGAACTTTGAGTGAGCCGGTTGAGTGGCCAAACACACTGCTTGAAACAGCCTACAAGGAACGGTGGCAACCTGGAACGGCAAAGGAAGATCCTGGGAAAGGAAGAACGATCCTGTACGTGGGAAAGGTATTTCCTGGAACAAAGGAGAACAAGTTAGAAGGGCGCCGGAGTGTTTTCCGGCGTATCCCCTCCGACGGTCTAGTCAGTCTTTGAATGAGAGAGAGGAAGGAGAAAACACTGATGAGGATATTTTGTAGTAGTGAGTTTGTGATTGCATACCCGCTTTGCCTTTTGGGAGGAGTATTTATACCTTAGAAGCTCATGATTGCTGTCAGTGTGGTCAGTAGGTGATCATCAGGCACAGGTAGCGTGTGTATTGATTTGATGAGGAATGTCTTCTCTAATTGATTGCTCGGGGTCCCGAGCAATCAATTCTGAGCCGTCGGGACGCCGACGGTACAATATGCTCCTTTCGGGAAGGATGCAATAAATGCTCTGTAATAGGAGCATTTATTGCCTTTCATATCCGAACCTTACCGCATTGAATGCGGTCTCGTCAACAGAAGGGTGCAATTAATTGTTTGCTTTCCCAAGTCGCGTGTCAGCGACGGCATGCGGTTTGTCTGCTTCTGATGTGACATTATTTGCCACGCGTCCATCCCTTATTGGCTGTGACGTCGGTATTCCAGCGTGTTCTGACATTACTTGTGTTAAGACGAGGTCATGATGAATAGTCTAGACTGGCATAGGCTGATGTCCCGTACGTCAGTAGCTTTATCCGGGAGTAGAGGAAGCGTCCAGGATGGAGTGACCCTCGGCACCGAGGAAAGACTCACCTCGGGGACCGAGGGGTGGTGTGTTCCGAGGATAACACGACCGAGGACACGTGTCGTTGTATAATGCACCGAATATGTGATCCTATATGAGAGGTACCTCGGGGAGAGGACGCCTTTTGCCGATGGTGCTTGAACCGAGCAACATTGTTCTAGAAACCCGAGGACACGTGTCTTCATCATAGGGCTTTTCAGAAGAGTCCCATCATT
>CAUOFW020007865.1:0-19572 GCA_963454935.2 Ilex paraguariensis
AGCTGAACTCTCCGGAAGGATCTCCAAATGGGCTGTAGAGTTGGGGGAGCACGACATTCATTCAAACCCCGAACTGCAATAAAGGGACAAATCTGGCGGACTTCATAGCCGAGTTTTCGGGGGAGAATCCTGTTCTAGAAGGATCGCCTCCTCCCAACTTAGCATCTCCCAACAAATGTGAAGGATCGCCATGGCTTTTTATGTGTGGATGGTTCATCGAACATTAAGGGTTCCGGAATCGGTGTCTTGCTGACCTCTCCAAAGGGATTATTGCAGAGCAGGCCATCCGGCTGGGGTTCAAAGCATCGAACAATGAAGCGGAATATGAGGCACTCATCTCAGGACTTCGGTTAGCTGAGGCGACTGGAGTTACCAATTTGATCGTGCATTGCGATTCCATGCTGGTGGTCAATCAAGTCAATGGGGAATTCGAAACGAGGGACCCTAGGATGAAGGCGTACCATCACCAGGCAACGACCGTTATCCAAAGGTTCGACCGATTTGAAATCAAGCAGGTGTCCCGCGACAAGAACACACATGCCGACGCCCTGGCTTGTCTAGCCTCGGCAGTGGACTCCTCCCAGTCGCGCAGGATTACCATTGAATATCTTCCCACATCCTGCATTGATCATACTCTCGAGGCGATGGTCATCCAGGACGCGCCCCAGCAGCTCAGTTGGATTGATCCCTTTGTCAAATTCCTAACAACGGGAGATCTCCCGGAGTGTCCAAGGGAAGCTAGAAAGATAAGGCTGAAAGCTCCAAGATTTTGGGTCTCTTCGGATCAGAAGCTTTACCGGAGGTCTTTCTCAGGACCTTACTTGCTATGCGTCCGAGAAGATCAAGTACAAGACCTCCTGTACGAAGTGCATGAAGGAATATGTGGGGGGCACTCTGGGGACGATCAATGGCACACCGCATTATGTCTCAGGGGTATTGGTGGCCGCGAATGCAAAGGGACGCAAGGGCATATGTCCAAAAATGCGACCAGTGCCAGAGGTTCTCCCCTGCGATCAGGCAACCTGCGGGGGACTTACACCCCCTCACCAGCCCTTGGCCATTCGCTCAATGGGGGCTTGATTTGGTTGGACCTCTGCCTAAAGCTCCGGGAAATAAGAAGTTCCTCATCGTGGCCACAGATTACTTCACCAAGTGGGTGGAGGCGGAGCCGTTAAGTCACATCCGAGACATAGACGCCAAAAAGTTCGTCTGGGAGAACATAGTCGTCAGATTTGGCATTCCTCGCGCACTGGTATCGGATAACGGGACCCAGTTCACTGGCGGGCGCTTTAAGTCTTTCTGTGAGCATCTCGGGATCCGTAACTTCTACTCCACCCCTGCATACCCTCAAGCCAATGGGCAGGCGGAGGCCACCAACAAGACAATTATCAATGGAATCAAGAAGAGGTTGGAGAAAGCCAAGGGAAAGTGGGCGACAGAGCTGTTAAACATTTTATGGGTGTACAGGACAACCCCTCGGTCATCGACGGGCGAAACCCCCTACTCCCTGGCATACGGGATGGAGGCAATCATACCCCTCGAAGTTGGGCTCCCGACCATAAGGACCCAAGCTTTCGATGAAGGGGGAATGATCATCAACTGGGATTGGATCTGGACCTACTGGAAGAAAGAAGGGAGGAAACCGCCTTGAAGATAACCAAGTATCAAGAGAAGATCTCCCAACTATACAACAGGAGGGTCAAGACTCGAGAATTCCGGATAGGCGACCTGGTCCTCAGAAGGGTAACGGCCAATACCCGGGATCCAACAGAGGGAAAGATGGGACCTAACTGGGAAGGGCCTTACAAAGTAATATCAATCGGGGGCGCCGGGTCGTATGGATTAGAAGATATGAGTGGAAGACCTGTAATACGACCATGGAATGTTATGAATTTGAAGAAGTATTACTTTTGAAGTACTCTCTCAAAACTCGCCAAACAGACAAAGGGTATGGCCCTGGGGACAGAGTTCAAGGACTCTCGTCCCCGAAGTACATACAGGAGCAAGCCTCCTGCAAGGGTATGGCCCTGGGGGCAGAGTTCAAGGACTCTCGTCCCCGAAGTACATACAGGAGCAAGCCTCCTGCAAGGGTATGGCCCTGGGGACAGAGTTCAAGGACTCTCGTCCCCGAAGTACATACAGGAGCAAGCCTCCTGCAAGGGTATGGCCCTGGGGACAGAGTTCAAGGACTCTCGTCCCCGAAGTACATACAGGAGCAAGCCTCCTGCAAGGGTATGGCCCTGGGGACAGAGTTCAAGGACTCTCGTCCCCGAAGTACATACAGGAGCAAGCCTCCTGCAAGGGTATGGCCCTGGGGACAGAGTTCAAGGACTCTCGTCCCCGAAGTACATACAGGAGCAAGCCTCCTGCAAGGGTATGGCCCTGGGGACAGAGTTCAAGGACTCTCGTCCCCGAAGTACATACAGGAGCAAGCCTCCTGCAAGGGTATGGCCCTGGGGACAGAGTTCAAGGACTCTCGTCCCCGAAGTACATACAGGAGCAAGCCTCCTGCAAGGGTATGGCCCTGGGGACAGAGTTCAAGGACTCTCGCCCCGAAGTACATACAGGAGCAAGCCTCCTGCAAGGGTATGGCCCTGGGGACAGAGTTCAAGGACCCTCGTCCCCGAAGTACATACAGGAGCAAGCCTCCTGCAAGGGTATGGCCCTGGGGACAGAGTGCAAGGACTACTGTCCCCAAGGCAAAAACTGGAAACGAGCATTCATAAAGAAATGGTCCTGAGAACAAAACACAAGGACCCCAAGTCCCCAGAGTAGATACAAAGATCTCGCCTCCGGAACGGGCCAGCACGCCCCGAGGACAGTTCAAAGACACTTATGATTTATTCTACACAGAAGTAAAGAAAAGCAAAACACTACTGAACACAGAAGTAAAGAAAAGCAAGACACTACTGTACACAGAAGAAGGAAAGGAAAAGCTTGCTATTTATTTCCAAAAATAGGGGCTTTGCGTCCCCGAAAGCTACAAAAGGAAAGCAAAAGGGGTACAAAAAAGGGGAAGTGAAAAGCAGCTTCATCGGGCTCCGGGCACCTCCAGAACTTCGGCCGAGGGCGAATCAGCTATAAAAGGTTGGGAAGCTTCTGGAGCGGGCAGGAGAAGAACTTCGGCAGCAGGAACAGCTGGAACAGTTTGAGCAGCTTGAGGTTCAGGGGCAAGGTCGGACGGAGCGTCCTCGGACAAGTCCACTATCACCATCTCGGGAGCATCAGCCGAGGTTTGCATCGGTGTAGGGGCTTCATCCTCGGCAGCAACCTGTGCTTCTGCCTGCTCCATCTCTGCCGAGGGCACATACTTGTGCACTTGGAAGAGAGGGGAGTCTGACGGGACTCCAGCAGCCTGGAGCGCCTCGTCCCACCCTTTCTTGAAGAACTCTTTGCTATTTTCTTCAAGAGCGGGGAGCACGTCATCGGCAAACTCCTCCAGAAGTTGTTGCTCTGACTTCCGGTTCAGCTCCTCGGCCCTGATCCTGTCTAGCTCCTGGGTTAGGGCCAGACAGCTTTCCTCGGAGCCCACTGCCCTCTCCTCCGCGGCAGAGAGCCGCTGCGTTTGCTCAGTAATCCTCCTCTCAGCATCGGCAAGTGCGGCACTTAGCTTCTCAGCGCCCAACTTGGCCGATTCAGCGTCCTTGAGGAGCTGCTCTATTTGGGCAGCCTGCCCCACCAGGGTAGAATCCCTGGCAGCAACATCTTCCGTTGCCCGAGCAAGGGCAGCTTCCGCTTCTGCCTTCTGATCCTTGGCCCTCTGAAGGTCCATCCTGGACGCATGGTACCGACCAGCAATGATAGAAATCTGCTGGGTAGCCTGCAAAGGAACAAAGAAGTGTTAAACACAAAAATAGAAAACGAGAGTGAAGGGATCAAAACAGGAATAAACTCACCACCAGGGAATTCTGGATCATGGAGCGGAACAACACGTTGGTTGATCGCCCCCTATGAGCCTCCATGTCGGCCTCGAAATGCAGTGTCTCACTCACTGCATTAGCGACATGAGGATCCGACAGAATAGAATCATCGACCCTGATCACTCTGTTCATGTGATCAGTGGCTCGAGGATTCCACTCTGCGGCCTCCCCCCGAGGCGGAACGGGAGGAGGGGTCTGCTGTTGTTGCTGTTGCTGCTGCTGCTGCTGTTACTGTTGTCGGGGCTGCTGTTGTTGTTGCTGTTGTGGGGGAGCAGGCGGTAACCCACGATCCCTCCCGCTTTGAGGTTGAGCGGGAGATGCCCTGGGTCCCCGGCTGAGGCCGTCATGCCGATGCTTTACCCTCCTCTCTTCTTCCACCTGAGGATCCCGGTCTCGCACCTGACCCTGACCGGGAGCCCTCGAAGAATTGGCGGAACTGGTTCCTGCCGGAGTACCGCCGGTCGTCCCTCGGCCTCTCCCGGCTGCGAGGGATTGCCTCTGCCTAAGAAACCCCAAATTGATGCGTGGGGTGTTGGACATCGCTTCCTCGAGAGCGTCTTCGGCGTCCAAAGATTGGAGAATTTGAAAATCCGGCCACAGGTCGCCTCCCGAAGTCCCCACCTCGGCGTCCGAAGGAGCAACGTCCTCTCTGACCCCGACCTCAGCAACTCCTTCTACCTCTCCCTCTGAAGCCCGATCCGGGTCTTCCTCCAAGTTCTGCTCGACCTCTAACCTCGCCGCCTGATCAAAGAGCTCTGACCACTGTGAAGGCTCGAAAGGTTGAGGGAGCTGTGAGAACTTCTTATACCCGGGGGTATAGTGCAGCAAATTATGGGCAGCTCGGCCAAATCCGTCGGCGCCCGTGAAACTCCAAACCGTTATTAAGTCGGCAAAATTGACCAGCGACCGAGGGGGTGGAGCTGTTTCCCGAGAAGGAATATCTGCACAACAAAAAAGATTGTCATAAACATGAGAAGTCCCAAGAAACAAATAAAAAGACCCAAAGGAACCGACGTACTTGTCGTTCTCCATTCCCGAGGGCAAAATAGGTCATTGTACTCGGGACCGACACCCCTCTCCCAACATCCCTTGAAGATCAAGATGTCGTCCTTGTACCCCTTGTCCGAGTCAGGAAGATGGGTTACAAGGTACATAGAGGGGTCCCTGGCTTTGAGGTAGAAATGTTGGTGGGGCATGACTCTTAGGAGGGAGTAACAGAAAAGGAGATCGTTGAGCCCAATATTCACCCCGAGGCGCCTATTGAGCTCTAGGACCCCCATAATTATCCGAAAGACGTTGAGGCAGCATTGCCCGGGGAAGAGACGGAAGCGAGACAGGAACTGAAGAAGCAGGGGGGGTAAAGGAAACCTAATGCCACCCTCTATGATGGCCTTGGTATAGAAAGGCATGGCATCCGCAGCCCCGAAGGTAGGAGAGTTCAACAAAGGGTTAAAGCCCACTACGTCCACGCTCGGGGGGATGCCATACTTCGCCCTGAACCTATCGATCTGCGCCTCGCCTGTCACCTTGTATTTCCCTGACCCCGAGGGACCAGCCGATGGATTCTCGGGAGCAGGGCGACGACGAGGCATCTCTAAAAGAAAGGGAAGGAAAAGATGTTCTCTCTTGAAAACCTGAGGAAGTTCCCCGAGGGTTTAAATCAAGACGTACCGACCGGATGACACCACCGTTCAAATCGGAAAACAAGAAGGCTAGGAGGACGATAAAGAAGAAGGTTGTGAAACTCACCAGAAGACGTCAGAAACGGAGTTTTTCAGGAAAAACTTTGAAAATGACTCGCACCGGAAGGACCAGGAGTCAACAATGGGTTTACTGACTGTGATTTTAAGAGAAGATGCTGTCGATGATGGCTGAGGAAACAAAAACTCCGGCGAGCAGATCAGAAAAGGCGTATTCTGGGTCAGAGATCGGAATGGCAAAACAATGGAAACCGGAGAAGAACCCCCTTTATATAGGGGGGAAACTGTCATCATTGGGCGGGAGAACCAAAACGGCGCATTTAATGCGCACGACATCCCAAGACGGGGAAAGCTGCTCGAGGCCATAATGAAGGACGGATGGCAGTTGGAAAACCCTTCGTCTCCTGACAACGCGTGTCCTCGGCGTCAGAAGATCGAAGGCTGGGGGGCAGTTGATGGGACTCTTCTGAAAAGCCTATGATGAAGACACGTGTCCTCGGGGGGTTTTCTAGAACAATGTTGCTCGGGTTATAAGCACCATCGGCAAAAGCGTCCTCTCCCCCGAGGTACCTCTCATATAGGATCACATATTCGGTACATTATACAACGACATGTGTCCTCGGTCACCATGTACCTCGGGAACACACCACCCCTTGGTCCCCCGAGGTGAGCCTTTCCTCGGCGCCGAGGGTCACTCCATCCTGGACGCTTCCTCTACTCCCGGATAAAGCTACTGACAAACTGGACATCAGCCTATGCCAGTATGGACTATTCATCATGACCTCTTCTTACACAAGTAATGTCAGAACGTGCTGGAATACCGACGTAACAGCCAATAAGGGATGGACGCGTGGCAAATAATGTCACATCCGAAGCAGACAAACCGCACGCCGCTGCTGGCACGCGACTTGGGAAAGCAAACAATTAATTGCACTCTTCTGTTGACGAGACCGCATTTAATGCGGTAAGGTTCGGATATGAAAGGCAATAAATGCTCCTATTACAGAGCATTTATTGCATCCTTCCCGAAAGGAGCATATTGTACCGTCGGCGTCCCGACAACTCACCATTGATTGCTCGGGACCCCGAGCAGTCAATTAGAGAAGACATTCCTCATCAAATGATTACACACGCTACCTGTGCCTGATGATCACCTACTGACCACACTGACAGCAATCATGATCTTCTAAGGTATAAATACCCCTCCCAAAAGACAAAGCAGGTATGCAATCTAAAACTCTCAACTACGAGATATCCTTCTCAGTGTTTTCTCCTTCCTCTCTCTCATTCAAAGACTGACTAGACCGTCGGAGGGGATACGCCGGAAAACACTCCGGCGCCCTTCTAACTTGTTCTCCTTTGTTCCAGGAAATACCTTTCACACGTACAGGATCGTTCCTCCTTTCCCAGGATCTCCCTTTGCCGTTTCCGGTTGCCACCGTACCTTGTAGGCTGTTTCAAGCAGCGTGTTTGGCTACTCAACCGGCTCACCCAAAGTTCACCAGGGGAGAGATCTGTTCCCAATACTTTATATATCGTGCAGGATCGAGCCCGCACAGTAGCATAAAACATGTGTAAGGTAGGGGAAAAGGCATACCTGTATCTGCAAAATCAGCACTAAATCTCTTATACAAAGAAAATTTACACAAAAAATAATAAAACAATAAGGAAATCTATTATACACTATATTACAAAAGACATTCACAATCAATTATTAAAATCATACTGTGGATCCACCAACTCAATATACTCTACCTCAGTCACAATCCAAGAACAGTTTCAATTTTTGACTATTAACTTTAAATATATTCTCGGGTTTTTAATTTCAACTGCTTCATGGGGAAAATCCCTTTTAAAACCAAATAGGCCTGACCACCTGAACCTTAAGTTACTAGGAAAAAGGTGGAGGCAATAATTGTAAAGCAGAACTTTTGGGAAGGGTCAAAAGTTTTCCTCATAATTTTCTTATCATGAAAAATTTTGATTCTGCTCTTGGCAATCTTAATGTTCTCATAGGCATCATTCCTAAGTTCTTCCAATTCATTTAACTAAAGTTGTAAAACTTGGAAAAAATTTGAACTTTTTATGAAAAAGGATAAAATGGTAATTTGCCATTTTTAATACCGGTTGAAAATTTAAATTTTTTTAGAATTCGGATGATGAAACAGAACTCACTATTGTGTTCTTCTTACAAAATTTAATTATCCTGTCAATTTTTATCGAATTTTGAGACAGATTTTTTACGTTTTACGAGGCAGTTGGATCTCAGATGACCCAAAAATAAAATTTTGAATAAAATTTTAAAAATTCAAAAATAATTTAAAGTAGCTAGAAATACAAAATTTGAACTAGGACAAAATTTAATCGTTTCGGGGCGAAAACAAACCCAGGAATAGGAAACGTGTGGCGCAATGAGAACCAAGTATTTAGGGAGTATAAAAAGGGGAAGAAAATCAGATTTCATCCCCACAAGCTTGTAGGTTCTCATGTTGGAAGAGAAGAGAGGAAGAAAAGGGAGAAACTCCATCTTCTCTCTACAATCTACGAAGATTGGTTGCTCAAATCGACTCGGGCCAAGAACAAATGTTGTTCTACGTGTTGAGGGCTACGCGACTATACCAAAAAGTGTGAATTTTACTGAAGATTCAAAAATGGGATTTGAGGGAATTCAAGGTTAAGGCTTCTTGGGAGTTCTTGAAGATGTTCTTGTAAAATTCGGGTAAATTTAAATTTTTTCGAAAAAGGGCAAAATGGTAATTTACCTCTATAATGTGGAATTACAATTTATACTTTTTTAGAACTCAGATGACTCAACGGATCTCACTTTTAGATTCGTATCGCGAAATCAAGTTTTTCAGTTAATTTTTATCAAATTTCGTGATAGTCAAAATTTTCATATTTTTTGAGATAACTGGGGGGGTTAGATGACCTCACAAATATCCTCATAAATGAAAATTATAAAATTTTCTTAAAATTGAAGAAAAATTCAAAAAAAATAATTTGAATTTAAACCAAGATAAAATTAAATCGTTTAGAGACAAAAACGGGCTCGGAAGTAGGAAACGTGCGGTACGATGTGGACCGCGCAATTAAGTAGGGGCGAAATATCTGATTTTTCAGATATTTTCTCCCACTTGTCTGATGGTCTCACACTTTGGAAGAGAAGAGAAGGGAGAGAAGAGAAAATTCAAGATTTCTACCTTCCTCGTTGCGATCTATGGAGTTTCGTCGATCGGAATCCTTCGGACCAAGAGTTAAAGTCAATCACATTGATGAGGGCTACATAACCACACCAAAAACAAAAGATTTCACCGAAGATCCAAAGAGAGGATTTTAGGGAAATCAAGATATTGGAGTGGTATTGTGTTCTTGAAGGTTCTACACATCGTTTTACATTTTAAGAGGTAGGGTTCCCTCTTACTTTGGTTTATTTCTTACCTAGGATGTTCTATGAAATGGGTAAATGTATAGAATAACATAGGTCACTTGACTATGGTTATGAAAATGAGGAAAAAGGAGTATGAAAATGACTTAGACCAATTCCTAATTAAGTTAGGTACAGGGAAAGTACTTGTGTAATTTCCTTAGAACATGATATTATGTGGGAAATCTTGTGGGATAACATGATTTGTGCCTTGAAGGTGTTTTGCTAAATGCCTATGTGAGAATTAAGTTTATTATGACATGCTATGTGTTTATATAGTGCCTTGTGAATAAAGTATGTTACTGACATGAAGTGTGTAATAACATGTTGGTGAATTATTGTTGGTGCATGTTGTTAATATATTGGCATCATGATAAATTGTGGTAATTATATACTTAAGATATATATTGTCATGGGATATGTTGACATGCGGCTCTCTTCATGCATTTTGGGCATGAAGTTGGTATCACATTCATGGGCATTATGCATGGATGTGGGTGTGTGTACAGGGTGTAATCAAACGCCATACTTGGTGATTGGTGGTGGACTCGGGAAAGTTGAATTAAAAATTCGATTGAGTCGCATGGTTGCATGAAAAACTTGTGTCGGGTATAGCAAGTAGGGATAGATCTCCCCCTCGGGTGCAAGACCCGGCTACCTGGTTCATACACTCCCTTGAAGTGAAATTTCAAAAAAGTGTATTGGTTTGCGAAATCTGCGGTGTGATACCAAAACTCCGCTATCCAACAAAGACACATGATTTTTATTTTATAAAATACCTGGTTCGTACACTCCCCTAAGGTGAAATTTCAGAAAATTGTACTTGTTCTTTTTATAAATGGTCATTCGATGTGTATCATCCAACAAAATTTGGTTTTATAAACACATGACTTTTATTTCAAAATGATCATTGGATGAAATTCATCAATGATAGATTTGCTACACATTAGCATTGCATTGTGTTACGGGGAGTCGGTGAGGACTTGGGTTAAAATGCATAAGTGAGTGTCATCTCATATCATGACATGACATGGTAGAAATTTCCATCTTGAATGACATGTTTTTGTATGGAATGGATTATAATTGTTGATTGTTGCATGTGCACATGTCATATGTATCTAGGGGGAGTAGCCTCTGTAGAAAATACTCTATTGAGCATAGCTCACCCTATATGGGAAAACGTTTCAGGTGCAAAGTTCACACCAGCGGAGGACTCTTATTTCGAGTCTCAAAGATGAAGAGAGCCAGCTTGTGGCTTTTGATAGCTCATTTTGTATAAATTTTGTGAAAATTATATTTTTGGGCATGTAATCGTATGAAATTATCGGTAATAGAACTTGTATATAATAAGTTTTATGTGAAAAACCTTATTAAGCATGTTTTGGATGGTATTGGAATAGATTGGAATGGATTGGAAATGAAAGTAGGTGAAATAGGTAAAAGTGGGCAAAGAGTACTGGTACTGAGTACCGGTACAACGAGGTCCAGTGGGTTACCCGTACTGATACAGATTTTTCAGTGGGTTAATAGTACCGGTACAACCTTATACAGAAGGTAGAGCGTACCGGTATGCCGTACTGGTATGGATTTTTTAGAAGGTTCACATATTGGTACACTGTATCGGTACTCTTTCTAAAATTTTAAAATTTAAAATTACTTTGCCAAGCTTTTCGGCTATGGGCTCTTGGATTCCAAGGATGTAAATGGCCTATAATGGAGTATGAAATGTAATACATTAGACCATGGTTGGATCAAATGATAAAAGGTATACGGGATTTTACGTGTGGTTTATAATCCCGATTAAGGGGATGCTATTAACGTGATGTTGATTTGTGCAACAATCACGAGTATTTCTGCGGGTTGACGGGTAGTCAACAGTTAATAAATAACCCTCGGTTTTAGGGGTGTCACAGTTCTACTTCAATTTTTACGCTCTAAGAGGTAGAGTTTTCTTCTTACATAGGTTTATTCCCAACTTAAACTTGAAATATGAAATGGGTAGGTTGTTAGATATATTTTAACACTTGCCTATTGTTGTTGATTTAGTGAAATGGGTATTAGAAATGGGTAGAATAAATTCCATCTTAAAATTGGGTATGTAGAAATTTCTTAAAGTAATTTCCTGAGAAATGGGGAATTTTAGGCATGTTATGTGTTACATGAGTTGTGCCTTGTATGAGTGTTTGATAAAATGCCTTGAATGATTGAAGTTGTTATTTTTGATGAAATTGAAATAACATACTTGGGTGATGTGGTAAATTGAATTCATATGATTATGATGTGATTTACAATTGGAAATGTAAATGTTGATATGTACTTGTATTATATTGGCATTGTGATGATTTATGGAGATTATGTGCTTAGGATATAATCATCCATGACATGTGTTGAAATGTGATAGAAATAGTTCATATGACATTCATTACATATGGACATAATAATGACATTGCAATTGCTCATTATATTGCATATACATGGAGGCATCACATTCAAGGGCATGAGGCATGAGTGTGGGTGTGTGTGCATGTTGTTGGGTCAATTACCATCCTTGGTGATTGACAAGTGGACTCGGTATAGTTGAACCAAGGTTCAACAGAATCGCATAGGTTGCATGAAAAACTTGTGTCAGGTATAGCATGAAGGCTAGATACTCCCTCGAGTGCAAGACCCGGTTACTGGTTTATACACTTCCGTTGGTGTAAGTCCAAAAAAGTGTATCGATGTGCGGAACCAGCGGTGAAGCACCAAGACTCCACTACCCAACAAAGACACGTGATTTGTTTTATAAAAAATAGTCATTGGAGGTATAATATCAATGACAAATTTATTACACATTGGCATTGCATTGTATTGTGAGAGCTGGTGAGGGCTCAGGTTAAAGTGCATGAGTGAGTCTCATCTCATTTCATAGCATGACATGGTAGAATTCCAACATTGAATTGCATGTTCTTGTTTGGGATGGTTGTTGCTTGTTAAATGTTGTATGTGAACATTTCATATGCATCTAGGTTGGGGAGTAGCCTTTTTAGGAGATACCCTGTTGAGCGTGGCTCACCCTTTATGCGAAAATATTTCAAGTGCGGGATATGGTGGACGGCTCTCATTCGGGCCCTTAATGTTGAAGAAAAGTCAAGATGTGACTTTATTTTGAGTTATTGTAAAATTATTATAAAAACTTAGTTTTGTCATGTAAATTCATGGAAATAAATGAAATGGAATTTGTATGTACCACATTTAATGTGAAAAACTTCATTATATATGTGTTTGATGGATATAGAATGGATAGAAGTAGATTAAAAATTGGAAACATGTGAAACAGACAAATCTAGGCACACCTACCGGTGGGTTTTGAGCATACCTACCAGTAGATGTGGTCCAATGGGAAAAACCTACTGGTAGAACTATGCAAACCTACATGTAAGTTTTTCAAAAATCTAAAATTTTAAGAATGCTTTGCTATGCTTTCGGGCTATGTGTCCTTTTATTCAAATGATGTAAATGGACAATAATGGTGTATAAATGGTGATATTTTTAACCTCGGATAAGTCATGTGAGTAAATGTATACAGGATATGCTTTTGGGAATGATCCCGATAAAGGGGATGTTGTGCCGTGATAAGAGGTGATGTGACATTCACAGTTGTTTCCGCGGGTTGACAGTTGGTCAATGGGTTGTCAAAGGACCCCCGATTTTTAGGGGCGTCACAAAAGCTTCCTAGATGCCCATGCTTTGTCTATATTAAAAATCATACTCCTAATTTCCCAATATGCTATATGTTCCAGTTCCATAGACAAATGACACGATTTTCCATAAATTAACCTATAAGGAGACATTTCAAGAATCGTTTTGAAAGCAGTACAGTAAGCCCACAGAACATCGGTGAGTCTTAAAGACATCTTTGCGATCCAAATTTACCATTTTTTCTAAAATTTGTTTAATCTCTTTATTTGCCAGTTTAACTTGTCCACTTGTCAGTGGGTGGTATGGGGTGTCCACTTTATGCGTAATAAAATATTTTTGCATCAACTTTCCAAAAAATTTATTACAAAAAAGAGTCCCCCCCCCCCCATCTCTAATAATGGCTCGAGGTATCCCAAATCGTGAAAGAATATGTTCTTTTAAAAACTTGATCACCATGTGGTGATCATTATTTTGACAAGGGATAACCTCCACCCATTTAGAGACATAATATATGACAACTAAAATATATAAATAGCCAAACAATTGAGGGATCATGTTCGTTTGTGAGATACCCCCAACTGTTGACAACGATGACACGATAGACAAAAAACATGGGTATCTTTGAATAGTGTTGGCCAATAAAATTCACACTACAAAATCTTTGTAGTGGTTTTCTTTGATGAAAAGTAGCCACCAAATGCTTGAGTATGATAAAATTTTATGATACAATGGATTTCATGTTCAGGTACACACATTCTAATGATTTGGTCTTTGCAGTATTTAAAAAAATAAGGGTCATCCCAAAAGAAATTGTGTACCTCCACTAATTTTTTTCGTATCCATAGAATTGAAAGAAGAAGGAAAAATACACGTGACTAGATAATTAGCAATATTGACATATCACGGTACCTTAGAAATAGATAAAAATTGTTCATCTAGGAAGTTTTCGTTGATAGGCATCTCATCCTTTGGAAAATCATATGTTACCTTGAAAGATGATCAACCACTATACATTTTCTACTCCTCTTTTGTCCTTAATAATCAAATCAAATTCTTGTAGCAAGAGTATCCATTGTAGCAATCTTGGCTTGACATCCTTCTTGGTCAACAAATATTTCAACGCTGCATAATCAATAAAAACCACAATTGAGGAACCTACCAAATATGATTTGAATTTATCCAAAGCAAACACCACAACAAGTAACTCTTTTTCAGTATTTGAATAATTCATTTGAGCATCATTAAGAATTTTACTTGCATAATAAATGACATAAGGCTTTTTTTCTTTCTTTTATCCCAACACTGCTCCAACGGCATAGTCACCAACATTACACATCAATTCAAAGGACACGGACAAGTCAGGTAGTTGCATGATAGGGGCAGAAATCAACATGCTTTTAAGCTTCTTGAAAACTTTTTGGCACGCATCATCCCACACAAATGGAACGTCTTGATTTAGGAGATGACACATGGGCCTCGATATCGCACTAAAATTCATTATAAATCTCCTATAAAATCATGCGTGCCCTACGAATGACCTAAAATCTTTCACCATTTTTGGAGTAGGTAAATTTGCTATTAAGTCAATCTTTGCTTTATCCACTTTGATTCCTTCAAATGAAACAATATGCCTTAACACTATACCCTGTGTCACCATGAAATTTCATTTTGTCCAATTAAGCACAAGGTTAGTTTCTTCACACCTAACAAGAACTTTTTTCAAATTTTGTAAACATAGATCAAAGGAATCACCATAGATCGAGAAATCACCCATAAAAACTTCCAAACATCTTTCTACTATATCACTGAAAAGGCTAAGTATACATCATTGAAAGGTCATAGGAGTATTACACAAATCAAATGACATTCTCCTATAGACAAAAGTGCCAAAAGGACAAGTGAATGCCATTTTCTCCTGATTGTCCAATGTTATTTTAATCTGGTTGTATCTCAAGTACCCATCAAGCAAGCAATAAAAGGCATGACTTGCTATCCTCTCTAAGACTTGATCAAGAAATGGGAGAAGAAAATTGTCTTTCCTAGTTACAAGATTGAGTTTACGGTAATCAATACACGTGCAACATCCTGTGATAACTCGGGTAGGCACTAACTTGTTATCCTCATTCAATGAAGGGGTTTCAATTTAGGTCTTGGTGATTTCTCAGAAAAAGAAAGTAGCTTTTCACCACTAGTAACTAATTCCTCAAATTTGGGCACCCATGGCCTGACAGCGTTAACAAGAGTTACTTCTAGCTCACTCAACAAATCCTCCTCAAATAAGGATTCGACATCAGAACTTACAAACTCTAAATTAAAAGAAACCAACTAAACCATGCAAATGCCAAAATAATCCCCTATAAATGCCCTATCAAGATGACTTTGTGGAAATGACTCAATGAAATTTATCTCTCTCACTTCCTCCTCCTCACCAGGTTGTTTAGCTATATTGAAAATATTTAGGCTCTAGATTTATATTACTGAATGATAATTTCATAATTCCATTCCTACAATTAATTAGAGCATTTGAAGTAGTAAGAAAAGGGTCTTCCAAGAATAACGAGAATTTGACTCTCTATGTGGGCAACTAGTTGGGTGTCTGATATAATAAAATTAACTAGAAAATAGAAATTATCCATCTAGATGAGTACATCCTCAACTATTCCCCTAGGAATTTTGACAAAATGGTCTGCCAACTAGAGAGTAAATCTAGTAGGCTTGAGTTCACCTAACCCTAATTGTTGGTAGATAGTGTAGGTGAGTAAGTTGACGCTAGCTCCAAGTTCAAGCAAAGATTGCTTGATGTTGAATTTCCATATGACACAATATATGGTACAACACCTTGGATTTTTACATTTGGAATAAGTCTTGTGTTGGATAATAGCACTGACTTGTTCAGTCAAACAGGCCATTTTGTGAACATTCCGAGTCATCTTAACTATGCACAAGCCCTTTAGGAACTTGGCATAAGAGGGGATCTGTTTGATAGCACCTAGAAGTGGAATGTTAATTTTTACTTTCTTGAAAAGCTCATAAATATTGGCATAACAACTCAACTTATGGAATTTCTTAAGTCTTTGAGGGAAGGGAGTAGGAATAGGACATGGAGACTCCTTAAACTCTCTAGATTTAGTCTCATCAGGGGAAACTCGACCACAGGTGTAGAATTAGATTTAGCTGGTGACTATGGCGTAGCCTTTGCAACTATGCTAGCACTCTTAAGAATGGTGACAACTTGGACTTATTCTTGGGAAAAGTCCATAAGAGCAAAATTTTCTACTTGAAACAAACCTTGTGGAGGATTTGGTTGGGCAGGAAACTTGCCCTTTTCTTGAGTTTCCATCAACTAGGTCATATGTTGTAGGTTACTTTTCAAATCATCAAAGGATTGCATAGTTTTGGTTTTGAATTCTTTGAATTCATTACAGGCCTGTGAGTTTTGATTATTGGATTGCATCTGGGCCTACATGAATTGGTTAAAGGTATCCTCCAAACTACGCTTTTGAGATGGCTGATACGGTGGGTACTGTTTCTATTGTGGTGGTGGTGGTTGTTGAGCTGGTAGTGGGGGTTGTGCACCTCTCCAACCGAAATTCGGGTGTTGTCTCCACGCTAGATTATATGTTTCGGAGTAAGGGTTTTTATATGGCTTTTGAAAAGAAGAGACAACATTGAAATTCTCCAGCTTAGGTGGCAGGAATCATGGGAAACTTCTCAATAGAATGCCCCAACAAAGCACAGATCACACACATATGTTCATTGGGTGGCACAACAGACACCTTATTGACCTCTTCATCTCTAAAGCCTCAATCTTCGGAGATAAAGAGGCAATTTTAGCCCTCAAATCATCACCTTCCCTCAAAATATAATTTTTCCCATGGGAAGTGGTTGCCTTACTTTCAAAATCGAAAGGTGAGGCTGAGTCCCATATTTGAGAACTCTCATATAGAGTGTCAAAAAATTCAAAAGCCTACTTGGGATTCTTATCTATGAACTCTCCCTGTGACATCATCTCAAAAATTGACACATAAGAGTAGGAAGAGAATCATAGAAAAAATTGACAATGGTCCAACTTTCAAACCCATGGTGTAAAATTCGAGTAAATTTAAACTTTTTATTAAAAAGGGCAAAATGGTAAATTATCACTATGGTATGGGTTAAAAATCTAAATTTTTTTAGAACTCGGATGACAACACGGACCTCACCATTGGATTCATCTCACAAAATCTAGTTACGCCGTCAATTTTGTCGTATTTCGAGATAGTCAAATTTTTTATATTTTACGAAGCAATCGGATGTAGGGTGACCTCATAAATAGACCCTGGGAATAAAATTTTGAAACATGGATAATAATTTAAAGAAATTTGAAATAAAAATAATTTGTACATGAACCGGGATGAAATTTATTCACTTTAGGGCGAAAACAGACCCGAGAATGGAGGTCGTGTGGCGTATTATGGGCCAAGCATCCTAAGGGTATAAATAGGGGAGACATATTTTCTCCCCATTGTTCGGTCTTCAACGTTGGGGAGGAAGAGAGGGAAAAAGAGAGAAATCCATCCTTTTTTCTATGATCTACGACTCTACGGATGTCGAATCAACTCGAACCAAGTATTAAAGTTGTTCCTCTCGATGAGAGCTACGCGACTATACCAAAAAAAGGGTTTTACCGAAGTTCAAGGAATGGGATTTTTGGAAGTTACGGCTTTCGGCTAGAAACGGGTTCTTGGAAACTTCCTACGGTTGTTCTTTACACTTCAAAAGGTAGGTTTTTCTCATAATTAGGTTTATTTTTAACCTAAGGTGATTATATGAAATGGGTAGGTTTTTAGAGATTTTTAACACTTGTCGATTGTTGTAAGATTGAAGAAATAGGTATTAAAATTGGATAAAATCAATTATCACTTGAATTGGTTATTAGAAATTGCTAGGTTGTGATTTCTAGAAAGATTGTGATATTTGGGCATGTTATGTATTTCACATCATGCCTTGAGAATTAAGTGTGTTTATTGCTTGATTATGTGATAACATGCTTGGGTGTTGTTGGTTGGTAAAATGTTGATATCAATTTATTGATATATAGACATTGTGAAGAATTATGGAAAATATATGCTTGTGATATAATTTGTCATGGGATATGTTGATTTATGTTGAAATTGATCATATGACATCCATTACATATTGAACATGCCAATAAGTGTGGTAATGGTAAATTTCATTGCATATGCACGGAGATATCTCATTATGTGAGTGGGTGTGCATGGTTGTCGTCAAATGCCACACTTGGTGGATGACGAGTGGGCTCGGGGAATTTGGGTCAAAGACCTAGTTGAGTTGCACAGTGATTGGGATACGCACTCCCTTGGTTCAGTCCATAATGTGTGTGGGTGTATGAGGAGCCTTGGGCGAAAATCCATGAATTCCGTGTAAGTTGGGTGACCCTTGGTGTAAGTCTATGAATACCCACCCCAAGAAAGACCCTAGATTTATAAATGTCCTTTGATGTGTCACATAAATGATGGGTTCATAGACATTGGCATAACAAGTGTTATAAGAGCCGATAAGGGCTTGGATTAATGTGCGTGAGTGTGTATAATCTCATTTCATGGCATGACATTGTAAATTTCAACATTGAATGCATATTCTTGCTTGGGATGTGGAGGATTGTTGAATTGTTGCATGCGAATATTTCATATGCATCTAGGTTGGGGATTAGTCTCTTTAGGAGATACCCTATTGATCGTGACTCACATTTTATGAAAAAATATTTTAGGTGCGGGATTCACACAGGTAGATGGTTCACATTTCGAGCCTCAAGGATGAAGACAAGATGATATGTGGCTTTTGAATCTTATTTTGTACAACTTTTGTGAAAGTCGATTTTGGGTATGTAAATACAAGGAAATGAATGTAATGGAACTTTTATGGACCTGGTTTTATATGAAAAACTGCATTATACATGAGTTTGACGAATATGAAATGGATTGAAAATCAAAAACAGGTGAAATAGGCAAGTCTGGGCACACCTACTGGTAGATTTTGAGCATACCTACCGGTAGATGTGGTCTAGTAGGCAAAATCCATAGGTAGAACGTCACTTTTTGGTGGTAGAACTTTTTCGGTAGGCAAAACCTATCAGTAGGATGGGATGATAAACCTACCGGTTTGTTTTCCAAAAATTTGAAATTTGAAGAATGTTTTTCCATGCTTTCGGCCTATGTGTCCTTTTATTCAATGATGTAAATGGACAATAATGGAGTATCAATTGTGGTATATTGGACCTTAAATGGGTCATTTGACTAAACATATACAGGTTAGACATTTGGGAGAGCCTAGTACAAGGGAGACTCTGCGCAAACTCTGTGTTTTTATGATCCCGGTAAAGGGGATGTGGTGCCATGGTGTGGGTTTAAGTGGCATCCATTGGTATTTATGCAGGTTGATAGGTGATCAATGGGTTGACAAAGGACCACCGTTTTGAGGGTTGTCACAGCTTGGTATCAGAGCATAGGTATACAGTTACCTAAGGCTTGAGGGGCATGGGTTTAGACCATTGCATCCATTGTGCATTTCATGTTATGTGCTTTAAATGTTACTATTATATGTTATATGTTATGTGAATTGTATGCATGTGAAATGTATATGGAAAAAGGGACACTACGGTTAGAGAACATAACCTTGGGGTCAAAAAACAAATGAACGGGATAGTTCAGGGTGAGTGTGCTACCAGTGGTGACATACACTCTACTAATGAGATAAGTGAGAAAGTCTCAAATATTCTACTTTGATTCCCTACTTTGGGATATTAAGTAATGCTTTTCGTTTCTATTTAACATGTGTGTAGATGGCA
>CAUOFW020007866.1:0-19568 GCA_963454935.2 Ilex paraguariensis
ATATATATATATATATAAAACAATTATTTTTTATGAGAGAGCTTGAAGAGTCTTTCCTTCCATTTTTCTTAATTTAAAAATTTTTATTTAATTAATTATAAAGTTAGATATTCTCCCATCAACAATCAACACTTGATCAATCTAACTACATTTTTAGTATTTTTTTTAAAAAAAAAATCAGTTTCAATCCTTAAACTTTAATAAGAGCATCTTTAAAAGATTAGCTAAAGTACACAAAAATTTCAAAACTTAGCTATTTTATTCAAAACTTCCACTCCAACAGAACATCTCCAAAACATCTAAAATAGAATTTTGTTATAACGATATTCTATATTTAGAGTATCACTGTAGAAAAATGTATAAATTCTTTATAATATTTTTTTCTTTCTTTCTTTCCTTTCTTCCATTCTCTCTCTTTCACTATTTCCAAAGAAAAATAATACAAAATGAATGAGAAACAATATTTAAAGGAAGTAGTTAAAAATATAAAAAACTTGTTGGAGTGTGTATTGAAAAATTGAGTAAGTAAAATAAAAAATATTATTTTTTGAGTAGCTAAATTAACTTTTATTGTATGCGCTAAGAAAATAGATTGACTGAAAAGGTGGGAAAGAATGATTTGGACCAAGCAAGGTTATAAATTTCGTGCATCACATGATGCGCCCGCTAGTATTTTTATAAAATGAGATAAACAATTTGAAAGAGTTCCTCCAGCTAACTTCTTTTTGTTTTCTTAAATACTCCTTTAATAACATAACAATTGAGCAAAAAAGAGGATAAAAACAGAGACCAAATGATATGACATTATCATTATTAAAAAATAGTACAAAAAACACTATTATAGTAATTAATGAGACATCATTTGGCCTCTGTTTTTATCCCTTTTTAACATTAACGACTTGCACAAAAATGTTTCTATCCTAAACCTAAATCTTGAATCCGTTCCTAGAAATCACCCAAATAGAAGTAGGAGGACAAGGTTGCAAATACTATGAACTAGATGGACAATTTCTTTGTTATTTTTGAATGAGAGGAATAGGTGGTTTAACTTCCAATTTCTTCATAGACCCTTTATTTATGTTACTCTGCAAATGAGAACTACATTTCCAGTGCTATACATGTGAGGAAAGAACAAAAAAAAAGATCTATCCTCGTGTGTTGCAGTTGGATAATCCAAAAATATTCGCATATACACACAATAGAATTAAAAATCATGATGAGATGTGTTGTGGTCCCACATTGTGGAAACCACACTTAGATTTTTTTTTTTGTCGGTGTTGATGATGGAAGATGTCCGATAGGAAAGGGCATAGGAAGGCTCCTGAGGCAGCATGTGGCCTTACTTTGTGGGACTGCCCCCACAAGATGGTGATAAGTCGGTCTCTGTTATCACATGGAAGAGAGGGACGGGGATAAATGTCCTTTAATTTTAGAGAGAGAGATAGAGACAGGGATTGATTTTATAAAACCAGTTTAAAATTGAGATTTTTTTATTGAGGTTGATGCACAAGATTCTAGTATAGCTTCACGCAGAGTGATTTATTAAAATCATGATTTAATTTAATCTATAAAGATAAGTAATCAATGGGACACATTAGGGAATATTTTCTTCTACGACGAGACTTGACCCCATGAACTCTCATTTGTACATGTGACAATGTGACCATTGAGCCAAATATTCACACAAATGGGTTGTTTCAATTGATATTTGAGGATTTAAAAAATTATACTGTGAGAAACATGGTTGTATCACTGTTACTAGATTCAGTCGTGACGAGTTAATAATACATATTAGAATCAACCCTTTTCCATTGTTGTACATGAAAAAGTTATACATATTTATATGTAAATTATAGTTTTTTTTTCTTACAGAGTAATCAGACTTGTGCCGACCATTCTCTCAAATTCAGTGGTTGTCACCGTGACTTAAATTAAGTTAGCATGTTCTTAAAGAACAAAAGTGGATAACCCTTAACGGAATGTGAGAAAAGATTAAACCCGAAACATCTGAGTTGCGAATGGTTAGACTCAACCACTAAATTATCCTAAAAATATATAAATCATAGTTAATTTGAGATTGATAATGTGCAAATGTGGGTTCACACAATTCTAACATTGACAAATTTTACTCAATTTTAATTACCCACCATCCAATTACTAGAAAGTGAGAGGATGCAAATGTGCCATAGTGTAACATCTATATATTTCAATCTTAATTAGTTTTTCATATGGATCTCATCATCAATTGAGATCTAAACATAGTTGGTGTGAATATATTTTATGGGTTTTTTCAATTTTCCTAGAGATGTGCATGTTAGCATGATTTTAAATGATATTTGTCCTAACACATTCATCATTGTACCACAACAATAAGTGTCTATGATTAAGATTGATTTGAAATAACTTGCATGATCAAAATTAATGTGAAGTGACTTCCCTTTTTGTACATATCGATTAAGGGCATAGAAAGTTAGGGTTGGGGAATTAGAGAAGGTCTAAGTTGTGGGCTCATCTTATTTTCCATGGCATTAATTGGATTCGTCTAGTGTGCCAAAAGTACAGTGCGTACAATTCAAAGGCACCACTTGGTACTGTCAAACGACGGTCAGGATAGCTCGGATTGGAAGACTTCACAAATCACCGCCTTGAAGTCCAAGTTCAAATTTGCAAGAGGGTCTTCATTGTTAGTAGCTGAAGTTCATCTAACCCAACAAAAATACGTAGTTGGAACGTTCTATGTTAATAAAATAAAGAAAGTGAGAAGGGCAGGGATGGTTGAAGACAATTTGAAGTCCAAAGTGAACGAGCAAAAACTTGTAAAGTTAGAATGCGTAGGCTAAGGTGTGTCCAAAGACAACCTGTCCGGTTGGGAAAGCGATATGGACGGGTCAACCTTGGAATAGAGAGGGGCAGTTGGGACAATGCGCGACAAGCAAAGCGAAGGAACAAGTGAAACAAAAGAGATTATTGCCTTTTTATTTAATAGAAGCTTAATTTTTTATTTATCCTATAAAATATTCAAGAGTATTTTTGTAAATTAACGATCTCTGTTAACGTCCTAACCCAACAAATACTGACAAGGGGTGATAGTGAAATTTCAGAATCGGAAAGAGGTGTCAATAAATTTAAACCTAATTACAAGGGGTGTGGAGGAAATTTTCCCGAAAATAAAAATTTTGTGATCAACTAAAACGCATACCAAATAAAATAGCTCTGAGAACATTGAGAAATGTATTTTTGTTATACCAAAATTCACTACTTCAACATTCAACTACTTGTTCAACAATACTATTACTAACAACATATACAAATAGTTTTGACTATACACGTGAATCTCAAATCAAAATAATTGGTATAACAAATAAAATTTCAGTGGATAATATAAACCAACTGTTATGTTTAAAAAAAATTGATAGAATTTCCTTTGAAAACATGTATATAAATAAAAAAAATACCTTACATTAATAATCTCATCACATCACATTAATATCACTATTAACAATATTTATTTACTGCTACAATCTGTTAACCCAAATATCTAATATTAAAATGAATAAGATACAAATGTAAACTAAACTAATACCAAACTAAAGCTAATTAATAACTAAGTACATTCACCCATCTCGTAGAAACCAAATAACCTAGTTAATGCTCGTGCCCAAATGCACTTTATAATACAAAAAATCATCAATTAAAATTCACTAAACAAAGTTGTAAATCAAGCTCTGGTTGATTTTCAATAGAGTTGAAATTAATTTAGATCCACTAAAAATAATCCTGTCTTAATAAAAAGATTTACCAACTACCACAACATAGACCCAGTAATCTTCATGCACTCAATGACAAAACAATAAAAATCGTTTTCTCTGAATAACACCAAAACTCTTATGAAATCACACACATTTCTCATTATATGCTCCCTTGGTTATAAAAAAAATTACAATTTAACTATCCATTTATTTTGCGTCAATATGGACCCCAATTAATTAATAGACACATCATAACAATTTTGAGTGCACTCCTTGTGTTTTTTATGGGTATTATGAAGCCATTATAAAATTAAACAAAGCAAGAAACATCCCATATCTAAGTTGTATCAAATTCACACATTACACCAAGAAACAATAACCAAAAAAGATAACTTAAAGTGTAACAGTGGAAAACTTTTTAAAAAGTCATAATTGGCCGGTGTTGCATTAATCCATAAAAACCAGTTTGTCACTAAATTGAGACTCTAGTGTGTCTGAGAGAGGAGAGGCAGAAGAGAGATTAGAGATGAGACTCTAGTGTTGGAAATAGAAAGAAACTCTTAGTCTAATTCTTGGGTGGGAAAAAAAATTTGAGAATCAATTAAAATCGTCAATTAACAATCTTGAAATGATATGAGGCGTGAGACGTTCGAACGATTATATATATATACTAGTTATTACCCCTGCCTGAAGGTACGAAATAATAAAAAAATAGTCAATGATAAACATATTTGTATTTACATTCAAAATTAAATCACAAACATAAAGGAGAAAAAAAAATTGAAGTACTGGTTGTAGTGGAGGTGAGTGGTGGTAGTGGGGGTGGGTGGTAGTGTTGTTGGTGGCAACTGCGGGTAGCAATGGTGATGGTGGTGGTGGGTTTGGGTGACGATGGTGGTAGTAACAGTGATGGTGGTGGTTGTGGGTGGTGGTGGGCAACGACGGGTATTTCTAGATAAAAGTGTGATAGGTGATGACGAATGATAGTGGTGGTGCTGATAGGTGTGGTAGGGTTGGGTGGTAGTAGTTGGCAACAATGGTAGGTGGCAACGGATAGTGGTGAATTATGGTACTGAGTTAATGTGGTGGTGGGCAACAATGGCGATGGTTGGTGGGCGACAGTGGTAGTGTGATGATGGTGTTAGTGGTAATAAATATAAGAATGAAATGACGATGGTAATGAGTGGTAACGGTGGATGACAGTGGTAGCAATTGGTAGTGAATGATGGTGGTGGTGGTGGTGGCGGTGGAGCAATGGGGTTGTGGTGATAAGAGTGGCGCCAGTGGTGGCGTGACAACAATGGTCGTGGGGGTGGTGATGGTAGTGGAGATGGTCGTTAGGGTTGGGGGTGGGGGTGGTGATAGTTGGGGTAATTGTTGGACAATGGTGGTAGTGGTAGGGTGGCAGCAGCAATAGTGGTGGTGGTGGTGGTAGGGTGGCAGTTATTGTGGTGTGAATGGTGATGGGGTGTAGTGGGGGTGATGGTGGTGGTGGAGCGGTTCCAAATATTACTTCTTTTTTTTTTTAGTTTTAGAATCACTTTTAAAAAGTCATCCCAAACTTATCTTTATAACATATTTTTCCTATGAAATTTGAGGTGTTAATATTAGTCGTCAGATTAATTTTAAAGTAAAATTTATAAAAATTTTAACTATGTAAAACAAAAATCATTTTATTTATCTTTTGAGATTTAAATTGTATTGTATTTTATTAAATATTGCATAAATTTTGTCAAGAAATTGGGAGATTGTTTAATAGAAGATATTGTGATAGGATCATTTAGCCTGTGCATTATCTTTAAGTCATTGACTGAGCCATGACGACTTGGTGTTGCTAGATTTTGTTCATTAGAAATGTGGAGTAGCCAAATTGAATACAAATCGAATGATTTCATTATATCAATTTTGTTAATTTAATTGCTAAAGTATTATATTCGTGTCAATTTGATCTCTATATAGACGACCATTAAATTTTTTGACAGAAGTGACCACGTGTTATTTCATTAAATTTTTTGATAAAAGTGATTACGTGTCATTTTTTTAGACGATATCACGTGTTCAACACCCGATTATTCCGTCAAAAAAATTAACAGTTCATGTATGTAGATACAAAATTGACACGAATTGAATACTTTAAGAACTAAATTAATAAAATTAATACAATAAAAACTAAACTGATAAAAAATAAATACTTCGTGAAGTTTAAGGCTGTCCAATATTCAAAAAATGAAATTCACTAACAATACCAGGAAACTAACCACTAAATCTTACGTGTTTCTGTATACATGTGCATGAATTACTTGTCATGTATCTTTTGCACTAAGTGCAGTTCTCTCCTTCTATGAGTGGAAATCTAAATACGCATTAGGGTATTCGCAAGTTGCCAATAAGATAACTGGTTGCCAGGGGCAGCTGCCCCCACTGCAATTTTTAAAACATGTAGGATATATTTAGAATTTCAAAAAATTTGAGACATTGCCCCTAACGAAATATTATCGAAGTTCATGAGTAAGTTTGTATTTTACAAACAAGTGTGGCATCATTTGTCTTTGACAGACTTTTAACTGTAGACCCATATGTCCGCTGATAACATTTGAAATTTCTATAAAAATAATAGAAAAATATGGAGTGATTCTACTGACCAAAAAAATATGAACTGATCTTAGCCATTCATATGCTTGACTTTTTAGATTTTGTAGTTTTAAATAAAACAAAATTTTAATTAATTATAAACAAATTTGAATAGACTGTCAGATTAAGGAATATGCTAACACAAGTTAATTTGGATTACTTTCAATCTCTTTTTTCCAAGGACGACAAAATATTTTTTATTTAGATAAATTTGAGAAGCTATTTTTTGAAATTTCACAATTAATTTTGAATTAAAATAATTGATTTTAATATTTAGGATTGATTTCAAGTATCTCAAAAATTATAATTTGATCCTAAAAAATTATAACTTTAATTCTAAAAGTTATAACATGACTCATAAAAGTTATAATTTTGTAGAATTTATTTATTTATTTCTCGTTTTTGTAAAAAAACTCAAAAAATTATATAACTACCCACAAGACTTATAAATTCCACCACCGTAGTCCTTTTGATGTCAAAATTGAATTCCAACTCTATCTATTATTTATAAACATGACACAAAATTAACCACTAATTAAATTACCCCACAACTAAAAAAGTCTGGCTCCGCCTAGTTGGTTGCAAACTTTGTGGTAGTAGCTCTAATCTTTAACCCAAGTTTATAATCCCATGAGACTTTTTCTTTGGATATTGGACTTGAACTCTTTCCTTAGGACCCTCTTTGTTTTGGGTGTATTGAGATTCCTTTCGGGTTTGAAAAATCTATTAATTATATATATATATATATATATATGTAAAACAATTTTTTTTATGAGAGAGCTTGAAAAGTCTTTCCTTCCATTTTTCTTAATTTTTAAAATTTTTATTTAATTAATTATAAAGTTAGATATTCTCCCATCAACAATCAACACTTGATCAATCTAACTACATTTTTAGTATTTTTTTTTTAAAAATGAGTTTCAATTTCTTAAACTTTAATAATTCTTGAACAATACATATTATGTAATAAGAGCATCTCCACAAGATTAGCTAAAGTACGCAAAAATTTCAAAACTTAGCTTTGTTATCCAAAAATTCCACTCCAACAGAACATCTCCAAAACATTTAAAATAAAATTTTGCTAAAACGATACTCTATATTTAGAGTATCACCATAGCAAAATGTATAAATTATTTATAATATTTTTTCTCTCCTCCTTTCCTTTCTTCCATTTTCTCCCTTTCATTATTTCCAAAGAAAAATAATACAAAAGGAATGAGAATAATATTTAAAGGAAGTAGTTAAAAATATAAAAAACTTGTTGGAGTGTGTATTGAAAAATTGAGTAACTAAAATAAAAAATGTTGTTTTTTGAGTAGCTAAATTAACTTTTATTGCGTGCGCTAAGAAAATAGATTGACTGAAAAGGTGGGAAAGAATGAGTTGGAGTAACGACAGTTTATAAATTTCGTACATCACACGATGCGCCACCTAGTATTTTTATAAAATGAGCTAAACAATTTGAAAGAGTTCCTCCAGCTAACTTCTTTTTGTTTTCTTAAATTTTCCTTTAGTAACATAGCAATTGAGCAAAAAAGAGAATAAAAAACAGAGATCCAAATGATGTAACATTACCATCAGAAAAAAATTGTACAAAAAACACTATTATAGTAATTAATGACACATCATTTAGCCTATGTTTTTATCCCTTTTTTGGGCCAGTTTAACATTAGTCTTAAATGACTTGCACACAAATGTTTCTATCCTAAACCTAAATCTTGAATCCGTCCTCGAAATCACACAAATAAAAGTAGGAGGACAAGGTAGCAAATGCTATGAACTATAAGGACAATTTCTTTGTTATTCGAATTTCTTCCTAGACCCTTAATTTATGTTACTATGCAAATGAGAACTACATTTCCAGTGCTATACATGTGAAGAAAGAAAAAAAAAGATCTATCCTTATGTGTTGCAGTTGGATAATCCAAAAATATTGGCATATGCACACAATAGAATTAAAAATCATGATGAGATGTGTTGTGGCCCCACATTGTGGAAACCACACTTAGATTTTTTTTTGTCGGTGTTGATGATGGAAGATGTCCGATAGGAAAGGGCATAGGAAGGTTCTTGAGGCAGCAAGTGGCCCTACTTTGTGGGACTCCCCCACAAGATGGTGATAAGTTGGTCTCTGTATCACATGGAAGAGAGGGACAGGGATAAATGTCCTTTAGTTTTAGAGAGAGAGATTGATTTTATAAAATCAGTTTAAAATTGAGATTTTTTTGTTGAGGTTGATGCACAAGATTCTAGTATAGCTTCACGCAGCGAGATTTATTAAAATCGTGATTTAATTTAATCTGTATAGATAAGTAATCAAGGGGAGATATTAGGGAACATTTTCTTCTACGACGAGACTTGACCCCATGAACTCTCATTTGTACATGCCACTTGTTACCATTGAGCCAAAACTGCACACAAATGGGTTGTTTCAATTGAGATTTGAGGATTTTAAAAATGTATACTGTGAGAAGCATAATTGTATCACTGTAATTTGATTCACTCTTGACGAGTTAATAATCCATATTAGAATCAACCCTTTTCCATGTTGTACATAAAAAAGTTATACATATTTATATGTAAATTATAGTTTTTTTTTTCTTACAGAGTAATCAGACTTGTGCCGACCATTCTCTCAAGTTCAGTGGTTGTCACCGTGACTTAAATTAAGTTAGCATGTTCTTGAAGAACAAAAGTGGATAACCCTTAACGGAATGTGAGAAAAGATTGAACCTGAAACAACTGAATTACGAAGGGTTAGACTCAACCACTGAATTATTCTAAAAATACGTAAATCATAGTTAATTTGAGATTGATAATGTGCAAATGTGGGTTCACACAATTCTAAGATTAACAAATTTTACTCAATTTTAATTACCCACCATTCAATTACTTGAAAGTGAGAGGATGCAAATGTGCCATAGTGTAACATATATATATTTCAATCTTAATTAGTTTTTCATATGGATCTCATCATCAATTGAGATCTAAACATAGTTGGTGTGAATATATTTTATGGGTTTTTTCAATTTTCCTAGGGATGTGCATGTTAGCATGATTTTAAATGATATTTGTCCTAACACATTCATCATTGTACCACAACAATAAGTGTCTATGATTAAGATTGATTTGAAATAATTTTCATGATCAAAATTAATGTGAAGTGACTTCCCTTTTTGTACAGATCGATTAAGGGCAGAGAAAGTTAGGGTTAGGGAATTAGAGAAGGTCTATAGTGTGGGCTCATGCTGCCTTCAATGAAATGAAAGAACGGATTAAGCTAATTTCTTATTTTTATGACAGTAATTGGATTTGTGTCTATTGTGCCAAAAGTACAGTGCGTACAATTCAAAGGTACCACTAGGTACTGTCAAACGACGGTTAGGATAGCTCGGATTGGAAAACTTCCACAAATCACCACCTTGAAGTCCAAGTTCAAATTTGCAAGAGGGTCTTCATTGTTAGCATCTGAAGTTCATGTAACTCAAAAAAATGCGTAGTTGGAACGTGATATGTTAATAAAATAAACAACGTGAGAAGAGCAGGGATGGTCAAAAACGATTTGAAGTCTAAAGTGAGCGAGCAAAAACTTGTAAAGATAGAATGAGTAGGTAAAAGTGTGTCCAAAAGCAACCTGTGTAGTTGGGAAAGCAATATGGATAGGTCGACCCTGGAATAGAGAAAGAAAAAGTGGGGAGCGGATGAATGCGCGACAAGCGAAACGAAGGAACAAATGAAACGAAAGAGATTATTGCTTTTTTATTTAATAGAAGCTTAATTTTTTATTTAAAAATATAATCTTATTGTTTTTTGAGATTAAAAGTACTATTAGTTTTGATGTTTAAGTTTCTCTACCATATCTTTTTAAAGTATTATTAATCAATTTAATTCACTTGAAATTTGGAGGGAATAAATTATAGCATTTGAAATTACAGATAGATGATTGCAAAAATAAACATATTTAGAGTGGGCAGATTGTAATCAAACTACTCAAATTTATTTTTGATTGGTTTAAATTTTTACAAGATTTTTTTAGGGTAAACTTATGGATCTAAAATTATTTGATGTGAATCTAAAATGTTTGATTTTAATTTTCTTAAGGTGTGTACACTTAAAAATTTGGGGGCTTTTTTGAAACATTGGGCCTAAAGCCCAAGATTTGTTGACATTGAGGCTAGGCCGGGCCTCTAGAACAACAATTGAATTTAATACCCTTTCATTCTTTTTTGATTGTTTTAGGTAAGTGCATTATTTTCTGATTTTTGCAAACACTTAACTATTTTTGGATTGAAGGACATTTGAAAAAAAAAAGAAAAAGAAAAAAAACATGAGACTCCATTTACTATTGTCTATTGGTATGTGGAGGATCAAATGTAATTAATCTTACTCTTTCCTTGCAATACTAAGAGGTTTATAGTGACTGGAATATATCACACTTATATCACAATGAAACAACCTTATTATCATGCCCAAGGGTAGAGCCATGATTTCTTATTATGGGACAACGTATAAAATACTCATGCGAGATAAAACAAAAATCATAATTGTTGTATCATTATTATCGAATTTCATCGGAGTTGTTGGAGTTGTCCACGGTTTTGAAGCTCTGAACAAGCAACTCATGAAAATTGTAGCATTTGGGAGGATGAATTGGTGGAAAAGAACACGGTAAATTAAACACATAATTCAACTAGTCTCTTAAAAAAAGAAGAGATAAAAACTCCAAATGTATCATGTCATGCTACAAGGGGGAATCATATAATCAATTGGTTTAAATAGTTGATTTATGGTATCTAAGGTTAAAGGTGAAATTTAAGTAAACAAACAAAGGCCAGAAAAAGGTTTTTCTATATGAATCGAGGGATCCGGTTAAAAGGGTGTAGCAATTTTTTTCTATAGGGCCCGTCATCAGGGAGCTGACGGGCTCTAGCGTTGGAGAGGATCGACAAGCCCAATATAAGGAATAAGAGTTTTAAATAGAGCTCCCGAAGATGACGGGCTCTAGCGTAGGAGAGGATCGACAAGCTCAATACAAGGAATAAGAGTTTTAAATAGAGCTCCCGAAGTTCATAATGGAACGAAATACTTCAAAGTCATAGGTTGGGCCTCTTACTCCATAGGGGTCGTACCTCAATATAGATCTGGCTTCAGATGTTAGAGCCTGAGAGGGACAACTCCTGCTTTTGGGCAAGTGGGGTTCTCAGCAAACTAATTCCCAAAAAAGATCTGGATTTGGCTCATATAGATTAAACTTTTAAGTTCTCCATAAATATAGCATATATACTCACACAAAGAAAATCCCAAAGGAGGCACTTGTAGATCCTCTTCACTACCACAATTTCAATCAATGTTAGATTACTTGTAGTATATTCACGTAAGATCCATTATTTATATGTGGATTTCTCATTTATACGTGATTGATAATCTACCATTGAGTGAAATTGAGTGAAAGTATAATGAATAAAACCCAAATCAACTTATTCCCTCACTACAAGGTGGCTCCGCTCCTAGTCATGCCAAAGCCACACTCGGATTGATACACACTCACACTCTCGGATTTATTATATATTTTTGGATTTAATTATACACAAAGTTAGAAATGTGGGCATCATTGCTTTGGGCAAATAGTTAAAGATTGGGTTGCCAAGTATCAACAAATATTTTCGTTTTTTTATTTGTTATGTAATGTTTTTAGGCATAAATAATTACTAGTACATATATCTATATTTATACTACTAATAAAAAAAAGGTAAGTGAAAATTTTTTTATTGACTATTATATCTCTATTAAAAAGGTTAAGACCAATTATATCCTTATATATTTAAATATCAAATATTAATTAAATATTCAAATAACCTTTCATATATTTCCACTTTCACACAAATTACTGTTTCTTATAGTGTACATTAACTTATTTCACAATTTGATAACTCTTTTTCTCTCCCAAATTCTTTTCACCAACCATTTATTTTATAATATAACCATTATCTAATTCTATTTTCGCAGCCACTTTCATTGTCACTTAATTTCCTATTGATTCATTAATACACTTGTAACGTCCCAAAATTCACCTTGAAAGGCACTATCTATAACCATTCATATCATTAGAGTAACTAATGAAATTCATAAATTAAAGAAATTTCATTTGTCTTCCATGACAATTAAAACATCATCCAAAATCAATATGTCAAATCATGGTGATTACATCCAAAAAATTAAATATTATCTTATAGCGGACTAAGTAAAACATTATCATTAATATTGTTTCATAATTAACCTCCTAGTCTAGAACATAAAATAAACAACTCAAAACATCCACCTCAGGATTCACGTTCCCATCAATTTGTGCTTCCCAATGTATCTGATCATCAAATCTGAGCTCTTCCTCTAAACTATGATTTGAAAAAAAATGTGGTTTATAAGGGGTGAGCACTAAGCTTTGTAGAAAAATTCTCTCAAGTTTGAACAAAGTTTTGAAAATATATAAAACAGGTATGTCTAATTTTATAAAATATTATATATAACTTTTGAAATAAAACAGTGACAGTTCATCAAATCTCAAGTTTATGAAATGACAACAAATTAAACGAAGAAATAAAACCAATTTTTAAATAACAAACCATTATGTAGTAAGACTTCGCATGAATACACACATAAAGAATATCTTGGCCATGTTATTTGAATACACATACTCAATCCTCGCAAGAATACACAACTTTAGGAAGGGCGTATATCGACGCATCGACAATGACAAATCCAACCCAGGAATAGTATAATAACTCTTAGCCTCGATACTCGTGAGCAAATAGTGATTTGGTCATCGCAAGGCACCAACCCCACTACGAGTGGTAGAGAACCTTCAAATCCACTCGGAGTAAGAAATACATCGACCCACCCTACGATTCCCAGTCAACGGTCACCCATGTTCATCAAAACATTCACACAAGAGATACAATATCAAACCAATTCACCAAATCAAAGGTAAATCAAGAACTATAATTCCACAAGTAAACCAAGAACCATAATTCCACTGGTATATTTCCAACATAACAACTTAAAAAAATATGCAAGAGATCATCAAAAAATATAATTTTTTTGTTCCACTAAAACACTAGAGTTTTTAAATTAAGAACAATGAAATATCAAGGCCACTACAAGAATTAAGGCCTTTTGAGACAAATTTTTTGTGACATTAAGATTTGCCGCCACAAAAAAGTCATTTTTTGCGGCATCTTTTTGCAGCAGTTGGATTGGCGTCACAAATGATAAATTTTTCATTACTTTTTTTTTGTAATGGGCTATGCCCTGTCGCGAATAATGTGACAAGATAATGATGAAGTTATTTTAAAAAAAAAAATTTTGGCATTTTGTTTTTGCTTGTTTTTCCCCCAATAAATAAAATTACCTATTTTTATATTTCCTATTCATTTTTCCCGTTCTCATTGATTAGCTTTGTTTTATAAAAAATATAAAGCATTTAAGATAATTTCACAAAAAATTAAAGAATTCATCAAAAAACTAAAAAAGACGAGCTAATGATAAAGTCATCAAGAAAGACTCCTAATATATAAATAACACCAATTTTATAAGGGTAATATCCCCTTTTTTGTATTTGTGATAGAATTGAACCCTTAATGGAATAGGATATTAGCTAGGTTAAACCCAATGTTTTAAAATCCGACCCAGCCCAATGGGTTGACCCAAAGAATTGGTGAACCGGACCAATTATTATATTAGATCTTTTTTGCAAAAAAAACCACTCAAAACTCGATCAATTAGCTGGTTCCTTCCCTCAACCATTCAAACTGGGGAGTTTTTAACAACTCGGGCAGTTCAAATAAATAAGTGTAGGCAAAATATTAGTCAGACCCCTCCTAGTTTATTATATTTTCATGGACACCCCATCTATTATTAAAAAATCACTGACACCTCCTTCTAGTTTATATTTAAACATTATTGACACCCTATCACATTAAACCACCATTTCTAACAAAACAAATTCGTCTAAAATACCAAAAATGTCCTTACATAAACTCCAAACAATATTTCTACATAAAATTTTAATTTGAACCGATTAAAATTTATTTTTCTAAATATTAAATTCGAGTTTTTTAAAATTTATTTTTCTACATATTAAAAATTTGATTCAAGTTGGTTAAATTTTATTTTTTTACATATTAATTCAAGCCTCTTAAAATTTATTTTTTACGTATTAAAATTCAAGCCAATTTGAGTTCTACCCGAGTTGCTAGCGCCGATTAAAATTCGCTTTCAAGTCTATTAAAATTTATATTTTTTTATTTATTAAAATTTGTGTCAATTAAAATTTGAGTCAATTAAAATTTATATTTTTTTATGTATTCAAATTTGGGCTGATTAAAATTCAACGTGAATTGATTAAAATTTGATTTGAGTCAATTAAAATGATTTTTAATTGACTCAAATAAAATTTTAATCGGTTTTAAATTTTAATACGTAAAAAAAATAATTTTTAATCTACTCAAATTTTATACGTAAAAAATAAATTTTAATTTGTTCGAATTGAATTTTAATCAACCCGAATTTTAATACGTAAAAAACATTAAAAAAGATAGGAGGTCTCATTGAAGATAGGCTTATCTAAGGGGGTGTGGATGAAGTTCGTTCTCAAATATATTATGGACAATTAAGTATTCTAGTTAATGTTTTTAATCTGACAGGTGTTAGTAAAGATTTAGAAAATAGAGGGGTTATCTTTGAATGTATGATAAACTAGAGGGGGAGTTGTTGAAATTTTCCCAAAACCATAACAACCATGTTTGTAACTTTTTTTTTGACATTTTCCCCCTAATCATCTGTTGCTTTGGTTGGCCTTTGCATCTCTCGAGTACTAGATGACTGAAACTCCTCATCCTCAAGCACTCACTCATCTTTCGCTCTACTGTGATTCACTTTGTCGATCGAAGTCAAACTTCGACAAAAATTTGCGGCCCTTGACAGTCATCGTTGAAGATCTATTGCGACTCTCGACCACCATCGTGGAAGATCTGCTTCACTCACTAAGACGTGGGCTCTGCATTGTGATTTCATTCGTTCACTTGAACAGTAAGTACATCTCTTTGTCTCTTTGCAATTTAGGAGGAGTTAGTTGATACTTGATATTGTAGAAATTTTGACCTATTTCAATTGATTCATTATCAATTTCAAACTGTGCAATTAGGAGAAGTTCAGTATATTAGCAAATTTTGGATGAATCTTGAAATTATTTGCAACTGATTATTTCTCGGGAAAAAGACAAATTCTACAGACGAAAGAAAAATTTACATAAAATCAAGAATTTGTTTGGATGGAGGCGCAGTGAGTGATCGGATTGAGAGGGCAATATGGAGGGTGATTTTCTCGGGAAAATGGTAAGGTGTGATGATTTTCTTGGGAAAATTGAGGGGGAATAGATAGGTGATTGAGGAGAACAAGAGAGCCAATCTTGAAATTATTTGTTATTGATAGAATCCACATTTAATCTAGTGTCAATTATAAGATTACCGTCTAAGTGCTCTCAGAGATTTTGGAAGTTTTGTTCTCTAACTATTCTTGAAAAAGAAATTGTAATTTGTTTTCTAAAATTTTCATTCGTATAAAAAAAATAACAAGGGAGACTTATGGTCTAACCTATTTATTTTAGCAAGATTACAATACAAAATAAACAAAATTTGAAAATAATATTGCTTGAGGGATTACTGACAATTCAATACTGCAATGAGAATATTGAATGAGAGAGAAAAGTGCTTTTTGATGCAACTTCTCAAATGTTAATGGTTCATGTTTATTTTTCTCCATGGTGAGATGATATAAATTTCTCTTCTCTTTCATTATCCTGTATGAAATTCTTGCTTAATTTCGAAGTCTGCTATAGATAACTTGGAAAACACTGAGGTTTTATCCGGTGGGAGAATGGTACGATTAACTCCTCATATGGACCATGTTTGTTCACTAGAAAAAAGAAGGGGTTGATGATTTATTGCAGTTTATACACACTACGATTACAATTTATAAGTGCTTTGTAATTTTCAATTACTAAGATTGTTCCACGTTTAATTTGTTGCTCACTTTTTATGATATTTATTATTCTAGTGGGAATAGCTAGTCCTATATAAGCCAATGCTGATTTTTTGTTGATATACTAGTCCTCATGTTGCGATTGGATCTATGGTTTTGAAAATTAAAATGTGTAGTAAATAAGGGAGTTTTCAATTTATCCAAAGGACAATCAACTTATTCTTAAATTGGTTGCCCGACACGACATGACTATAAAATTAAGACGATTGATTAATACACAAACTAATGGGTTGGATTAATGTTTGAAACTTGTAATGCATTAGACAAATTTTTTTATTTTCATGGGTATTGACACAAATACAAACACGACACGACACGAATTAGAATAACACGATCCAAAAATAGCAATACACAAATGAGACGACACAAATTGATACTCCTAGACTTTGGGAACTTAAAGTAATAATTATTTTATTTTTTTGGGTAATTTAAATGATAATTGTTTATTGACTGCATTCTATGATAGATAAAATAAATTTTCAGCTAATTAATGATATTATTCTTGAAGTTTTATTCTTGCTCTTGGATTTTGATTAATTCGCTAGACAAAGCAAACAAGTATGTTTGGCAAGAGATGAGATCTTTCTTTTGAGACATAATCAAGGATGCCTAAAAAGAAATACTGTTTATAATGATTTGTTACCTTATGCTTCTCTGCCTTGTATTATATACCATTGCAATTTACAAGGCCCTCCACTTTTAAAACTTCTTGTCAAGTATTTTCTTGCACATAGGAAGGCGTAGGGGGCTGAAATTATAACTATATGTATAGCATAAACCATCCTAAGTTATAGCTTGTAGGTTAGCAAATTTGTTTTCTTATGATGCAAAGTGTGATACACTACGGGCAATTCATATGTTAGATATTAATGTTATGAATTATAATATCGCTTCACATATGATCTATTTTTCAATTTTTTTTATTGAGATATTTCTTGTATTTATTAGATTATGCTACATCTGTTTTATTAAGTAGCTTAAACATTGGAAGTCTTTCATGTAATTATGTTTCTGTATTTTTCATGTAAATTGAATAATGGTTCTCATAAGCTAAAGTTTTGTTCTTCAGTTCAGGTTAGTTGAAATATGGACAAGAGTTGGATTGATTTATCAGATAGAGTCTCAATAGAATACATGAATGGGGTTGATCAATTCCTCAATTTTGCATACAGTAACAAGGCAGAAGGTTTAACAATCAATTGCCTTAGTAAAAAATGTGCAAATCGCTTCTTTTTTCCAAGAGAGATTGTGCGTAACCATTTCAGTTACCATGGCTTCTTAAAGAAGTATAAGAATTGGATTAACCATAGAGAACCGTACATGTCTTTGTATGGTAACCAAGAAAATGAAAGTTATGCTGATTTAGATGTCAGGGACAATATGGTTGAAATGATATATAAGGCGATAGGAATTACAAATGTCGGTGAAAATGTTGATTATGATGAACCACCTACAAATGGTCCCTAGTCAGGGGCTAATGAAGAAACAAGAAAGTATTTTAAACTTCTAGAGGAAACAGAAAGTGAATTGTATCCGGTGTGTAAAAATTTTACGACATTTTCGTTTATTGTTCAACTTTTGCATATAAAAGTGCTTAATGGATGGACAGATAAGTCTGTTACGATGTTGCATTAGTTCTTGTTTGAGCTTTTGCCTAAGGGAGCTAAACTTCCTAATTTATACTATGAAGCCAAAAAGGTAATTGATGACTTGGGCTTTACTTATAAGACGTGGGATGCATGCTCTAACAGTTGTATGTTGTTTATAAATGAGGATGAAGGACGTGATTAGTGTGATATATGTAACACTTCTAGATGGAAACATCAAGAAGGTAATCCAAGTATCGGCACCTCCAAAGGTAAACAAATAGCTACAAAACAGGTGAGATATTTTCCTTTGAAGCCAACACTACAAGACTGTTTATGTCATCAAAAACCTCTTCACTCATGAGATGGCATTTTGAGGGATGAATCGATGACTGTGTATTGAGGCATCCTGTTGATTCTCTGGCATGGAAAACTTTCAATTTGAAAAACCCAATGCTTGGGTTAGCAACTAATGGATTTAATCCATTTAGGTCCATGAATATTGTTCATAGCACTTGGCCTGTCATATTGATTCCATACAACTTACCACCATGGCTGTGCATGAAACAACCATTTTTTATTCTATCTGTGCTTATTGATGGACCTAAAGGATCTGACAACAAGATTGATGTATATTTGCAACAATTAATGGAGGAGTTGAAGGAACTATAGAAAGATGGTATTCATACTTTGATGCATCAAGCAATCAAATGTTTCAAATGCACGCAACATTATTATGGACAGTTAGTAATTCCTTGTATATGCAACTTGTCAGGGTAGAGTACGAAGGGTGAATATGCATGTCCATCTTGTAATACGAAACCTCGGTCTTATTGGTTGAAGTATTGTAGAAAGTATTCTTATATAGGTTGCCATCAATGGTTACCTTACGGTCACAAATTTTGAAAGATCAAAGACTTGTTTGATGGCACACGAGAGTATGGATGCAAGCCTACTACTTTGTCTGGAACCTATCTATTGCTATAGTTACAATCAGAACATATTTTGACTGAGTACAAAAAGGATGATCTTATGGAAAGGAAAAACAAAGTAATACATAGGGACAAAACCAGGTTTAAAAAAAATGGTTGGAAGAAAAAGGGTATTTTCTTTGAGCTGCCATATTGGAAGCATAATTTAATTAGGCACAACCTTGATATGATGCATATAGAAAAAAATGTTTGTAACAATCTTAGTGGACAATACTAGGAGTGGTGGGGAAATCTAAGGACCATTTGAATGCACGATGTGATCTACAAGAGATGGATATTAAAAGACCATTACATCCACAATCTAGAGGTTCTAGTAAAGAGTATTTGCCTCCTACACATTTTGCAATGAATAAGAATGAGAATATAATTTTTGCAAAGTTTTTAAAAATGTTAGAGTACCAAATGGATGTGCATCAAATATTTCAAGTCGTTTAAATGTGAATGAGCGAAGTATTTGGGGTCTTAAGAGTCACGACAATCATATTCTAATGCAACAACTTATTCTTCTGGCTATA
>CAUOFW020007867.1:0-19558 GCA_963454935.2 Ilex paraguariensis
ACATGCAATGGCTCCTCTAAAATCTCAACCTCTAAGCCTAAATCCTTAACATGTGGTACAGAAAGAATGAGTGAGATGCACCCGAATTAAATAACACTTTGCCCATAAACGAGAGAGTAGAATGTACCTTGAATCACTAAATGGTCCAGTGGCTTATTCTGTGGTGTGATGGCGAAGACTCGCCCTAGGTCCCTAAAGTCCCTACCTACAAACCCTATCCTCGGCCTAGGCCCAAACCCTAACGCATCTGATGGGATAAGGAGAAATGAAAAATGATGGTGGATGCCCCATCAATGACTAGGACTGAGATGTCCCGTAATTTTGAGATCCCTACCTCTGCGGATAATCCTGTTTCTAGTGGCTCAGTTGTTGGCATATTTAGCAAATCTTTTGACCGGCCTGATAGAGGGCCCTGAAATTTTCCCATCTTGCGAGGATTAACCTTAGCCTTGGCTTTGGTAGCCTCGGCCCTGCCCTTAATACCCTTGTGGGGTAAATGTCATTTGTTTCTTCCCCGAACTAGTGGAAGAGGATTGGACCTCCCTTTTCTTATCCTTAGCACCCGCCTCCCAGATGTTTTTAGTGTCTTCAACTTCCCTCTCAATGGTCATGGTTGTCTCAACCATCGAGTATAGGTTTTGTAGGCCTCCAATCTTTCGTTGGATAGACAACTTCAAGCCATCCTCAAACCTCCTCACTTTAACCAAGTTAGTGGCCATGTAATTGTTGGCGAAATGGGCTAGCGTGGTGAACTTGACTACATATTCCATCACCATCATAGTTCCTTGCTTTAGATCTAGGAAATTCTGGGCTTTCACTTCCCACTCAATGGTCATGGTTATCTCAACCATTGAGTATAGGTTTTGTAGGCCTCCAGTCTTTCGTGTGGATAGACAACTTCAAGCCATCCTCAAACCTCCTCACTTTAACCAAGTTAGTGGCCATGTAATTGTTGGCGAAATGGGCTAGCGCGGTGAACTTGACTACATATTCCATCACCATCATAGTTCCTTGCTTTAGATCCAGGAAATTCTGGGCTTTCACTTGCTGCATAGTCGACAGGAAATACTTGCCCATGAAGAGCTCCCGGAACTTTTCTCAAGTCATTGCCTCAATAATCTTTGAGGCCATTGCCATTGCCCAATTCCACCATAGATGGGCCTCTCCCTTAACTTGTAATGTCCCTAGTCTTATCTTAGTGGTGTCGGACGTGATCTCCACGACCTCCAAAATCTTGTCAACTTGTTGGAACTAATGGTTAACCACCATCGAATCTGCCCCTTCCATAAAAGTTAGTGGCCTATGTGCCTTGAACTTTTGGAGGTTTTTCAAGCCTCCTTGGCCTATGTTGGTGCTGACTTGTACAAGGTAGCAGCCATTATGCCCATAGCCTCCATAAAGGCTTGTTGGTCAAAGGTTTGGTGGTGTGGTGGTGGTTAGTTGTTCTATCCACTCCTTCGACTGTTGTGATGTCCTCTTCCTCTATTTGCCATCTACACACACGTAAGATAGCAATAAACCACTAAATTAGTATCCCAAAGTTAGGGATCAAAGTTGGAAATTTTCCCTCTTGTCTCACTAGTAGGGGGTATGCCACCCAACAATAGACACCAAAACTGTAAACTTTTCCATTATTCCTTTTTCTGACCCCAAGCCTATGTTTTCTAAACCTAGTGTCTCATTCCTATGCACATTTAATCAAGCATATAATCACATCTCACACAACATGTAGCATTTAATGCACATAAAATGTAATACATAATGAATGCAATGGCTTAACCCAAGCTATCCTCAAGTCCAAGGTAATTGGGAACCTAAACTCTAATACCAAGTTGTGTTGCCCCAAAATTTGGGGAGTCTTTTCTCAACCCGTTAATCACTCATTAACCCGATGAATTACCCGTGAGTACCATATAACTTGATAACATGCTGCTACACTCTATTCATCGGAATCATAACCAAAATAGAATTTGGGTAGTCTCCTTTGCACATATGCACTACCCAACACATAACCTGAGTACATATTATTCATAGGACCATTCTAAGGTCTAAATCCCAAAGTTTAGGACTTATTATTATTCATTTACATCATCCAAAGAAGAGCGTTCAAGATGTGAAGGCCCGACAATGTTACATTTCAAATTTTCATGTTTCTAGAAGAGGTATCAATATCTCAAATAAGTGGTATTAGTACCTGAGCCATCTACTTGCTAGGTACCGATGCCTATAAGCATTGTACTGGTACCTGGGCACACTGTCTGTGGGGGTATAAGTACCTTTGAGCATATGTACCAATACCTGAGCACACTGTTTATCGGGGTACTGGTACCTATGTGCCTAGGTAATGGTACCTGAGCTCTACGAATGCTAGGTACATGTGAGGTACCAATACCTGGAGCGCAGATTTCCTTAAACTTCTCCAAAACTCAATTTTTAGTCACACAACTCATACAACACTCATTCCATTCATTTGTTTTATGAAAGAATAATGTCTAACAGTGTCCAATTACATGCCTTTGTCAAAATACAAGGTTTGTATTTATACAAAGCCAAAACAAAATGTACATGACATTACAACATGTAATTTTTAAGAATCACAACCCGGTTCTTTATTCAACATGGGTCCAAGTGAGGGCCGTCCGTTGAGGCTTGTCCAACACCAGAAATATATATCCCCATAAAGGGTGAACCATGCTCAATAGGGTATCTCCTAAGGAGGCTACTCCCCAACTCAAATGCATATCAAATGTCACATTCAATTCATCACATCAAACATTCATTCAAGTACATACATGTCTTGAATGAATGCTACAATTTTGTGCCATGTCATGAGATGAAACACACGTATGCAATGCAACTGGAGCCTCCACACATGCAATGCCATGCGTATGCATCCGAGCATTCCATGCTCCTGCCATTGATGTTAGACATCCAATGGCCATTTTATAGAATCTTGTGTCTTTCTTGGGATAGGTATTTATGGACTTCCATTAACGGGCACCCAACTGACACGGTATCTATGGACTTTCACCAACGGTTCCGTATACACCAATACACTTATGGATTCAATACCAACGAGAGTTCAATACCAATGGGAGTACGTATCCAAAATTACTGGGTGTTGAACCCAAGAAAGAATCTATCCCTTCTTGCTAACCTGAACACATATTTTCAATGCATACCCATGCGACTCAGTTGAACCGAGGTCCAACTTTCCTGAGCCAACGTATCAACCCACCAAGGATGGTGTTTAATTAAAATATGCACACACACCCACACTCATGTCAAATATCCACGAATGCAATGTTACCCATGCATATGCAAATTTAATGCACAATTACATTTCATGTCATTCTGCAATCAATTGTACAATTGCAATTCATACCACATGCTCAACATATTGCAAGGCATATAATGAACATATGCATTATTCACAATCATACCCAATTTTCTCAAATGTGAATTATATCATAAAGCATATAATAACATTTCATAAAATTACTAAGCATGTTATAGCAATTTCCATTCAATTAGCTCACTCGAACATTTATAGGCATTTTATCAAACACCTATAAGGCACAAATGTAAACATATAGCATGCCCAAATAACACATTCTTCATGATACCCATATCTAGCAATTTCATCAAACCCAAATCATACAAGAATTGGCTTAAACATAGTCTCACACCCATTTTCCATATTCTAGCTACACTAGGTGTATGCTAAACAAGAGAATTCATCTATAATCATTCTACCCATTTCATATACAATCCTAGGTCAGAAATAAACCTAACTAGAAAAGGAATCATACCTTTTGTATCATATATCTACATAGGAGAGGTCCCAAAGATCCCAAATGAAGCTTCCAAAGCTCGATCCCAGAAATCCCGTCTTTGTGATTTTGGAAAAACTTGCGATCTTTGGGAGGGTTTTGTAGGTCTCATCACGTAAAACGAATTTAGTTCTTGACCCGAATCAATCCGATGGTTGGATCATTGTGAAATGGAGGAATAAGCTTGGAGAACCCTGAGATTTCTCTCTTCTTTATCTCTTTTTTGGAAGTGTTTGGTTGACCAATTTCTTTCCCTTTTATACTCCTCAAATACTTGGCCCACAATGCGCCACACGTCCCTCTTTTGATTTGTCTAATTTTATCCCGAATCAATTAAATCTTGTTCCATATCAAATTTAGCGTATTTTTATTGAACTAATTTTAAATTATTTCAAAGTTTTTGTGAATAAAATCTGATCTCATTTATTTTAGTCGCACGATACCCAATTGCCTCATAAAAGGTAAAAAATCTGATTGTCTTAAAATTCGATGATAATTGACTGGATAGCTTGATTTTGTAATACGAATCCAACGGTGAGGTCAGTTTCATCCGAGTTCTAGAAAATTTTGGCCCTTTTTAATACGAATCCAACCATTTTTTCCTTTTTAATAAAATTTTAATTTTTCCTAGATTTTGCATATTACCATAAATCCTAAAAATGAGTCTCAAACTTGACATCAAAACTCTTTTTGGATTTTTCTATTTCTTTTGTTTTTGGTTTTTCATACTTCTCTTGTTTTTGGATTTTCACCTTTTTAATGTTTTCGTATTTTCTTATAGAAAAAAAAAACAAAGAAAAATATATACAATGTAAGACCCTACGGTGTTCAATGAAGTGTATTAAAGATCATCTAGGTCCATACTATTACCTTTTCTACTTCTTATGGGCCATGACCTTGCTAGAAGCACTCGGGGCCTCTAACTTGGATGAGATGGTGAATATCTCAAAGTCCTCCCTATCCACCTATACTTGTTTTCCCTTCCTAAAACTCAGGTTAGGTTGGGGAATGGGTGGGGTACTAACTCTTTTCTCCCCGGATATATATAGATCAATTTTGAACTTGGGGGTAAAAGAAGCTTTATGCACTCTAGCATGTGGTCCATTATAAGATCATGCATTCCTATGCTTGGACTCATAAGCCTTCCAAAATCGTTGAAAAATTTAAGGTTTAAAGCTTTAAGGCTTTGGATTGGTTAGCTAGATGCACAAGCTTCTTATTTAAGGTATCCCTACTTATCATTCAACGCCTACTGTGACAACCATGTTCTCCACAAATATAACACAAATTATGATTGGGTCTCATAAATCACATCCTCCTTTGAGTTATTACCCTTACTATTTTTAGTCTTTTTAGGACTTCTGATTTCTTGTAGGGGTGATGGGTTGGTGTGTTCTTTTATGTGGCCTAAACCACACTTATCACCTACACTCTTTCCCATAGATAACATTCTATCAAAATTTTCATTGCCTTGGGGAAGTCTTTTAAAGAGTTCATTTGATTCATGAAGATCTTTATCAAGTTTTGCACATTTTGACTAAAGATTCTCTTTTGACTTTACAACCTTTTGACACTCTCCCTTGAGGAAGCTTTTACTTCTTCCCTTACCTAAGCCCACATATTTGAGCTTTGGACTTAACTAATTCCATATGAAGTGTTTTTCTATCATCTTCACTTCAGTTCACTTGATCACCCAAGGAAAGCACTTTCTTTTATTGTTTGAGGAATTGTACATACAATTGATCGTATACATCATGTATATCCTCAAAACACTCTTCATCCTCCAAACATGTGGGGACTTCTTCTTCAAAGACTTCTACCATCATGGTAGGACTTGCCTCAACTTCACTCGTTGAAATTTTTCTAAGGGGATAGGAGTGTTAACCTACAAAGGCCGTAAAGTTATCTTTATAATTAGAAGAGGAGTCATTACTAGGGTTTGACTCACTTCATTATCATTTTAAGTGGCCTTCATATCTCTCCTCTTTTCCTTAGGAATGTCTTTCTTGGTTCGATTAGGGCATTCTGAAGCAATATGTCCAAATCCTTGACATTCAAAGCATTGGAAACCTTGTCCCTTTCTCTAAATCTTGTGTCAAGAGTTTTTTCCCCCTCTCTCTCTTTCCTCCTTAGGAGTAGTAGGTTTACTAGGCTTTCCTTTCAACCTTGAGAACTCCACATTGCTAACCTTGAGTTATTTTTTGAACTTCATGCAATTAAGGCTAGGTCCTCCTCTCCTAATCGAAGTGACTCAGATTTACCTCCCTTTTGTTTCGTTGAGCTCAAGGGAATGCCCTTTTCTTTCTTTAGGGATGGAAGTTTTATCTCCAAAGTCAATATCAACCAAACTAGATTTTCAATCGACACCAATTCCATGTTGACACTCATTTTGACACCATGTTGACACTCATTTCCAAGAATGTGACTTTAGCATGAAACCTCTAAGGCAGAGATCTCAAAATTTTTCACTTGATGGCCACTTCTTCAACCTTGGTAATTAATGCAAAAGATGAATTTATAATGTCTCACACTTTAGCTTAAAATTCACTAAATATATCGTCATCTTGCATCCTTAAAGTATCGAACTAAGAGGTGTACCTTTAGAGTTTAGACATCTTCACCCTGGAGGTCCCTTTGTGAGAAACAACCAAGATGTCCCAAGCCTCTTTGAAGCCTTGCAATTTGCGATTCTACGGAACTCATTTGGTGTCATGACATTGAATATCGCATTCAAACCTTTAGAGTTCCACCCCCACTAACTCTATCTTGGTCTTTGACCAAGTCCTTGGGGATTTAACTTCAACCATCGCTTCACCACCTTCGATTTCTATGGTGGCATTGGGAGAGCTATAACCCTTTTGCACTATAAACCATAATCTCTCAAAAATTGATTTAAGAAATGCTCTCGTGCGAGCTTTCAAATAAGCAAAGCTAGAACTATTAAAGAGAGGTGGTCATGCAATTGAGCCTCCTTCTTTTTGAGAATCCAGTTGACACTAAATAGTATCAAAAATAAATCTCTAGAAGGCAAACTAGGTATGTAAGAAAAAATAAGAAATGTCCAAAAAGTGTCTATGGACTCAGGGCAACCATGCTCTGATACCAGTTGTTGTTCTGGGGGGAAACCTGATATGGATCTTCCCTCATGATTACACACGTGGACCTATAGAATTTTTTTACCTAGATGGGTAAATAGTTTTTTCAATTTTAAGCTCTATTGATTACTAATAAAAACTTAATAGACTACAGTTACCTCTTCTCAATCAAATATGACAATTAATGATGAGACCACAACCCTTTACACTCATGACGATTGATTGTTAATTAATCTTCAATTAATTCACTCAAGCAATCAATCTCTCGAAAATCCCAAAACCCAAATCTAATGCACAACTACAGATGGATGGATAGTCAATCAATCATTCCAACAAACACATAGTGCATGTGTGTGCTAACAACCACAAGTGTGTACAATAAATAATAATGACCACAAGTGATTTGTTAATGCGGAAAACCATCCTCAAAAAAAATTGCGGGGAACCACTTAAGGTTCACCAAAATCTAATCCACTACTCTCTAAGTCAACATACAAGTACTCAAGTCATATACCTCTACCAATACTATGTCTACATGCTTCTTTTCTTGTTGTCTATTTGCCAAAGGGCCTCCTTCAACGTCTAGCATAGATTCAATTGGACATCCCCGCCACACGGGTCGTGTTGGTTCAAGTAATCATGGGCATGCCAATGATTTCTGATATGCACACACCAATGGGTTTCATTCTAAACCATTGACACCAATTTTTGAGGTTAGGTAGAATCTTTAGTGGTAGCCTTTACGTTTAGGGATCTAGGTTAGTGGTGGAAGCTCTAAAGGTAGAATATATGTTTTTTCTTTTATAAATGAGCACTCCTCCAGTGATCTTAAAGGACCGCTTGAGTGAGCTCTGTGCAATCCTCCATGGCCTTTTCCCATCTAATTTCCTATGTCATAAAGAGATCACTCTAGATAAGGCTGGCAAGCATAGATCATTCCCTACCATTTTTTAAAGCACAAACCAAGCAAAAAATTTGTCCCCTAGAGCACTAAAGGGTGTTGCTCAAGAGGGGTCTGATAGTGGGTCAATCTATGTTTTCAAAACACACAAATGGTTTAGAAAAAATTTTATTTTCAAAACACCTAGGAGCCATACTTGGAATACTTCCAATTAATTTTCGAGGGTTTATCTTAAGTGTCTAGGTCAGTACCTTTGTCCTAAGAATGAAGGTGCATATGGAGGTTGAATAATGTTTCCTTAATGCTTGATCTCCTCCCTCCAATGACGCTTTCGGATCTTCAATTTGATAGCATCATGACCATGAAAAATGTTGAGATTTACAATAGACTCTACGAAATTAACCAATTACAAAATATGATCTAACAAAACCAAATCAAAGTGTGAATATCATGATTTACAAAACAACATATTTTTTTTTCCTTTTTCTAATAATTTTTTTTGTATTTTTCTCAAATAACATAAACGTAGAAAAATATGCATAACTATGCAATAACAAAGGAAAAATAAAGCAATTACAAATAAATCCTAAAAGATCCCCAATTAGACACAAAAAATATTTTTGGGTTATCATATAACAAACCAAAAGTCCACACTCTCAGCTCACCTACCTTTTAGGTGACTCAACCTCCGTGGTATCCCTTGGGACTTCCAACTTAGTAGAGGTGGTGAGCTTCCCAAGATCCTCACATCTCACCCATATTTGTTTTCTCTTCAAATCTCTCGGGTTAGCTCGAAGAATGTGTGGAAGACTCTCTCTCTCTCTCTCTCTTAATTTCACCATTTGAAGTTTCGCTCGTAAGGAAGAGTGCAAGCCTACTAAAGCCATGAACTCTTCATCATCTTCTTGAGAGGAACTGTCCTCACTTATTGTGGATTCCTTCATTTCCTTTATCATCTCTATGGGCAAATCTTTCTTCTTCCAATTAGGATATTCGTAAGCTATGTGTACAGACCCTTGACACTTGTAGCATTGGATTCCTTACCCAAATTTCTTTTCCCACTTATTTTCTCCTCGTTCCTTGGAAAATTTAGGTCTACTTGATTTGCCTTTCGACCCTAAGGACCCAACTCCTCTAGCCTTGACATACTTTCTAAAATTTCTCGTAAGTTAGGCTAAGTCCTCTTTTCCCAAACAAGGTGACTCTGTTTTATCTCTCTCTTTCCTAATAGAGAACCAAGCCATGCCCTTTGACTTCTTGGGCAGTTGGTTATTCATCTCAAAAGTCAAGATAGACCCAACTAGGTCTTTTATTCACAATGTCTCTAAATTGACTCTCATTTCCAAGTTCATCACCTTAGCATGAAACCAATTCAATAGAGATTCAAGATTTTCCATTTCATCACGGATTCATCATACTTGGTACCCCAATATCACTCAAGATAACATAAAAATCACTAAATATTTCACCATCTTGCATCCTTAAAGTTTCGAATTGAGAGGTGTACCTTCAGAGATTATACTTCTTTACTAAGTGAGTCCCTTCATGGGTAGTTTCTACGATGTCCCATTCCTCTTTGGAAGTCTCATAGTTAGAGATCGTCCAAAACTCGTTTGGACATGGTATTGAATATCAAATTCAAGACTTTCTAGTTTCACCCCTACAGACTTGTACTCAAGGTTTGACCAAGTATTTAGGGGTTTTGGTTCGGTCATCAAAACATTACCATCAGGAATAGTGATGGTAAGAGGGTTTCAGCCCTCTAACACACTCATTTGTCTATACATTTTAGAAACACCTCCAATATGCATAATTAGACCCATCAAAGAGTGGAGGTCTTACAACTAAACCTCCTTCCTTTTAAGAATCCATCAATGACTAATTGGTAGTCACAACAAATCTTAATCAACAAAAACTAGGTCAAAGATGCTATGAATGTCTACAAAATATTTTCACTCAATTATACATGAGCAATCCAACGTGAGACTTAGAGGGGTGAATAGGTTAATTTTAATTCGGCTTCGACAACCATCAATTTTAACCTAATTCTACCACAATGACCTGTACTCAAATTAATATATCAATTAAATGTGATAACTCTTTTTTAGCAAAAACAACCCAAACTGGCCATGTGAATTTACGTATAGATTTATCAATTTATTGAGTGATGTGGGAAAAACTAATTATAGTGATGGAGGCTCTATGGATGCTCCAGCTCTTGTAACATTACCATTGGAAGACCAGTTAAGCTATGGGAGTGCAAAGGAAAGCTAGGAGGAAAGAGAATCCTGACAATCAGCTCTCCCTACATTGCTAGCACGTGAAAGAAGCAATCTAGATAACGTTATCCATAATTTGAAAAATCATAGGAGTCTCCACCCCTAACCAATCATATTTGGGATTCAAAAAAACTCTCTACGACATATTGCATATAATTGCCATGCTAGAAAAACACAACAAAATAGGTTCATGCATAAAACCCTCACTAACTATAGTGGACCCAAGACTAAGTGGATATCAGAGGCCAATCATTGATTGTGTTGTGTTGGTGTGGTTTCTTGATAGTGGATGATCAAGGCATAAGACGAGAGATAAATTCAAGTTTGCAAACCTATCAAATGAGTATGGTGGATATTTAACATTTGGAGACAATGCCAAAGGAAAAATCATTGGTATTGGGAATTTGGGTAAGATATCTTCACTCCAAATTAAAAATGTCTTGTTGGTAAATGATTTGAAACATAAATTACTTAGCATAAGTCAATTATGTGATAGAGGCTATAGGATTACCTGTGAATTTAATACTTGCAAAATAGAAAACATAGTAGAAATTGCATATTATTTGTTGCTAAAAGAGTTGAAAATGTGTATGTTGTGGATCTTGATGACCTATATGATCAAAATGTCAAATGTCTAGCCATAGTTAAAAATGAATCTTGGCTTTGGCATAGACGATTAGGACATTCTAGTATAGATACACTTTCTAAACTTGTTAGAAAAGACCTTATAGAAGGCCTATCCAAAATCAAGTTTGAAAAGGACAAGGTTTGTCAACCATGTTAACTAGGAAAGCAATGGAAGAGTATATTTAAGCCCAAAAACTTCATTTCCACAACTAGGTCACTCGAGCTCATTCACATAGATTTTGTTTGGTCTATCTAATGTGATTAGTTTAGGTGGTAAAAGTTATGCATTTGTCATAGTTGATGACTACTCTAGGTACACATGGGTCTTTTGTCTTAGACAAAAGGATGATGCCATAGAGATATTAGAAATTATTGTAAGAGAGTTGAAAATGAAAAAAGATACTTGATCACTCATGTTAGAAGTGATCATGGTGGAGAATTTGACCAACATAAGTTTGAGAATTTTTGTCTTCATAAAGGTTATAGACGTGAATTCTCGGCTCCTAGAACATTACGCCAAAATGGTGTAGTAGAAAGAAAGAATATGACTTGATGGTGTGCATCACACAAATGAATAGAGCTTAAAGATTAGTGGACCACTGAATAGCTTAGTCAGAGCTCCTAGGCTCTTATGATCTGAACAAAAGGGAATGGGGGTTTGCACATAGAGAGTTTATGATGGTTCACCAGCTCGGGAGCTCGGTTAATCCACTCTAAAATGAGTTTCTTGCTCCTAGGTTGATTATATTGATAAAGAGGGGAAGATTACAGAGGATATTTGCTTAGGCTAGCCTTCTTCTTGTAACATTTGTGCCTATTTTGCAATTCCTAAAGACATCATTGAGACGGTCACAACTTCTTTGCCCAAATGCAAGGCCATTAAGTTATGCATGGTACTTGGGTGAAAGCCAAATGTCTTCTATGCTATTCCTATGGAGGTGTAGTTGCTAGGGAGGAGGTATCGACCTCAAGTTCCCTAGTCATCAATGATGGGCTGAGTTGCTTGAGCTTGGAGGGTCTAAGCTAAAATCCCAAGCTCAACCTTAGAAATATTTTGGGTATCATTAGGACTATCATAGAAATGAGTAAAACCATGCTTCATGAATATGGCCTACCAAAGTATTTTTGGGGTGAAGCCATAAATTGTTCTTGTTACATCCTTAATAGAGCTTTAATTAGACCAATTATCAAGGAAAATCCTTATGAGTTATGGAACAATAGAAAGCCAAAAATTGGGTATTTCAAAGTTTTTGGATGCAAATACTTCATATAATCAACAAGTAGCATTATTATAGCCTCTACATCCAAATTTGGACTAGATAACTTATAAGCACATCACTAAATCTTGACAAAGACGAAAATGGAAAAGATGTGGATATAAAGCTTTATAGAGAAATGATAGATAGCTTACTTTATCTAATGGCTAGTAGACACAATATTATGTTTAGTGTATGCTTACATGCTAGATTTTAAGCCAATCTAAAAGAATCACACCTAAGTGCGGTAAAGAGAATATTTAGATACCTTGGGGGGGACCACAAGTTTGGGATTATCCTAAGAATTCATCTTTTGAACTCATTAGCTATTCGGATGCGGACTTTGCTGGTTGCAAAGTTGATAGGAAAAGCACTAGTAGCACATGTCAATTTCTTGGACACTCACTTATTTCTTGGTTTAGTAAGAAACAAAATTGGTTGCCTTGTCTATGGACGAGGCTGAATACATTGCCACCAGATGTAGTTGTGCAAAATTTCTTTGGATGAAGCAAACTTTAAACGATTTCAATATAGATTTCAATCATATTTCCATTAGATGTGATATTACTAGAGCCATAAATCTTACCTAGAATCCAATTCAACATTCTAGGACTAAACACATTGAGATTAGGCACCATTTCATTAGAACATATGTTAAAAATGGTGATATTGAACTTGAGTTTGTTAGGACTGAGGATCAATTAGTGGACTTCTTTACCAAACTTCTAAGCAAGGAGAGATTTAGCTCAATTAGGAGAAAATTAGGAATTATAAATCCCTGCGAATAGAGATTAAATAGAAAGGATAAAGGAGAGCATGAAAAACTCAAATGGAGGTTGAACTGGCTTACTAGTTTCTGGCATACTGGATAGAATAGAATCAGCATACCGAATGAGCTACATCATCACACTGATTGACCTCAGGTACCATGAACCAGCATACTGGATAGCCAAACTGGCATGCCAGATGAGCCTCTGATTCTTTTTTTTTTTTTGGGATAAAAACGTATTTTTGCTTTAAAATCCCCAATTCCTCTATTTGTATCCCATAAAACCTTCTAAAACTAATTCTTCTTCAAACCCCAATCTCATATCTCTCTTCTCACTACCACCTCTCTCTATGTCTCTCTCTCTCTTCTTCTCTTCAAACTAAAGCATATCAAACACCACAAAAATCCTAGATTAAAGCTTCCTCTACCATGGCTTCAAAGAGAATTAATGGAGTTGGGGAATCATCTACTGCCCAAGAAAGGAGATCCAGGAGGAGGACTGACCTAGCCTTATTGAATGAGGAATGTAGAAATAGGTGGCCAAGGTATAAACAAAAATATTTTTCTGAGAGTCAATCCATTAAAATTGATGACCTAGACTATGTGGATGTAGATACAATGCTGAGAGACACTACTTGCAAGCCCTTTTTTGAACTTAATGAAGTCTTTTATCCTAATCTAGTACGTAGATTTTATAAAAATTTATATCTAAAGCAATTAGGCATTATCAAATCTATGGTGCAAGGGAAAGTGATAAAGCTATCACGAAAGAAATTAGTCAAGATTTTGGGGGTTCCTAATGAAGGAGAAAATATTTTCTTTAGGGAAAGGGAAAAATTAAAGGACTGTGTTGATAATGAAGCTAGTTGCTTGAACATTGTGTTTGGTAAGAAACATGTCATGGGACAAAAGCTCGAGGCAAAGAATATGATTCCAGTCCCTAGGGTTATCAACAAAATTATGATCAAGATCGTTCTTCCTTGAGGTGGTCACTACAATGAAGTGACTCAGTTTCAAGTCTTATTAGTTATGTGCATTTTGACTGATAGAAAATTGAATTTGCCCTTTATTATCATGCAATACAGGCACTTGGTTGAGAAGGAACACAAGACTCCCATAAAGTATGCTTCTCACCAAAATCTTTAAAACCCTTGACACTAACTTAGAGCACGAGGAGTGTATTGTAGGGAAGACATTCTTTGACAGCACCACACTCAAGCAAATAGGGATTGAGACTATTCATGAATTTCACATTAGGCAAGTAAGGGAGATAGAAGCAAGAGAAAGAGCTGAGAATGTGGATGTGCAAGAGGGAGTAGGAGGTGAGATGGAAAGAGAAGAATAGAATCTCTCACACACTGTGGAGATTCAAGACCTTGATGATGAGGCTATACAAGATGAGGGTGCATTTTTCTTGTGAGGAGTTTAATAGCTTGAGTAGGTTAGTGGTGACTCTCACTACTAGTGTGGCAGGCTTACAGACTAAGATTGATGACATGATGGGCTTTCTCTAGACTAGATTTGGGACACCACCTCCTCCTCCACGACCACCTTCTGATAGATTTTATCATCCCTAGTGATCCAGATGATGATGCATTCATGGACATGGACTTCTAGAGGATCGTGGACCATTAGTCATAGTTAGTATTGATTGTCTACTACTTAGGACTTTTCATTTTGTTTTCACTCTAAGACTCTTAAAGTCTTTTTGAGTGTTACGATCTATGCTCTGGGAAGTCCTTTTGACTACAACTATGTTGAATGATCTTATTTTTGCTTTAGCATGGATGTTATTCCTTTTTTATGCTTAAAATGATCTTCATGCTTAATTGTTATGATCATGATGAAGATATTCTAGCCTTGTGCACTATCTATTGCCTTTCTTTCATATAATTGACATTGGGGATATGCATAAACAAAAGTAAATGATCTATACTACATATGTATCATGTTTTTATGCTACATTCTCCTACCTTTGGCAAGTGATTGTAACCCATGAATATTTTTATTTTGATGATACCAAAGGGGGAGAAATATGTGTATGTGTATCAATATGTATCATTGTTTGATACTACACTTTCAAAGGAGATACACACATAGACATGTTTGTATTTAAAACAAAATTTTTCAAAACATTTTGAGAGAAAAGCATGTTTGATATGCGCATAAGTTAAGGGAGAGTCTCAGTCAATGACCTCAAAATGATTTTAGATGTAGCATAAACTTAGGGGGAGCATATGCATGTTGAATGTAATATTATTGCTTAGCATGTAGAATGGTTTATGTTTTTGAGATCATAGATGTTTTGTCATCATCAAAAAGGGGAGAATGTTGACCTATTGCTTATTAAAGCATGGTTTAGATGATTATCAAAGCATCTACACTATGATCTAATGTGTAAATTAGATGGGTATTTAATTGAATGAAAGATGTGAAAGAAAAGGAAGAAAGGGATGTGCAAGCGAGGCGGAACCAGAAGTGTAGAAGAGACAAAGTGCAGAGCTAAACCGACAAGGACTGCAGGACATCCGACATGTCGGATGTGGAGCTGGCAGCCCTTGAAGATCACTAAAGTTTGGCATGGGAAGAATGAACTAGTTAGGTCCACATCTTATCTAGCATGCTAGATGAGGAGGAACTAACATGTCGGTTCAGTGAAGCGGCATGCCATATGGGAACCGACAGCCTCATTAGCTTATAGTATCCCATGTGCCTTGTTGATCCAGAAGTATCTACAAGCAACTGGCATGTCGATTCAACATTTGGCAGGAGCTCTACCTTGAATTTTGATGATCTGGTATGCCGGATTAGGAACCAGCATACCGATTGAAGACCATTTGGCATAGTAATAACTAGAATTTTTGAAGAAATTCAAGGGCCTTGGGTCCAAATATAAATAGGGGTCTTCAATGCATTTGAAAGAATTTTTGCCACTTTGTATTGGTGAGCTAGAAGCCAAAAGAGAAAGTGATCATTCATTGCAAAGTTATTTGTTTGTGTGTAAGCTTCAATATACACTCTTCTTGTCTTGTTCTTTAGATTGACAGAATCTTATTGTAAAAACAAGAGAGAGTGTGGTAGATTGTTCTTCTTGAGTGAAGCTTATAAATAAGGAAATTTGTATTGTACTCAAGGAAGAGAAAGGTGTAAGGGTTAGGGATCTCATCCATTGAAGAGATTCAAGGAAGAGAAAGGGAACCTCCAAGTGGAAAAGGAAGAAGTGGACGTAGGCCAAGTGTTGGGCCTGAACCATTATATATTCTTGTGTTTGCATTCTCCTTCTCTCTCTACTTTATTTTGTGTTTATTACATATATACACACCATCATTCACATATCATCTAATCAACATATGACAACTCACATTTGTCAATTTTACAATGTCCATTGATTCAATGTATGATTGATTGATCATCGATTTCCTTGTCCATCCCTTTCTTGCCTCTAAACAAAGTCTGTAAGTTAACTAAATGGAAAGAATTCTTGCTAGTGAAATTCAAATTTTAAATTGGGCATTAGCTTTGAAACCTAATTCACCTCCCCCTCTTAGGTTTCACTTTGGGCCAACATGTGTTTAACTAGATTTTGGTTTGAGTGATGATGTGCAAGACTATGATCTTCAAGCTTCATCCAAAGATATATATCTTTGTACTAGATAGAGATTTAGGACATATGCATAAGTGTTGAGAGTAGATTTACAATTTTTTGTTTAATGATTTGGGGTTGTAATCTTTATTTCAAACTTATGAGTTTTGTCATGAAATTTCCAAAGGGGGAGATTGTAAGATCATGTATTGTAATTTGCTAATTTAATGGAATCCATTGTAAAATCTCAGCCATTTCCATGGTCAAGATGCTATCCAGTTCAAGATCTAAAAGCGTCATTGAAGGAATAAGATCAAGGATCAAAGCTACATCATTCAACCTCCATACGCCCTTCATGCTTAGGATAAAGGCAATATCTTAGACCTAAAATGAACCCTTAGTTATTTTAACTTTAGGATGATTAGGATAAAAATAGAATTGGAAGTGATCTGATTATACCTCCTAGGTGATTTTAAAATAATTATTTTTTCCAAATCAATTATGAGTTTCGAAAAGATAGTTTGAATCACAATTGGAGCCTTCTTTGAGCAACACCCTTTAGTGCTCAAGAGGATAATTTTTGTATGGTTTTCGGCTTAAAAATCTATAGAGACCGATCTATGTTTGCTAGCTTTTACTAGAGTAGTTTCTTTATAACTTAGAGAAGGAAATGGGAAAAGGCCACAAAAGGCAGCATAAGTCTCACTCGAGCGGTCCCTGCCTTTGTTGTGTTTGAACGTTATTTTCACTCCAATGACAACTGCCTATGACCGACCTCCCACCGATCGAGCGGTCATTTGCAAATTTAAATTTTCTTATTTACTAAGTCTAATCTTATTCCAGACCTATAAATAGGGAAAACCTTTCTGACATCTAGGTCCCTGTGAGAGTCTCTTGTGAGACTTGGAGGAGAGAAATCTATCCTTCAACCTTGAGAATTTCCACTACAACCTAGATTCCTAAGATCCAAAGGTTACCACTAGTGATTCTTTTAATCCTCACCACTTGGAAAAGAAGAACCCATTAGTGTGTGCATATCAAAGATTGTTGGCGTGCCAATAATCGCTTGAGGCTTAGACAAATCGTGCAGTGTGGAAGTCCAAGTGAAGTTACGCTAGACGTCAAAGAGGGAGTTTCAGCAAAGAGACACAATAAGGAAATGAGCATCTAGCCATAGTATTGGTACTTGTATGTTGACTTGAAAAGTAGTGAATTAGGCTTTAGTGAACTCCAAGTGGTTCTTCACAATTTTTTCTGATGAGGATTTTTTATGTCAACAAATTGCTTGTGTCTCTTATTGCATTTGTTAGCACACACGTGCACTATATATTTGATATTTTGATTACTTGATATCAATATCATCCATAGTTGTGCAATTAGGTTTGTGGGCTTCTTGGGATCGATATGAGATTGCTTATGAGTGGATTAATTGAATATCAATTTAATCAATCATCATGTGTATTAAGGGTTGTGGTGACTAAAGGGGTTCTTACATTCATTGCTTCATATTTGTGAGAAGAGATAATTGGGGTAGACATATATTTTAATTTGTAATTAATTTGGGCTAAAATCAAAAAATCTATTCAGCCCCTCTAGGTTAAGTATCTTGGTCTCTACATGTATAATCATGATAAAAGATCCACTTCGGGTTCCCCTCCTAGAACAACAATACACTTGATCCATGATGAGTATGTTATCAATCATCTTAAACTCAAAATATTTCATAATTAGATATTTGTTTGTACCTTGCTTCTCAAACATACATTTTTGTTTCCGTGTATTCCAAATTTCATGTGGAGACTTCAATGATACATAGATACCATACAATTGATCGGACAATGTGTTCAAAATATAGTCTCGACAGACAAATTTATCTTCCTTTAACTTCTTTCATTCTTTCTTAACCTGATCAGTGTCTTCAATTTTATTTTTTTGGGGGAATAGGTTGCAGCTTTAGATCTAATACATAAGCAAGCTTCAACGAAATGAGAAGAAACATCATCTTGTCCTTTCCAACGAGTGAAATTCGTTCCATCCAAACGATCCAATTTCACAAAGTCTTAATTTATGACTTTGAACGTAACACTTGATTCAATAGTCATTGCAAATATCACTTCAAAATTGTTGGGAAATTATGTCAAGTATATTGAAAGTAACATCAAGACTTTGAGACAGGTAAGATTATTTTCTTTAAAGTGATATTTTGTCTTCACTCAAAGAGTTTGCTAGAGGTTTCTTGACAAATCACTTCCAGGATACAATAAAGCCTTTAGATGAAGAACTACAATTAACAATCTTGAAGAACTTCCAAAGAAATATTTTTGAACAGTTTTAAATTTGAGACAGACAGAGAGAAAAGAAGAGAGATGAATTCTATAGAACTCTAATGCTTTTTCAATGAATTCTAGTGCCTTTTTATAGAATTCTTAGGGTCTTTCTCAAAAGTTTTAATCCTCCAAATATGTGTCTTTTCCTTAAAAGCCACGACCCTTATAAAAAGGTATCTTTTTCTAATGGTTATATCTCTTCAATAGTGTTTTTTTCCTAATAATCTTAACTATTAATTGTCTCAATTATCCAACAAATCAATTATTCAATCAAATAATAAAGTCTCAACAATGAGTTTGAATATCTCACGAAACATAGACCCTTAGGCCCATTGTCTATAAAATTTGAACAATACAGAGAAGATTAGCATAACTCCTGCGTAAGGATAACACGCACAAATTGAGAAATGGAGCCATCGTCTATAAATTTACCCCTTTATGTGGAAATGAGGTTTTGCACAAGATCAACATTAGTCCAGTATGTGAGTGAAAAAATATTGCAATGATCTACTAGGACAAATGGAATATAAAATGTAGAAAAATGTTTTTTTATATGTAATGTAGTGACCTTATTTGGTGATTATAGTAATTTTATTAATCGTGAATCCCAACTAATAATGAAGTCTACTGTCAATATAATGATATAAAATGATATGATCACTAAATAAGATCCATGTACCATTGCAAAAAAATTTCGCCCGATTTGTACATTTTCGTGGATGCACGGGTTTTGGTAGTTTAACCAAAAAAAAAAAATGGTTAAACCACATAAATAACCCTGAACTTTAGTCTTAGTTTTAAATTGCACCATAAACTTTCAAATTTATTATTGTATCCCTAACTATGTAAATCGTTTTAATCAGTCCTTTTATTAGATTCTGATGTTAA
>CAUOFW020007868.1:0-19555 GCA_963454935.2 Ilex paraguariensis
ATATAGAGTATAAACATAGATACAACAATTGTGCACTACATTGTATATGCACGGGGCAAACACATCCATAAACATGAGTGTGGGTGTGGGTGCATAGTTACGTCAAACACCATCTTAGGTGGATGAAACGTGAGCTCGGTACCGTTGGACCAAGGTTCAACAAAGTCACATGGTTGTATGAAAAGAAAATTAGGTCGGGGAAGCAAGAAGGGCTAGACTATCCCTCGAGTGAGAGACCTGGTGATTGAAAACGCACTCCGTTGGTATAAGAGCTCATGAAGTGTGTCGGTGTACGTAGAACCGTTGGTGAAAGTCTATGAATTCCGTGTCGATTGGATGCCATTGGTGTAAGTCCATAAATATCCACCCCAAATAAAGATCCGGAGATTTTTAAGTAGTCATTTAGAGGATAATATAAATGACGGAAGCTATAAGGGCTCGGTTTTATATGCATTGGCATTTGCATGTGATGAGGAGCCGAAAAAGACTCAAGGTTAAAATGCAGGAGTGAATCTCATTTCATTCATGACATGATATGGTAAATTCCAACATGGAGTACATATATTCTTGATTGGAATGATTACATGATTATATTTGTTGTGTATTGTGTTGCATGTATACATTCATATGCACGTAAGTGGGAAGTAGCTCTTGTAAGAAATATTCTACTAGGCGTTAACTCACCCTATACGAGAACACATTTCAGGTGCGAGGTTCGTACTGGTGGAGGACTCACATTCGGAGCCTCAACGTTGAAGAAAAGCGGGGTTGTGGCTTTTGAAAAGAAGTTTTTGTAAAAATTTTGTTAAAAAATTTCATTCAACATGTAAATGTATGGAATTTTTTGTAATAGACTTGTATGGATCATATATAATGTAGAAAACTTATTTATACATGTTTTGGATGAATTTGGAAAGGTTTGGATTGGATTGAAAATCAATAACAAGTGAAAAAGGCAAAACTGGACAAAGTGTACCGGTACAGTCTGGTCCAGAAAGAAAACCGTACCGGTTCGCATTTCCCAGAAGGCAAACCGTACCGGTACGCAGTACCAATACGCTTTTTTGCCAAACTTTAAATTTTTTTTTTATTTTCTTCCAAGGTCTTGGGCTATACATTCTTTAGTCCAATGAACCATAAATGAGATATATTGGGGTACATTGAACCTAGATAAGATTAAATAAATGAAAGAACCCGGGTTACACGTGTGAGTTAAAATCCCAGGTAAAAGGATACTAATACGTGATGTCGAATTATGCGGCACTCACAGATATTTCTGCAGGTTGACGGTGATCAACGGAACCCCCGGTTTTAGGGGCATCACAAAAAAAGTAATTATGGTGATTTAGGTTTTTATTGATAATCAATTAGACTAACCTTAAAAAATTTATTCATCTCCTTTGTAGGTAAAATGTTTATTATTTTACATGTACAATCATAAAAGAATATTCAAATCGAGTTTCCCTCCCAAATCAACAATAAGATTCATCAACGATTGAATTTCCACCTTTGACCTTCCTAACACAGTCCAAAGAGTAGGGTTGTTCCTTATATGTGGTTCTGGGCTTGATTAATTACTTAATCACCTTCGTGCGACACTGACAATGCACTATAATGTTATTTTGTTTATAAGTATTACTACTTTGGCAAGAGATTAGTGATTGGTTAAGTTGTCCATCATGTTAATCATTTATCACGTCTAAATAAAATACACAAAACTAAATAAAAAAGTAACCAATAACTTAATTAGCCACCTTTTAGCCGCATATCCTTGTCTGTCTTTGGTTCCTTAGATTACGTGAGCCATCTCTCAAAATTACCCTTTTTTTAGTTAGTAAGGAGAGATAGATTGACTGCCCCATCTAGGGATGTCAGTGGACTGAAGCGGGGGCGAAGAGTGTAGTCTTCATCTTTGTACCCACTTAAAAAAATTACGTCCATCCCTGGTCCACCCCCGTTAACGGGTATAGTTTTCATCCTCATCCTCGTCTCTGTCCGCGGGTAAATTTCTAATCCCCGCCCAAGCCCAAGCCTAAGCCTAAGCCCAAGTAGTATAATCCAAAATTTTAAATAAATTTAATATTTTAAATAATCCTACAACATTCTAAATAATCTAACATAATTTAATGCAACATAATGTAGATTACAAAATATAAAAGTCAAAATAATATAGTATTCTATTTAAAATGTCATTAGACCACAAAAAGAGAAATGAAACTTTTAGAGAGAAATGAAGAAAAAGAAAATAAAATTGAACTAAGAAAACGATAGCACTACACTTAAATTTTCCTAGAAAAATTTTTATTATTACAATTCATATTACAACCATAAAATGTTAAAAGATGAAAACTTAAAATTTTGTTAATTCAATAATTCTCCTCATTTCTTAGTTCACTCTAGCAGAGAAATCCGTCAACCTCCGTTCACAATATTTCTATCCATGATAAAATGTAAAACTATCTTACTCTCTCTTATCTGTTTTTAGAGCATGATCAATCTAAACTCCTAACAATTTCAATCAATAAGTACAAATAGAAAAAAGAACAATTAGGAGAAAAAGTTAATAATATTACCACATAGCAATGTCACTTGTTAGTTTGATTACCATATTTCTAGATTAGTAGTTACAGTAAATATGTTTAGTTAGGGCTTGAGAATATTTCTATATATATTTAACGGGTAGCGGGGGCGGGGTAGGGGTAAGGATAAGTTTATCCCCACCTTCATTCCCATATGGGTTTATACGGGTATTCCTGTATACATCTACCATCCAATACGTATAGTCCATCCCCGGTTCAAACGGAGAGGGTTTGGACGAATACCCGTTTTTCTTCAGTCCACTACCATCCCTAGCCCCATCAATCCATAAACCTAGAAAGCGAAGGGCAAGTCGATAATGGCTGAGGTAAGCATTCGAAAAAGAAAAAATGTTGGGCGAAAATCAATATAGATATATGATGGGTCAAGCCCAAGGGTCCAACCCCAAGAGGTTCAGCTAGCCCAACCCAAAGGAGTCTGCGCCCGATTAAGCTCATCAGGTTCTAGGAGTTACATCAGTAGAGGAGTATGCAGAGTCGTCTAAGAGCTCATCCATGCCACCTTGAAAATAGTCAATACCCCAGTCATCCTTTGACCGAATCTCATAGAGAACACTTTAACCGCCTCGTCCGTTGAGAAGAAGTCGTTAACTCCACCAGAATAGTTATTTAGTTGTTATTAAGTCACCTCAATCTGTTAGGGGGGTGAGTATATGTTGTGATCGTGCAGCAATTATGGTAAATAGTAAGGAATCAAACAATTAAGAAAGCAGGAGAAAATAACATACAGAGATTTATGTGGTTCGGCAATGTGCCTACATCCACGAGAGCGAGCGGCCGTTCTTTTCCATTATAGAATAGGGTTACATCTTAAGTATTTATATAACCCTAATATGGACGTATTTACAAAAATACCCCTGTACCGTACCGCGGGGGCGTTGCCCTCGTACCCCCAACTAATCAGCGTCCCCTTTATTTAAATCCCGCAAGGCAGATGTCGTCGCGGGCTCCGCTATGCTCCGCCCGCTCCGGCATCTGCCTCCTTGCCATTATGCACACAGCAAATATGAGCCACACATACTCTAACAGTATAAATTATAAACTCCGCCAACACTTGGGGAATATGACATTTTGTTAAGCACAAGTCTGTCCTCTCCCTCGCACCTTATAGTTCTCTATTCTCCTTGCATATTTGAGTTAATAAAATACTCGACGATCCTAGCTGTTCAAAAGTGGACATAGGTCACTTTGACCGAACCACTATAATTCTTGTATTTTGTCTACTTTAATTATTGCATTTATTACTCATATCGGTGGTGTGCAAACCCAATTTGTGCATCATCAATATAAATTTTAAATTAAATAATCTTGTCACTAAATTTGAGAGTTAAAAGTTTTGTCACTCTTAGTAAAGTTGCACGACGACATGCCTTTGTGGATTAACAGAAAATATAGTGATGCTTATTAAAAAATAAGCTGCTAGTACACCCAATGTAGGGGTGCCGAAGATGTATGATGTCCAAGTAAGCATAGATATAAAAAAAGTGAAAGATAAACAAGAATGTATCATCAAATGCTCTTGTGGATAATTTTGATTAATGTTACACATACTGTTGACCCTTATTTATTATGGTTGGTTGATAACGTTTTGTTTGAAGTATTTCCTTTTTTTGTTTTTTTTTCACCTAAACGGAGTTAACGGGCTTTCCTACTATATTAGCATTTTTGTTTTTTCACTTTTTTGTGTTCAGATTTGCTCCATCCCTCAAGTTTAATCGCATGTAGAGTAGCATATATGTACGCACACAAACTGACGTGTACATATGTGTATTTTGATAAAATAGTAATTAAACATGTTTTCTTTAATGAGACTACTTTTTTTTTTACTTTAAAAAACGATATACTTCATTATAAACTCTTTGATTTATCTCTTATTTATGGGTAGTGTTGAAAGTTGAAAAAGTACTACTAAGGCATTGTATTGGGACCTGAATGCTTTGTTCCTACTCTTACCATGTTAATGGAGAAGAAACAACTAAAAGGAAAAGAAAGCAAGAGAAGAGGTTTAAATCTTGAAAAGGGAAAGATATCTGCAATATATGAAAATTTTCTGAAAAATATTGGGATACATAAATATAATAATGGCGTATTTAGTTCACCTTATTCATTATTTTCATTGGATTAATTAATAGTAGAACCCAACTTTGGTTGGGTCTTCCTGAACTCATTGACAATATTGAAAGTCTCTGTTGATTATATTAAACCCAATATTAGTAGTGGAACCCGATATTTGTATAATTTGCTTTAAAGGAATAAATTATTAAAAAATAGTAAGTATTTATTTAAAGAAAACAGAACATAAAAATCAATGGAATACAATAGGATCCATGCTGAAAAATACTTTACAAAAACATTATAAACACCTAAAAGGTTATCCTATCCCTGTGTTGCACCTTGTGCCAAGCATTGAAATTCTTCAACCAAATTGAACAGATATCTGTTTTGAGATTAAGAATATAAACACAGATAATAACCAAACAACAAAGCAAACATTTTTGAAGTTAAAAAACTAATGACCAAGAATCTTAAACAACACTTTTCATTTATCCTTCTCTTTGTGAATTCTCACCAACAATCAAATGTGAAAGAAATTTGCCTTTATGGAGATAATATAAGGGTAAAGATATGGAAAATCTCTTATTCTACCTACAATATGTTTTATTCTAGTAAATTAAGTCAAGATGGAAAATTTCACATTGATCTAGCCTTAAACATTATTTAGGAGTCGGTGAAGAACGACGAGGTGACTTTGGAAGCCCCGGTTGCCGTTTAGGTAAACGTGGTGGAGGTGACTTTATTGGAAGAGTACGACGAGGTGGCTTTGGAAGCCCCGGTGGCCTTACAATATGCCTTCGAGGTGGCGGAGGCCTGCGTCTCCACCAATTGGCCAGTTTTGATTCAAATTCGATTCTATGTGACAGAGTTTTCGGTTTCTGTGCTTCATGGATTTCAACACCTGAGGCCTGTAACGTTTGCTCTTGTGGCCTCCTATCCTCCGTAACGGAACTATTAATTGGAGTTACAAGGTTTTTTTCAGCTAGCAAGGGCTCGTTGTTATGATCTGCAAGAGATGGAGCAAAAAGAAGGATTACCACCCCTAGGGAAACAACAAAATGATTGTTAACCTTCATTCTTGAGATATGGGGTATTTTCCAAGTCATTTGTGGTCATCAAGTGAACAAATAAGAGCCTTTTTATAGATAAAGACATCTTCAATCCTAATCCAAACCCTTATTTAGGTCTGTTTGAATGGCGGTAATCTGGATTAGGAATGTGATCCTCATTCCTAAATCCTAAATTACCATGTTTAAAGATTCAATTATTCGGTAATCTAACTTGAGAATAAGATTACTAGAGTAATTCAATTCCCAATAATAGTGGGTATCCTAAACCCATGACTAATGATGGTACTCTCATACTTATATTGATTAGGTATTCTATAAAATGAATAAAAATTCCATAATGAAACTTCTTCCTCAAATTAATTTCTTCTTCTAAAATTAAAATATTTCCTAACATAATTTGGTAATGACATTAATTCTCACATTAGATTACTGACCATAACTAAATACCAAATATAAGATTACTATGATATTAAAACTTGGGTATCTCATTACTAGGAATGAGATACTCATTCAAAATTAAGATCACTGTCATCCAAACGTGCCTTTAAAATTTAAATTTGAGTAAAATTGAATTAAAAATAATCTCCCGTCCTTTACTCAAATTTATAATAAATAATAGATTGGAGACTCAAAATTTTACTCAAATTAAGAGATATTCAAATCTTTACTAAAATATTTGATGGCTAGATTTCACTCTATTGAAAGATTCAGTGGTCATATTTCACCTTTCAATCACAAATTTTATTTTTATTGGCTTGTAGTCTTTAAATTTTTTAATTCAGTTTTTTGGCTCGTAGTCATTGAATGTGAAATCAATAACAACATAACAAAAAAAATTAAATAAAACAAGTTACCCTAGATGTATCACATTTTTATTGAATGAAGAAAAAGGAAGTCAATTATGAAAATTAGTATTAATTTCTCCCACCTTTTAATTTATTGTTATGCAGGCTGCAGAAAAAAGTATCTTCAGAACTTAATTACGGAAAATGACTTTAAATTGCTTTTGATGACTAAGAAATACTGAGACAAATATACTTTATTTTTATTTCCTTCAATAAGAGATTATGACCGTGTCCAGATGTCTTTTAATATATATATATTTAATTTCTTTTTAAATGAATCATTCACCATTAATGAGTAAGCGAACCCGTTTGTCAACAAACGGTCCCACTTAAATGTATAAATAGATGATCATAAAAAATATAATTTTGAATTTTGACAACTCTTTGGAGTGTCATGGAGTATTTATCCCTTATAAATACTCTAATCTCGGAATGGATGGTCTACCAAATACCCCTTTTGAAACAAAAAAAAATGAAATATAATTGAGTGTTATAAGAACTTATGAGTTGTTCTTAAAACAAGAACTTTATAATAGAAAATAACATTAAATGTTTTAATCCCTTTTTTTAATAGTTATTTGCCCTAACTTATTCTTTGAAATCAATTGGGTAAAATACAGTAATGATCTATTAGTATACCATTGTGACATTTTGGTCCTCCTTTTTTCGGTTGTCACTTTAATAGCTGAAGTTATAAAAATAAACAAAAATTGTTTATTAAAGATGTTCTTTAATGGTTGTTGGCCTTGACTTGTTTTCAGAACCAATAGAGTAAGATGCAATAATAGTCCATTGTTATATCATTTTAATCCTCAAGTTATTTTAATTTCATCTCGTTGCTCAAATTTTTATTGTATGCCACGTTCGTCCGATTGAAAAATAAAATTAACTAAATTAACAGAAGTAATCATGTGCAACTCACGTGATTTTTTTCAAACTCGTCGCATCATTGGATATAGTTCGTTGTACCATTGGAGAGCAAAATAGCAAATTCCAACATCTTACATTCATCTTATATTCCTATATTTGCTAAGAAGTCGGATCCATCATAAAGTGTGAGCTGATAAGGATAAGTCAACTGTCACATCTGTGAATAAAAAAAAATTGTTGGATTGGAAGTCTAGTAGAAATATTATATTTTTATAAATAAAATTTTCAAATTAATACTCTCTGAAAGCTGTTATCGTGGTAGATTTTAAGTGTTTCCTCCTCCTCTTCACCTCTCTTTCTCCCCCCAAGTGTTTGTGCGTGCACGTGTAGAGCGATAACTTGAGGGACAGTCCCCAAATTTTGCTCCATACATAAACTTAACAAATGCATCATACTATGAGTGAAGCTTGAGTTTGTAGATGATAATAAGTTTCTTTTGCTACTCCCACCATGAAGTCTTTATTTCCTTTTACTTGCTTTCTGTTACTTCATTTTTAGCTATACCATTGAAACAAGTGGATCTTCAAATGAAATAATCTTCACAACAATTCAATACAACTGATTTATCCTCAATCGATAATTTATTGACTTGCCTAATCCTCACTCTACTATCAGTTTTTGTGATCCTCGGCTCTTCAAATCAATAACTCCATTAATAGATTGTATCAAACTTATCATTTTCCGTCGGAAATTTGGAAATGCAATATCCATCAACGATTGAGTTTCCACCCCCTCTAAGACACTCCAAAGTGTAGGGTTGTTCCTTATTTGTGGTTTCTATTATGCTTCTTTTAGAGGCCTGACTTACCTAATGAGCTTCATCCCACACCGACAACACACTATTATGCTAATCCAATTATAAGCACCACTATGTTGGCATGAGATTGGTGGTTGGTTAGGTTGTCTGCCACGTTTATCATTTATCAAGTGTAAATGAAATATGAAAAATTAAATAAACACTAAAAAAAAGTAACTGATAATTTAACCGACTACCTTTTAGCCACATATCTTTGTCCGTATCTGGTTCCTTAGATTAGATTAAATGAGCCATCTCCCAAAACAACCTAACTATTTTTGTTTTGTTTTGCTTTGGTTAGTAAGGAGAGATAGATCGACCAGCCCATCAAACCATAACCCTAGAAAGTGAAGGGCAAGTCAATATCACTTCAAAAATTATCGTCGGAAATCACTTTTTAACAACAAAATTTCTCTGTTCGTTGCCAAAACTTGACGCTTAAAAAAAAGTTCTTGTAGTGTTTGGAGAAGAAAATTGTTGGCTAAAAAATCAATGTAGGAATAAATTTTAAACGAAATCATAGTCAGTAAATTTGAGAGTTAGAAATTTTTTCAGTGTGGTAAAGTTGTATGATATGCTCATGAAAGTACATAAGCTGCTGGTAGACCCACGAAGAATTTTATGTAGAGGTGCCTAAGATGTATGATGCCTAATTTCCACTATTTTCTACACTTCATCATAACAGGAAAGGAATGTATCTCCAAATGCTCTTGTGGATCATAATGATTAATGGTCCACATACTGCTTACCCATATCTGTCCTGGTTGGTAGCTAAGAAGTTACTCTATGATATTGTTTGATAACTTTCTTTGAAGTATTCTTTTGTGTGTGTTTTTTTATCTAATTGAAGGTAATGGGCGTTCCTACTATATTAACCTTGTTTTTTCATTTTTTCTTGTTCGGATTTGTTCCATCCATTCCTTCAAGCTTAATTGCGTGCACACACACACACACATATTGCTTATATACGAAGAAGTAGATATATTTTGATAAAATAGTATTCAAAAATCGTTTTCTTTAATGAAATTACTTTTTTTTTTACTTTAAAAAAAAGGAACTAATAGGTACACTACATTATAGATTCATTGATTCATTTCTTGTTTATGGGTTGAGTGTTGAAAGTTGAAAAAGTACTACGAAGGCATTGTATTGGGACCTGAATGCTTTGTTCCTACTATTACCATATTAATGGAGAATGAAACAGCTAAGATTACCTTTGAAAAGCATGAGGAGAGATTTAAATTTTGAAAAAGGGAAAGACGTACTACAAGAAAAACTATTTTTTGCATCGGTAATTTACCAATGCAAAAAGTCCATTTGTCTGAGTCAAAAAGTATTTGAATCGGGAAATAGATTTTTTGCATTGGCAAAGCGGGAGAAGTAAATAGTGAGTGAAAAAAATAAATAAATAGTTAGTGATGCAAAAAGTTAGCATTAGCACTTTGTCGACGCAAATAAGTATTAGCATCAGCAAATACTGAAACAAAAATGCACATGCAAGTAAAGGGGAAGACGTCACCTTTTTTGCATAAGTACATCATAGTGATGCAAAAAAGTGAGTATTTACATCAGCGTTGTACCGGCACAAAAGGTGAGTATTTGCATCGGCATTAAGCCACTAATGCTGATGCAAATATCCTACTTTTTGCTTCAATCAATTTGGCAAGCAAAAAGTAGGATATTAGCATTGGCACTAAGCTGAAGCTAAAACTCTGAAGCAAAAGCCTATTTTTCTTATAGTGATTTTTGCAATGTATGGAGAATTTTTGATAAATTACCGAGATACATTAATATAATAATAGTGGCGTACTTAAATAACCTTATTCGTTATTTTCGTTGGATTAATTACTAGTGGAACCTGATGGGTTAAGCCCAAATAGTCTAATTTATGTGTTAAAGTCCAACCCCAGTTGAGGAGCCCAACCTCATTTTAATTCCACCAAGCCCAAGACAGTCCAAGACCGGTTAAACTTCTTGCTTAGCACGTCACCAAGAGGAAAGCACGTGAAGCTTATCTGCACCACCAAAGGAAACGGTCCAATTCCACCAAACCCAAGACAGTCCAAGACCGGTTAGACTTTTTGCTTAGCACGTCACCAAGAGGAAAGCACGGGAAGCTTATCTACACCACCAAAGGAAACCGTCCAAATCCACCAAGTCCAAGACCGGTTAGACTTTTTGCTTAGCACGTCATCAAGAGGAGAGCACGGGAAGCTTATCTGCACTACCGAAGGAAACGGTCCAATCTTTGACCACGTTTCATGAAGAGCTCCCCAACCTCCTCCTTCCGTTGAGGATAAGTCGTGATCTCCACCAGAATGATCTCTTGGCTGTTATAAAATAGCTCCAATCTAGTAGAAAAGAAAAAAAAGGTCACGCCCCACGAGAGACTTACAGAAGAAAAACCGACTACCGGAGATTACTATTTTTTTTGATTCTCCATTCTCTCTCTCAAAGCTTGTATCTCCATTCTCCATACCTTTGAATCAATAAAATACCCGGAAACTAAAGCCATTGAAAAGTGGACGTAAGTCGAATTGACCGAACCACTATAAATTGTGTCTTCTTTAATTTTTTATATTGATTTCATTGCATTTATTATCTACACTTGACAGGTAGTGTGCAAAACCATTTTTGTGCATCATCAGTTTGGCGCCGTCTGTGGGAAATCGACAAAATTCTCACTCCTGAACATTACATCCATTAACTAATGGCGATCACTACTCGATCCATGAACCAACACGAAGACAATCCTCCACGAGAGGAGGAGGTTGCTCCCCCGCCTATCAACCCTGTTCCGGATACTCTAGCCCCGAATCCCCAACAAATATTGGAGACCATGCAGCAACTGGTTGCTCAAAACCAACAGGTACTGCAACTCATACTTGCTGGACAAGGAGGAGCACCACACGGAAGTGCACCACACGGAAGTGCACAACATGGAGGACCCCAAGGTGGAACACCACACGGAGGTGCACAACGTGGAGCACCACACGGAGGTGCACAACATGGAGGGCTCCACGGAGGTGCACAACATAGAGCACCCCAAGGAGCTCCACAGCCTGGACATCAAGGAGCACCACGCCCTGTTGCTCCACGCCCGGGTGCCCCATTGGGCACCCCACTTCGGGAAGCCCAACATGAGGGAGCTGCACCTCCCCTTCCCCTTGCTTTCCAGGGAGAGGACCCTTATCTCCAGGAGGATGAGGGTGAAAACCAAAGCATGGGGCATGGAAGCCACTTCCATGATCATTCCATAGGAGCCCCCAATCATTGGGACGAGAAGATAAAGGAGGTACAGAATCAACTCGGTGATGTCTTCAACGCCATGAAGACATAGGGACCCGAGACTGTTGACCACCTGGTAAGGCGTACTGATACCCCTTTCAAACCTGATGTAGCAAACTACCCCCTCCCTCAGAAGTTCAAAATGCCATCTGTGGAGACCTTTGATGGAACAAAGGATCCACTGGACCACCTCGACACTTACAAGACCTTGATGCAATTGCACAACATACCAGACGAAATCATGTGCAGGGCATTCCCAACCACATTAAAGGGGTCTGCCCGACAGTGGTTTTCTAAGCTCTCCCCCGCCTCTATTACCTCTTTTGCCGAGCTTAGCAGATCATTCGTCTCACACTTCATAGGAGGGCGTCGCCACCAGAAGCCAGTTACGCATCTGCTTAGTATAAAGCAGGACCGCGAGGAGAGCCTGAGGAGTTACCTCACTCGTTTTAACGAGGAGGTACTCCAAGTTGATGAACCTGACGACAAGGTGACGATGACCGCCTTCTTGGGTGGCCTCCGTTCATCAAGTTTCCTTTTCTCAGTTCTGAAGCGCCCACCGAAGAGCATGCCAGAGCTGCTAGCCAAGGCCCAAAAGTACATAAACGCAGAAGACATCACAAGGGCCAGGCGGGGTGAGTCTTCCAGAGCAGGTGAGAAAAGGAAGGAAAGAGAGAAGGACGATAAGAAGGAAACCAGCAACAAATATGGCAGGACAGAGAAAGTCCCTGTCAAGGACCGGCTAGGTCCTGCTCCTCAGAGGAACCGTCAACCCTTCACTCCCCTCAATGCTTCCGTGGAACACATCCTATTCCAGATCCAGGATGACCCCGCGATAAAGTGGCCTGGAAAAATGAAGTCTCCTCCAAATCGCAGAAATCCTAACAAGTATTGCCGCTTCCATCGTGACCACGGGCATGACACCGACGATTGCTACGACCTCAAGAGGCAAATTGAGGAGCTCATCCAGCGTGGTCACTTACGTCAGTACGTTGTTGGAAGGGAACGAGTACCACAACCTCACAACCAGGAAGATCAGCAGCCTATGGGGGAAATCCACACTATCTCAGGGGGACTAGCAGGTGGGGGAGAATCACTTTCCGCGATGAAGGCCCATGCCAGGAAGGCAAGACATGTCTACGAGATGCGCCCATCTAAGGTGCCGAAGCAGGAAAGCGACGAGGTCATATCTTTTTCAAACAAGGACCTGGAGGAAATCCAACACCCCCATGACGACCCCTTGGTGCTCACCATGACGGTGGCCAACTTTCATGTGCACAGGATCCTGGTAGATAGTGGCAGCTCTGCAGATATCCTGTTTGCAGAGGCCTATGACAAGCTCAACCTGGGCAGGGAGAGGCTACAGCCAATCAGGTCACCCCTCATTGGATTCTCAGGGGAAAAAGTGTATCCCCTTGGATCCATCACACTTCCCGTCACCGCCGGAGTAACACCCCGAAGCTCCACAGTCATGGTCAATTTCCTGGTAATAGAATGCCCGTCAGCCTACAACATCATATTAGGGCGGCCAGCTCTTAACACATTAAGAGCTGTGCCCTCTACCTACCATCTCGTTCTCCGCTTTTCAACCTTAAATGGAGTCGGAGAGGTCAAAGGGGACCAAATAACAGCCAGAGAGTGCTATGTATCCTCTATGAAGGCTAGGAAGCCCCAAGAAGCATTGCAGGTTGAGGTCCTTGACCCAAGGGATGACTCCGCAACAGAAAGAGGAGAACCAGTCGAGGAACTCATCCCTGTGGTCTTAGAAAAGGAGCACCCAGACAGAAGAATTTACATTGGCTCTTCCCTTTCTGAAGAGCTGGCTCCCCTGTTGATTGAATTTTTGAAGCATAATATGGACATCTTTGCTTGGTCGCATGAGGACCTTGAGGGCATCGACCCGAAAGTAGCTACCCATCACCTCAATGTCGATCCACTGTACAAGCCTGTTCGCCAAAAGTTAAGGGGAGCCTCCACTGAAAGGGCCCAAGCCATGGACAAGGAGATTAGAAAGCTGGTTGATAACGGAGCAGTCAGGGAAGTGGCGTATCCAGAGTGGCTCTCCAACGTAGTAATGGTTACTAAGGCTAATGGGAAGTGGCATCTCTGTGTCGACTTCACAGAACTGAACAAGGCATGCCCAAAAAATAGTTATCCACTGCCGTGGATTGACCTCCTCATCGACGCCACCGCTGGGCATGAGTTGCTCACTTTCCTGGATGCATACTCGGGGTACAACCAGATTAGCATGCATCCCCCAGACCAAGAGAAGACATCATTCATCACGCCAAAGGGGACATACTGCTACAGGGTCATGCCCTTTGGGCTAAAGAACGCTGGAGCAACCTACCAACGGCTGGTGAACAAGATGTTCCAGTCTCAGATCGGGCAAACAATGGAGGTGTACGTGGATGACATGCTGGTAAAGAGCCTTGCAGCAGTAGACCACATTGATCACCTCCAAAAAACTTTCAACGTCCTGAGGTCCTATCACATGAAGCTCAACCCTGAGAAGTGCGCCTTTGGTGTGGGGTCTGGTAAATTCCTGGGCTTTATGGTCAATCAGAGGGGAATTGAGGTGAACCCTGACAAGATCAAGGCCATTCTTGACATGAAGTCACCCTCTTCAACCAAGGAGCTCCAGCGCCTCAATGGAAGAATCGCAGCATTAAATAGGTTTGTCTCCAAATCTGCAGATAAATGTCTCCCTTTTTTCAAAACTCTCCGAAAAGCCTTTGAGTGGAAACCTGAGGCAGAGGAGGCTTTTCAAAAGCTCAAAGCCTACCTAGCAGCACCTCCCCTCCTGTCACATGCTACCCCTGGAGAAACTCTCCATCTATACCTTTCTGCTTCCCCATCAGCGGTAAGCTCAGTGCTCGTTAGAAACAACAATGGAGTGCAGAAACCAGTTTATTACGTGAGCAGGGCATACCGGGGGGCAGAGGTCAGATATTCAGCACTAGAAAAACTGGCACTCGCTCTGGTCACGACAGCGAGACGGCTGCGACACTACTTCCAGGGCCATCGTATGGTGGTCATCACCGACCAACCTCTTAAAAGAATCTTGGGAAAGCCGGACGTATCTGGCAGACTTCTTAAATGGGCAGTAGAACTCGGGGAATTCGACATTCAGTACCAACCTAGGACGGCCATCAAAGCACAAGCCCTAGCAGATTTCGTAGCTGAACTCACACCAACAGAAGATGGGAACAGTGAGGATCCCCAAATGCCCAACGGAGACATCAAGAAGCCTAACAAAGACCCTCAAGCAGGCGCCCAAGTCGCCCAAACAACTTTTTCTGATGACCAGGCATCCCGGGCTGCACCTCTGGATGCCCAGGCACCACAGGCTGCACCTCCGGATGCCCAGGCACCACAGGCTGCACCTCTAGCTCCTGCACCACAGGCTGCACCTCTGGATGCCCAGGCACCACAGGCTTCACCTCCGGATGCCCAGGCATCACAGGCTGCACCTCCCCGGTCTTCCACTTCAAATTCCAAATTCTCCACTCATCTGCTTTGGAAACTCTATGTAGATGGCTCCTCGACTAGTGAAGGAGGAGGAGCGGGCTTAATTTTGATCAGCCCAGATGGCACCACTCTCAGATATGCGATGAAGCTCCACTTTTATGCTTCCAATAATGAGGCGGAATACGAAGCCCTCCTTTCTGGATTAAGGTTAGCGATGGAAATGGAGGTTCAACACCTTGCCACCTACAGTGACTCTCAGCTGATAGTCAATCAAGTGAGGGGCGAGTTCGAAGCCAAAGGAGCCAAAATGCAAGAATATCTCAGCATGGCTAGAAACATGATCACAAAATTCCACTACTTCCAGATAAACCACATCCCCAGAGAGGATAATATGGCTGCCGACGCACTCGCAAAGCTCGCTTCATCCATGGAAGCCTCATCAGGGGAACCAGTACTAATTGGTCACCAGTGCGAGCCCAGCAGGATGGACATGGAGGCCACAAATGTTGACTGTGTATCTACTGAGTCAGACTGGATGACCCAAATCAAGGCATACCTCCAAGAGGGTGTGCAGCCAGATGATCCCCTAGAGGCCAGGAAGCTAAGGATAAGGGCCTCCAAGTTTGCCATCTTGCAGGACACTCTATACAAGAGAGGCTATTCCTTGCCATGGTTACGATGTCTTTCACCTGAAGAAGCTCACTATGCCTTGCGAGAAATCCACGAAGGGATCTGCGGGAATCACTCTGGAGGGCGTTCCCTTGCCCACAAGGCGCTCAGACAGGGCTACTTCTGGCCTACCATGATGAGGGACGCCCAGGAGTTCTCCAAAAAGTGCGACAAGTGCCAACGCTTTGCGACTGTGCCAAGGCAACCACCCGAGGAGCTAACAACCATTTCAAGCCCATGGCCTTTCTCCAAGTGGGGCATCGATATCCTAGGCCCCTTGCCTCTCAGTAAAGGGCAGTGCAAGTTCGTGGTGGTGGCAGTCGACTACTTCACCAAGTGGTCAGAGGCAGAACCTTTAGCAAAAATCACAGACGCAAAGGTCAAAGATTTTATCTGGAAAAACTTGGTCTGTCGCTTCGGGATTCCCCATGCCATTGTCAGCGACAACGCCAAGCAGTTTGACAACAAGCTGCTGAACTCTTTCTGTTCTGACCTTCAAATAAAACAACCTCACTCCAGCCCGGCACATCCACAAGCAAATGGACAAGCAGAGGTCATGGTAAGAACCGTGCTACGCAATTTAAAGACAAGGCTCGAAAAAGCAAAGGGCCTTTGGGTAGAGGAGCTGCCAGGTGTACTGTGGGCTTATCGAACCACACCAAGAACCCCTACTGGGGAGACTCCTTTTTCCCTCGCCTTCGGAACCGAGGCGGTCATCCCTGTGGAAATAGGGGTACACTCCCTAAGGGTCCAGCACCACGATCCCATCACCAACGAGGAAGGACTCCGTAGCAACCTCGACTTGGTGGAGGAAGCAAGGGAGATGGCTGTAGTCCGCAACGCGGAGTATAAACGGCGCATGACAAGGTACTACAATTCGAGGGTGAAGCCCCGTTCTTTCCAACCTGGGGATTTGGTCCTCAAAAAAGTAATCCTCGCTACAAAAGATGCACGCGAAGGGAAGCTGGGACCAAATTGGGAAGGGCCCTACCGCGTAACAGAAGTAGTGAGACCAGGCACCTACAAAATCCAAGATTCTGAGGGAAAAGTTTTACTCCATCCATGGAATGCAGAGCACTTGAAAAGGTATTACCAATGACACCTTGAGAGCATCAAAGCAGTAGAAGTTGGGACTTGATTTGATTTTTAGGGGTGTTACCCAAGATTTCAATGTATTTTTTTTTTTGGAATTATTACCCAATATCGCTTTTATAAGCAATAAATTAATAAAATTTTCTATGTCATTTACTCCAAAAAGATTTTCTGTATTTCATTTCAAAGGAGTATCGGTACAAAAATAAGGCCAGATACCGCCTTTTCAAAAAAAAAAAAAAAAAAAATCAAAAGTCCTAAACACTCTAACTGCTCTCATGGTCGTCCCCCACCTCCTCCTCATTGTCATCAACAGCATCAGATCCCCCCTCATCACTGTCGTCAGTGGGCACGAAAGGTGAGAAGTCAATATTAGGGAAAGCGGTAGAAACTTTCCCTCGGAGATCCTCGAAACCATCAATAAAAGCATCTGCAAGACCATTCTCCAAGTCTTCCTCAGCACGGGAAACTCTCTCCCGAGCAGCCGTCAACTTTGCCTCTGCAACAGCTGCCTCTCTGAGCATGGCCCTCCCATGGGCCTCTACAAGCTCAGCCTCTCTGAGCGTGCTCCTCTCGCGGACTGCCAAAAGCTCAGCCTCTAGCTTAGTGGCCCTCTCATGGGCTGCAACAAGCTCACCATCCCTGAGCGCGCTCCTCTCGTGGACTGCCAAAAGCTCAGCCTCTAGCTTAGTGGCCCTCTCATGGGCTGCAGCAAGCTCACCATCCCTGAGCGCGTCCCTCTCGCGGGCCGCCAGAAGCTCGGACTCAAAATTAGAAAACCTTTCATGTGCTGCCACAAGTTCACCCTCCCGGAGCACGTCCCTCTCACGGGTCACCAAAAGCTCAGAATCAAGCTCGACAATCCTCTCCTGAGCAGTAATAAGCTCCCTCTGCACAAGGCTAAGATCCAGCTTCAGCTTGTCTTGATTATAGGCCCTCGAAAGCAAGCAGATGGAGGAAGTCGAAACCTAAAAAAAAAAAAAAGAGTCAAAAACACAGGAAACGACTGGAGAAAGGGAAATAGCAGACCCTTACCTGAGCCAGACCTTCCAAATACGTGTTGACGATATTATCAGTGCCCGAAGCGCTAAGCTCAGAAACTTCTGGCCCAAACACAAACCTCCCAAGCCTTGCCCTGATAGCTGCTGGTCTCCCCATCATAGAACCAGCCCAAATCGGCACTTGGGTAGAAGTTCCTGAACAAGGAGGAGACAAAGGAGGGGTAGCACGAGGAGAGGATAAAGGTGGAACAGATGTGCCTGGCAAGGAAGATTCTGGAGCAGCAGTTGGAGAAGTTGCCAGTTGAGAAGGAGCCACCGTGGAAGCCACATGGGGGGCATCATCCGTCCTTGTCACTTTGGAAGAAGGAGGGCTCCTGCTAGAAAAACGGGACACCACCACCCTCTTACTTGCTGCAAGAGTAGAGAAGGGTTAGAAAAAAAAAAAAGGAGAGAAAACTAGCTCACCCTTTTTCTTCGAAGAGGAGCTGCCAGATTTCTGAGATGGAGCTACAGCTCTAGTATACTTGGGCAGGAGAACTCCCAAATCTTTACAAGGGCAAGCTTTGACAGCCTCCAATTTCCACTCCTGGTCCCGGGAAAGCACAGGTATATCTGCATGGAAAAAGTGAGCACACACAAAAAAAAAAAGGAAAAAGAAGAAGTGTGCAGCATACCGGGTTTTTTAGCAGCACCCCAATGTGTTGGCACCGAAACTCTGTCGGCTTCTGAAGCCCATTCTCCACCAATAAAGAAGAAACAAGATTTCCAGCCGCCGCAATTAGAGCGCATTCCTGTAAGCACTGTACCACTCCGTGCGGTAAAATAGTACCATCCCCTATTTGGTGTAGGGGTTTCGCTCAAATTATATGCTGCATGAAACTCCATAGGGGAAGCATCCTCGTGGTGCACCTTTCTCCATAATGCAAGAAAACCGAGCAGGACTCTCCAACCGTTGGGCGCTAGTCGCCCCGGAGTCAAGGAGAAGTAATGCAAAACACGACAAATGGGGGAGGACATGGGAAATCTTAACCCAGCCTCAAGCATCTCCTCGTAGACAACAATATCCCCGGAAGAGTCATCGCAAGCAACTCAGCCCGACGGCACAACACGGTCGGAGGGATGCGATAAGTAAAAAACAAGCCTTGAAATATCTTCATCTAAGCGGAACAAACTAGAAAGGGTGCTCACCTTAGACCCGTCATCATCAAGTCCCACTTTGCTCTTGCGTTTCTTCTTCCGGGGCCTTAAGGAGTAGTCCAAATCACCATTGGGAGAGTCTTGAGGAACTTGAATCGGGGGAGCTACAATAGGGGCTTGATCATCAAGGCAGCACCCAAAGCTTCCTTACTACTTGCAATGTCTAGCCCAACGCCTGAAAGTGTGCCTGACTGCTGTTGCTCGTCAAAACAAAGTTGCCCAGTAGCTTGAAGGGTGCTTGGCCCTTCAATTTGCGCAAAAGCAGAATTTTTCGGCGCAAAAATCAGCACCTAAGGCGCCCAAATCAGCGCCTCGAGTGGGAATCGGATCAGCCCGTGCTCCCAGGCCACTGCCTAGCTCTCCCTGACGAACCTTGGACTGATTTTCAGCGCCCCTTGATGGAAAAATGCTGCTGCCCAGCGTTCCAAAGCCGCCCAGCGCAGCAGATCTGAAGCTGTCCGGCCGACAGCAGAAGTAGTCAGCTGGCTGCTGCCCAGCGCACCTGGGCTGTCCAGGACAGGAGGAGCAGCGCCTAGGCAGCCGC
>CAUOFW020007869.1:18366-35703 GCA_963454935.2 Ilex paraguariensis
TAAAAAAAAATCTATTTTACCAAACACAAAAAAATTAATCCTTATTTTTTATCCCTCTTATCAAACACAAAGGAGTGAAGGAATGATTCTTTTTTTAAAAGATAGAAAGTATATTAACGATCAAAATTTTATTTTAGTGTATTATTTCGGTCACCCAGGAAACGGAAACGTTTTGACTTGTTTCGAAAATGTTTCGACTCGTTTCGAAAACATAATGAAAAAAATAAAAAATTTAAGAATTATTGTACTAATACATAGATTGAAATATATTAAAGTATCTTGAAATATTTCAAGTAATTGTGAAATATATTAAAATATTATAATATATTTCAAAATATTAGAATTTCGATTATATCAAGTTTTGTTTCGGTCTCTTTGAAAACAGAAACATTTCGGATGTTTCGACCGTTTCGAAATAATATTTTGATTCTTGAAATATATCACTCTTATTTTCTATCATTTTATTTTTTCATTCATCTTACCAAATGAATCATAAAGGTGTTCGAATTCTTAAGGAATCACGTCATATATTCTTTGTAAAATTATAAGAGAATTAATTTTATATAGAATATAGTATTTTGATAAAGTTCCTCTGTTGTTTGAGGTGATGTTCTCAAAACGATGTTAGTTTACACATAATAATGTTGTTTCGTTTAAGAAACAACACACCATGGCGTATTGAGGATCCCCACCCATGAGATACAATTAATATTTTTGTTTCTTGGAAATAATTTTATCATTTCTGTTATTTTCTAATTTTACTTCTATATCATCCTATTATTTTTATTTTTTAAATTATCTAGTAGTTTAAACTCACATTTTTTAATATAAGAATTATTTTCAAAGTACACTTCTATTATCTTAGTAGCTTGTTTTGTAAATTTTATATTTAAAAATGAGAATTTAAAATTATGTTTCCATACAAAATAATGACATTTAGAATACAAAAATGATATTAAACATCTAATTTAAAAAAAAAAAAAACTCTTTTTTTCCTCTTATCAATGTCGTAGCCATTTCTGATCTGTCATCCATCATGTCCCATCAACCAGAGACACCACCACCACTCTACCACCTTGCACACCCTTCTATACACGATGATTCCTCACACATACCAAGAAGATGACTGTGTCACATGCCTCCACCAGTTCTCCGTTCCTCCACCCCACCACACCCTCTCTCTATAAATCCCACCACTTCACAAACCTTTCTCAACCATTCTCATCAAGTTTTTGATCGTCCCATCGGCCAAACAAACCTGGTTTTTGATCATACCCAACTTTCAATCACAGCCGTTCATCATGTCCGATCAACAAAAACCCATGGCCCAAAGGCCCCAAGAGTCATCTCCAGACTCGCGTCAGGCCGCTAGATTCTTGACTGCAGCAACACTTGGTGTTTTGCTGCTAGGCTTATCCGGGATAACCTTAACCGGGACAGTTTTGGCCCTGATCATTGCTACTCCGGTGCTAGTTCTGTTCAGCCCGGTTCTGGTCCCGGGTGGGATAGTTTTGTTCTTGGTCACCACTGGGTTCTTGTTTTCCGGTGGGTGCGGCGTGGCGGCATTGGTGGCTTTGTCGTGGATATATAATTATGCGGCTGGAAAACACCCGCCTGGGGCGGACCAGTTTGATTATGCGAGGGCAAGGATTGCAAGTAAGGCTAGAGAGATGAAGGAGAGGGCCAAGGATTATGGACAGACAGGACAGTATACGCAGCAAAAGGGTCAGGAGCCTACTCAGCAGGCGTCTTGAAGGGCTGGCAGTGGTGATAGTGTGTGGTGGCAAGGTGGTGGTTCTGCTCTTGTGTTGTGTTGTGTTGCGTTGACTTGCATGCATGCATGCAAAATGTAGTATTTTTCACATTTTTTTTTTAAGTTTTCTTTTTTAATTTGTGGGCAGGCTTGGGCTTGACTGTTGTACTGTGTTTCTTTTGTACTCTGCTTTTTGGGACTAATAAAATCTAGTTTTTTGTCAAATAATAATTTTTAGGGATTTTATCAACTCCTAATTGTGCATGATAAGGAAGATCTCTATTCATCCCTATGGTAGGACTGCTGATACTTCCAAGCCAAACCTTGTTAAGAATAAGATTATCGTCCTAAAAGTTACTTTTTTAATACCGTCCTCATAAATCCTAATTAATTTTTGTTCATTCATTAATTAACAAAATAGAATAAGAAATTTTTGGACACATCATATTGTGATCGAACACTGCAATTTCAAAATCTCCCAGTCCAATGGCCTCTTCTCTCCGGTCGGAATAGCAATAGGAATAACTGTGTCACTTCCTTTCCTATGAATCGTACTTAAGAGTTTCTTACCTCCTATGGCTCAGTAGTCAATTCTTTTGGTGCCCCATTTTATTCTACGATATCTAACTTAATTGAATGAGATTTCTCATAGATCTATCCCATTTTTCGGGTTACCCAAAAGAGGTTAAGAGAATAGATTCTTTACGGTCAGCCTGTAAACTAACAGACAGCCTATTGAAATTTGACAACTACATCAATTTATTAGAAATTTTCAAAATTAGTTTGTTTGTGTTAATTGGCTGTCTGTAATCAATTGGTTTACAAGTTGACTATAAAAAATTTAATCTCAACACAGAAAGATGGTATTGAATAATTATTTTTTGGTGTCATAGTCGTGATGGAAGTAAATTGGAAGAAATAATTCAACTGCGGCCATGCTATATATATTTTGTTCAGGGGTGTCAATCATGTTATGTCGTGTCACTTTCGGTATATGTTGGATTCGTGTTAATAAAAAATTATTTAATTTCATAACAATTAATATAATACTATTTAAAAAATTAAAAAATTCTTATTTTTTTTTTACAATATTTGNTGTCGTGTCACTTTCGGTATATGTTGGATTCGTGTTAATAAAAAATTATTTAATTTCATAACAATTAATATAATACTATTTAAAAAATTAAAAAATTCTTATTTTTTGTTTACAATATTTGCTAAATAATTACTTTATATCTACAGTAATCATTAATCGTCTTATTTGTGTCAAATCTTAATTTGATCTATCTATTATTCATGTCAACAAACAAATCATGTTATTTTCGAGTTTTGTGTCGTGTAGAGTCGGATTCGGGTTCGAGTTAATGGATAAAATTGACATCCCTAATCTTGTTGATCATATGGACAAATTATAAACTCCAACATTTTAAGTTTGAATTTTAGCAATCTTTGAGGCAAAATTATGAGGAATTTATTGCTCATAAATACCATAGTCCCGGCGTGGATAGTTACCTCTGATAAAACCAGAGAGGAGATTAGTCGAGTGAGTTAGTACGGACATCCCTAATCGTTGAATTAAAAAAAATAATAATAATTAGGGTATTGCCATGATATTCAACAGGTGTAAAAATTCCAATTTTGATTGCTTGAGAAAATTGCCTGATAGTTAAAACTTTCTCTCTTTAATATATTTATATTTTAAGGTGACAAACATCTACAATTGTTCCAAGATTAAAACAAATAACATTGACCGTTAAAATAATAAAACGCTCTCTACCTTAGTGATCATCTCCGAGGGAAACTAAAATCCTTATCCAAATTTGAGTAAAAAAAAATAAAAAAATTGATTTGATGTAGACTTTTCTAATGGAGAAACTCAAATTTAAAAGAAGAAAATTTCAAATTTAAATAAAGAGAAACACAAATTTAAAAGAGGGTAAAATATGATTATTAGATCTTTAAAGGAGAGTGTAATCTCATCATTAAATATGAGTTTAAAAAAGGGACTCCCTTGATTTGAGTTTAAAAAAAGATTTCTCTTTATTTAGTATAAGTATGAGTCTGACATTGAAGAAATATTTTTAAACTATTTTTACCCAAAATTAAATTAAGGTACAAAAAAAGTAAGGGTTGGACGTATTCTTAGTCATGTGGGATCATGACCCAAATTGCAATATTTCTTATTTTCTGGGTTGGATTGACACCAAATTAATGTCGTGGGCACTGTTGATGGTTAAAATCCAAATTTTCTCTCTCATTCTCGTTATCATAATTTGAGTAAATATTTAATATAACAATGATATCATATTATTATCTTCAATAATAGAGCGAGGATTTTATCACCATAGGGGGGGGGGTCAAATAGTAGCAATATTATGCAATAAGGTCATTCAAAAAGTCATCCTTAATATTAAATTTCAAGTTGTATAAAATTTATCCAAAATTAACTTTAATATGATACTATTACAAAACTTAATTTGGATCATAAAATTCAAAAATTAATCCTTACTTCCTATAAATAGGCCCTTAAACTTTTTAATGAGAGATTTTATTTAAGAATTTAATATTCCTATTTTGCACAGCGGAATGGAATACTTATCTCTTGCCATTGATATTCAAGTTCAAGAGCAAGAAATCTGAATTCTCTGTAGAGAGAATAATCAATGAACCCAATAATCTCAACAAGCACGAATCTGTCTCACAATCTTGACCTCAACACTCAAGAACAACCTTACAAATATGTATTGTATGGAGGTATATAAGACAAGAGTTTTCTGCCTACGTATATGATATCTAAATACCATATGACTTGATAGAAAATCATAGACATGAAAATATATATAGGCAGAAACCCTTATCCAATAGAGAAACTGCAAGTAACATCCGTCCATCAAAGAGTTACAACTGTTCCATGATGGTCACTCCATCTGATGATGAGAATAGTGAATAGTTTGGGTAACCAACAATTGATACTGAATATGGTTATATAATTAAATAACTTTTCAAACTTTATTGAGACAAATAATGCACGAATCAAAGCGGTTGTGCTCTTCAATGGCCTTCATGTAGTCCTTCACTTTATCGCATTCTGGAATAGAACATCTGATGCTCTTACTCACATGTGAGTTGATGAGTATCAGAGTTAGGCGATTAGATGGCTCCCACTGGTCATAAGCGCTCTTTGCAGTCAATGAACTTAACTCAATAGGTACTGGAGGTTCTTCAATGCGAAGTGTCAAATCCAAGTCCATACACCCTAATGTCAAGAGAATTTTGTCTTTCCAATCTGAAAAAATTCTACCACTCAGCGATGGAATGTTAGAAGACTCATTAAATAAAGAGGTAACAACAACTGCAATAACCAATAATATAATAAGCACTTTGAAAAAATAACTGTAAAATTCAATAGAGGAAATCTAAACCTTCCTATGAGTAGAGATCATAAACTGTACAAGATTTACTTATTATTTTTCATAATAAGACTAATAAATTAAGATACTAAGGAGCAAAGGATCCCAAAACCTGTGGGTATAAGGTATCCAAAGCCCTTAATACCTCATTCAATATTTTATTCCAATTAAGTAGTATAAAAATAAATATTTCTCTGTGGGGCCGAGTAATTATCTATAACAACTTAATTACAATATGGAGATATTAAATATATATTTAATATGATCAAATTAAATGTTGATCATTCACTAATATAACTCAATATGTTGTGGCTACTCTTAAGTTAATATGATATATATCTCCATGTAACATAGTTCATGACGTAAATAAATCCTTCCGGACAAATAATTCCTTAAAAATGCTTATGTCTAACATGCATATATTATAACCAAACTTAATCTAAAAGCATGCTAATATTATTGAATAATTATTAGAAGCAAAACCATGTGTATAAGCCATGTAAATTATAACCGTGAACAATTCTTAGATTTAAACAAGTGACTTTCCAAACCATATGTGATATATAATATTAACCAAAAGTAGTCATTGCATGAAGGTAATGTCACTGTTCTTGATAACATGTCATTGTTTCTGATAACATGCATGTTACTGAATTATTATTATTATTATTATTATTTTTATAGCTAAATTCAACCTTTTGAGCCTTAAAGATCACATTAAAACCAAACAAATATAACAAAATAAGTGATTCCAAAAATATGAAAATTAAATCAGATAAACCAAATATATGGGCTGAATCATTGTAGGCTTAAAATCAGGATTAATGAAATTATTACTGTGAAAACATAACCTAATGACCTTAATTTGATCGAACATCTCCTTTATATCGCAATAAATTTAATTTCAAAAAAAAATATTAATCAGTTCGATAAAAATATTGATCAATTATATAACCACAGTTTTGAGCCAAATACTGAATGGGTATAAATGAAATTCATTGTCTTGGCCTAAACTTTCTTGTTCAAAACTTAAAACAAAATGCTTTTTTATTTGATCGAAAGTTTTCTATAATCAACCAAAAATTTCTTGTGTGCACAAAATGAAACAAAAATCTTTCAATCATCAAATCATGTTTCAGGAAAATGGCACACGTCCCAATTCCAAGCCTATGTAGTTTTCTTTTGATCATTTTAATGGTCAAGGCATGTTTTAGAGGAGACAAAATACGGATTGTAGACAAAATATCTGAACATACGTCAAACAAAAAACATACGATAGAAGGAATGCAGATAAAATATAATTTCTTATAATCATAATAACTAAATAAAATGGATAGAAGAATGACTCTGATACCAATTGATAGACTTGATTGAAGAATTTAATCTTCTTACTTTGCATAGCGGAATTGAATATTTAGCTCATGCCATTGATATTCAAGTTCGAGAACAAAAAATTCGAATTCTCTATAGAGCGAATAATCAACGAACCCAACGATCTTAACAAGCACGAATCTGTATTACAGTATTGATTTCAACACTTAAGAAGAACACTTAAGAATAACTTTACAAATATGTACTGTATGAAGTTATATAAGACAAAAATTTCTTACCTAAGTATATGATATTTGAATACCATATGATTTGATGGAAAATTACAGGCATAAAAATATATATAGGCAGAGACCCTTATCCAATAAAGAAACTGCAATTACCGTCCTTCTATTAATGAGTTACAACTACTCTATGATGGTCAATACTGCTCTATGATGGGAGTAGTGGATAGTTACCTTAACATCAGTTACCAGAAGGATTTGACTTAGTAAATAGGATATATATTAAATAGATATAGAGTTCAATATTAGGTAGACATAAAATCCAACATTTAGTGGTTATTATTGTTCGTTCACAAGCTAATGAAAGAGTTCAAAATATCTCAATTCACGATTAGACGGTTTAATGAAAATGCGTGGCATACGATGCATGTCAAATACTAAAAAAGATCATTTGGTGAGATAGAATACCTATGATCCAGCCAAAAAAGGGTCCAATTGAACAGATTTCAGTATCAACCAACCGAAATTAAAATCACCCTTAGAGATCGGTCTTATTAAGATACGAAATATTTTCTGCTACAACTTATTATATAGTATTAATTTATACTAAGAGCAACTCCAACGGGGAGTGCTATCTGGGGTGACAAACCCTTAATCGCCAAAATACCACCCCATAATAAAAAAAATTCACTCCAAAGAGGGATGGCATCTGGGTTGGCAAAATGACAACTATGAGTTTGGAGTGGCAAATTTGTAAACTTTGGAGAGAGATTGCAAAAAGCTGTTGAGTCTACTGTTCAGAGAAAGAGAAAGGGGAAGGAGGTGTCTACTCCTCACTGGTATATTGCCTGAAAAATCGTCTTGCCTCATTGGTATTTTGAGTGATTTGGTTTGGAGAAGGGAAAGGGGAAGGGGGTAGGGATTGTATAGCAGGGGAAGGGTTTGTTCGGTGTTGGAAATCGGTGCCTATTATTTATTTGAGGGCAAATGACACATTCTAACCAAAATTATTTTGTATTGTCATATTACACGATTAATTATTTTGTATTGTCATATTACACTATTAATTTTTTTGTATTTTCATATTACAGTATTCAATTATTTTGTATTGTCATATTATACGATTAATTATTTTTTATTGCCATATTACATCATTAATTTATTTGTATTGTCATATTATACCATTAATTTATTATGTTACTATTATTTACGAAAAACTATGTATTGAAATTTTAAATTTTTACTATAAAAATATATCCTTTAAATTGCGATCGTTATAAAAACTATACCCGTTAAAATATAATTGTTAAGTTTAATTATATTTTTTAATAAAAAACATTGAAATATTAAAATGACACCACATTTTGGCACCTACCATTGGATCATAAACATTGTTTAGGGGTGTCAAAACATTGTTTAAAGTTACAAAATGACATTTGACACTCCATTTTTGGCAACTCCTCTTGGAGTTGCTCTAAGCATGTAATGCTAGATAATACTAGAGCAGCAGTTGATACTAACAAATTCATTACGTTTGAACGAACCCTAATAACTTGATCCCATCCTGACATTAAATTACAATTGGCTTAATTTCATCCGATTTTCCCTATAATACCGGATAGTACCATGGTAGAAAAATAATTTTCCCTACCTTATCATAAAATGATTTGTAGACAAAAGTATTAATAAGTCTGTTAAAATACGACACGACATGATTAATTGATACAGAGTTAAGCGATTTTTGGGCGGGGGGTATTAACCGACCCGNTATTAATAAGTCTGTTAAAATACGACACGACATGATTAATTGATACAGAGTTAAGCAATTTTTGGGCGGGGGGGTATTAACCGACCTGTTTAATAAATAAGTCGTGTTTGGATAAGATATATCAACCCGTTTAAATAAAATGAATATAATAAAAAATTAATAATTATTCAATTTTTTTTAGTTAGAATAATATATGCAGTTTAATAATTAGACCAATTTAAAAAAATTAATAATTATTTTTTTATTATAATAATAAAGAAAGTTTATTGAATGGATTCAATGAACTGTGTATTGTAACCTATTTAATAAATAAATCATACACGATTTAATAAATCATGTACATGTTGAATAATTTTTCACAAAAATTCGATTAGATCCAATATGAACTTGTTTATCCGACACAGCTGACACCAGGTTTTAGTTTTTTTTTTTACTATTGATCATGAATAATTTTATACGTATTTATATTCTCAATAATTTAAAAAAAAAGGTTACATATATTTTTTTTATCAATAAAAAAAAAGAAAAAAAAAGGTTATATCGAAATTGCTTGAAACAAACATACCTCTATGCGTAGATCCAGATCNAATTTAAAAAAAAGGGTTACATATATTTTTTTTATCAATAAAAAAAAAAGAAAAAAAAAGGTTATATCGAAATTGCTTGAAACAAAAATACCTCTATGCGTAGATCCAGACCGTAAATCTGGTAGGCATCAAACTCAGGCGATGGTCCACTGAAGCACGTAAAAGGTCTCGTGGCGGTGGCTGACCAGATTCTGAGACGCTCCTAAACATGAAAGTGGTTTTTTGAAAAGCAAGTAAGGCAAGATTGATTGGACCACGTGGCTGGCCGTACAAAATATGACCGTTGTGACAGGAGATTCTCTTCATTCATATCACCGTTTTCTCCGTCTCTGCCGACCCCCCCCCCTCTCTCTCCTATTACGAACATTTTCTCCGTGGCTCATGGCGATCGCAGCAGAGACTCAGCCTGAACAGAAGGTAAAGAAAAGGCAAAGAAAGTTCTTGCGTNCGTCTCTGCCGACCCCCCCCCCTCTCTCTCTCTCTCTATTACGAACATTTTCTCCGTGGCTCATGGCGATAGCAGCAGAGACTCAGCCTGAACAGAAGGTAAAGAAAAGGCAAAGAAAGTTCTTGCGTCATCTACATTTCCAATTTTTACGGTTCAATCATGAAATTTTTTGACCATTTTTTTCTTCATGTTCAATTCGTTAACAAATGTGATTTCATTTGTAGCATTCTTGCGAGTTTATTGATGACCTAGGGTTTTCAATTAGTCGTCTTCTGTTTGGTTGCCGATAACTTATTTGAAAAAAAAATAAGAGAAGAGAAAGTGCAATTTTTGAATATGTAATTACGCATTGCTTGGGAATTTACAAGAGAAAAAATAGTGATTACATATGATTTAGACGGGGTAATGGTTTATTGTATTGGAATTTGAAGCTTTCAGAGGTAGGCTTTTGTGCGGACCAGAGTATTATACTCAATCACAGTCATGAAGATTTTAGGAATTATGGTTTTGGACTTCGAAGGACTTCCTTTCTACTTGAAAATTATCAGGGATTATTACGACGATGTATTGTTCTGTAGTGAATCAGGGAAAGAGATGTAATTTTTGGAGTTTGTTGCTGAGAGATTGATTTTTTTTTAATGATTGCGATTGGCATTCTTCTCTGTTTAGCAGCCATAAATGGTAATTCAAATACTCGTTGAGGTTTCATTTTGTGCAGGCTTCTTCAGAGGTTGCAGCAGTGGCGAACAAAAGATGGACTTTAAATGACTTTGACATTGGGAAGCCACTCGGAAGAGGAAAGTTTGGTCATGTTTATTTGGCGAGGGAAAAGAGGGTATGGTGATCTTGACTTTAATTCTTATGTTCTAGATACTGTTTCCATGCTCTGGCACTTTCTTTTTCCAGATTTTGGCATCAAGAAACTATTGGATCAGTCAAACCTCAAACATGTGTTTTTTAATCATTTTCTATCAATAGTTGCTGAGATTGGGTGGTTTGGTCTCGAAGGAAATTAAGCTCAGTTATAATGAAATGCATGTATTTTGCTGCNAAACTATTGGATCAGTCAAACCTCAAACATGTGTTTTTTAATCATTTTCTATCAATTGTTGCTGAGATTGGGTGGTTTGGTCTCGAAGGAAATTAAGCTCAGTTATAATGAAATGCATGTATTTTGCTACTCAATTTTTCGGCCTATGTAAGGTTTTTGTTCTCAAATCATGGTTCATATATGTACCTGATATTCTTTAGCATCCATGCTTGAAATTTAACACCAATTAGGTTGAATTGATGACTATATGATTTTCAAATATTTGCCTTTTTGGAAGCCAAACAAAGTATAAAAGAATTGGAAAAATAGTTATCCCCGCATCATCATTTTGGATTGTGTTTAACCCTATGGCCAATGTAATGTGTATATTTTTTCCTGAAACAGAGCAATCATATTGTGGCACTGAAGGTGCTCTTCAAGACCCAGCTGAAACAGTCACAGGTTGAGCATCAGCTTCGCCGTGAAGTTGAAATACAGAGCCATCTTCGACATCCGAATATTCTACGGCTTTATGGGTACTTCTATGATCAGGTGGGAAATTATTTAGTCTAGTCTGACCCAATTAGGAAATTATCTGCCCAATTTATTTAACTTTCTAACACAATTATTGCAGAAACGGGTTTATCTGATCTTGGAGTATGCTGCCAAGGGTGAACTCTACAAGGAGCTACAGAAATGCAAGTACTTTAGTGAACGACGTGCTGCTACTGTAAGTTCTTATCATGCCGTTGCCCCAATTTACTTTAATCAGTTTCCACTTGTCATTATCATCATCCTCGAGTTGTGTGTAGAGGATTTTACTGATAAAAAGCATCAGTCGAGGTTCTTGTTCTCATTGTAATCAAATACTCCATATTCGTCCCATTTATGATGATTTGGGGATACTTTGCAATTTTCTGGTTGAGGTGTTACAATTGACGATTTTTATTACTCTATTTATGTCAAGGCTGATAAGTAGTTGTTTGTATGCAAATGGGACGTCGAACAGTATGCTGCACAATTAGCTCGGGCACTCATATATTGCCATGGAAAGCATGTAATACATAGAGATATCAAACCAGAGAACCTTTTAATTGGGGCACAGGTGAATATTACTTTGTAATTATTTGGTTAGTTTTTTTCTGATGAGGCATACCTTATGCTTATTTTATCAGCCTTCTCCGTCAGGGAGAACTTAAAATTGCAGATTTCGGGTGGTCAGTCCACACTTTCAACCGTCGGCGGACAATGTGTGGCACTCTTGATTATCTCCCTCCTGAGATGGGTATGTGCATTTCAATAGCAGTTAACTATTTCATAAATTATATTTCCGATAATAATGGAACTACCTATACATTAAATGTTTGTTTTTCAGTCTTGGAAGAATTTGGCTGTGAAATTGATATTAGGCTGTAATTCATCTTGGTTGTCTAACGAAACTGATGACCTGTGCTTGTTCAGAATACTATCTTTTTGTCACATACAACCAAATTTCTTCTGTATTCCTGTACTTATAAGCAGTGGTGCACTGTTTGCTTCGCAGTTGAGAGCGTAGAGCATGACGCAAATGTGGATATCTGGAGCCTTGGTGTCCTGTGCTATGAATTTCTATACGGGGTCCCTCCTTTTGAAGCCAAGGAACACTCAGACACATACAGAAGGTGAATATGAGATGCTTAATGGATAAACACACTATGAATTATTCCTACCCCACAAAAAAAAAAAAATTATATTCGAGGTTGGATTGGAATGTCTCTTAATCAGAAATTGTGGAAGGCCATTCCTAGGATGAATAGGCTATTTTTCAGATTCTAATGACTTGATTACAAAATACATGTAGGGAATGAAATATCTTAGAGATGAATTCAAATGAGTGGACTGAATATTTGTTTTTTCATGTGCACCTTTTCCTAAAATTATAAATGATAAAATACGAAATGACCGTATTAGAGAAATGGTAGGAATAATTCCAATGGGGGATAAGTTGAGAGTGGTTTGATCATGTTCAACGGATGCCGACGGAGGCACCAATTAGAAAAAGTGATAAAATTTTTCTTAATGGTACTAGGAGTAGGAATAGGAGTAGACCTAAATTAACATTGAACGAAATCATAAGAAAAAATATAAAAATATTTAACTTACATTAGGGTATAACGTATGACCAAAATGAATGGTAAAGACACTCATATAGTCGATCCTAAATGATTGGGATATAAGATTTAGTTTGGTTGGTTGGTTGGTATGTGCACCTTTTACTCACATTACTGATGATGTAGCGTAGATGAATTCAATATCTATGTTCCTGTGCAGGATTGTTCAAGTGGACCTAAAGTTCCCTCCAAAGCCTATCGTCTCATCATCTGCAAAGGACCTCATCAGTCAGGTTAGTTTTCTTACTGGCAAAGACAATTTTTTTTGGACAGGAACTAGCAAAGAGACATGTGGATATGGGTTCTCAATTCTCAAAACCAAATTCACTAAACATCCTTTTGTTCCCTTTTTTTCTATAAGGCCCCAAATCCACATTTAAATTCATCAACTAATTATAGACCATCAAACTATGAGAGCATATTAAAATACCATAAAATAAATTAATATCACTCATTCACATCATCTAACTAAATAAAATCTCCAATGAAACACGAATACTCTGAGTTTACATCCAAAACTAGAATTATAGGGTATGTTTGGATCACGGGATTGAAGTGAATTGAATATCTAAAAAAATATTCTTTCCTATCCAATCTAAACCCACGTATCTGTCATTCGGTTAGGATATAAATGGGTATATCTAATCCATCGTCATGTTTGGTTTATAAATTAACATTCACTTCATTCCAAACAAAAAAAATGAACTTTTACATCAATTATTTTTGCAACTAATCTATAATATAAAACACGACAAATTTTAATAAGCTCATTTGATGGTCTCAAATAGACTCATCCAATGGCCACCATCATCTCTCTTAAAGCCATTCACATTGCACTGTGTCTGGATTACCCCTAGTTCAAATATAAATTAGAGCAAGGATATATACAGAAGGTTTCATATAGTATTGTCCTCCAGTTTAAACTTCTACAAAACATCACAAATTAACATACACACAAAGTTAAAGATCTAATAACAAAACAATAGCATAACCGCAACTCACAGATCAGAAAACGATAGCATACCCATTCAGATCACAAATTCAGATCTATTCTCTTTCAAACAAACAACAGAAATGAACAATTCAAAACTGGACCAGATCAAAAACAACTCTCACAGAAAAGCTCTCAGAAACTTAAAAAGGGTAGCAAATCCAAACACTAAACAGAACTAGATCTATGCTATTTTGCAAATCATATCATAAAAAAAAACGAAAATCAAAATCGATTTGTGAATGGAGATCCAAAAACATAGATAGAGACGTTGGTGGGCACGACGATGATCCAAACATAAACAATTTGAAATTGACTTTTTAAATCGGGTTAGGATAAACCCGAGCAGAATTTTTGGTACACTTTTTGTCTTACCAAACGCAGGATAAATGGGTCTCATATAATTTTTCTCCTATCCTACTAGTGTTATCCCCTTTTACCTGTGATCCAAACACACCCATAATCTTCCAACTAGCTCATAAAATAAATATTCCAAAACATTATCCAATCATCCACAAATTTAGAAATTAAATTGAAAGAAACATCTCTAGACATCTACTTTTGCATTCACATCATGAACCGCCTTATTATCCCATTAAATTGCTCACCTAGGGTTATGTCCTCTTCAAAGCCAACATTTGAAAATATATGTGCAAATAAATCCAATACCTTCTCAGACTCAAACAATGCTTCAAAATAATTAAAACATTTAAGTCTCATTTGGTAAAATAATATATCATAATTTGAACTTTGAAGTGAAACGACAATTAATGAGATCTCAAGTTTACGGTACAAACAATAAATTATATAAAGAAGAGTTGATCACCACAATTATATCTCATGTACATATAGATAAACTAGCATGATCTGCCTTTTCAAAGCCAAAGTCTAAAAATATGTTTATATCGTAGGGTGAAATTTTCTCAAACTCAAACAAGGTTTCAAAATAATTAAAATAGGTAAGTCTCATTTGATAAAATAATATATCATAATTTGAAATGAAACAAGGACAAGTAATGAGATCTTAAATTAAGGGTACAAACAGTAAAACACATATACAGATGTATCGGCATTGACAAATCTTAATCAATTCTGCTATGAGTGATAGGGAACCAAATAATGAATCACTACGAGTGATAGGGAACTAGTGCCACCTCAACCAAAATTTGGGCACTAGGCAAAAATATTAGATGAGGCCCCATCACAATATAACATAGATACGATAAAATAATTATTAACAAAATATTTTTCTTATTTTTGCGTTGTAAAAATACAAATTTAGCTTTTGTATTCAAGTTTTTTGTACATAATTCCATTAATTGAAGGAACCAAGTGATGAATCATTACGATTGATATGGGAATCTGGGCCGAAAATGGTCTCAAATTTAAGCAAAGATTTGGTTGCTTGTTCTTGCAAATGGAATCCATCTTACCATATGAATGACTATAATATTTCAAATGTTATATGTTTATGGTGTCTCTAAAATCTCCTATGCAAATATCTATTCTTTTAATATGTATAAGAATATTTAGGTTTCTGTTATACTTCTCATTATATTCTATAACATATCTTAGAGAAGGTCTAGGATATTCCTTTAAGGAGTCTTAAAATTAAAAGAACTCATCCTAAGGTTGTTTGAAATTTTCAAGAAGACAGGACGTTACAAAGTCTCACTTTACATAAGTATTGTGTGTTGAGATAACTCATCTTTTTAGTATGAGCAATGCTACATGGACTTAAAAAGTAGACTTGATAATCTCAACCATTGATTTCACTGTAGGTCCCAGTACTTTTTGCGNCTAGTGTTATCCCCTTTTACCTGTGATCCAAACACACCCATAATCTTCCAACTAGCTCATAAAATAAATATTCCAAAACATTATCCAATCATCCACAAATTTAGAAATTAAACTGAAAGAAACCTCGCTAGACATCTACTTTTGCATTCACATCATGAACCGCCTTATTATCCCATTAAATTGCCACCTAGGGTTATGTCCTCTTCAAAGCCAACATTTGAAAATATATTTATATGGTAGGTTNTTGCATTCACATCATGAACCGCCTTATTATCCCATTAAATTGCTCACCTAGGGTTATGTCCTCTTCAAAGCCAACATTTGAAAATATATGTGCAAATAAATCCAATACCTTCTCAGACTCAAACAATGCTTCAAAATAATTAAAACATTTAAGTCTCATTTGGTAAAATAATATATCATAATTTGAACTTTGAAGTGAAACGACAATTAATGAGATCTCAAGTTTACGGTACAAACAATAAATTATATAAAGAAGAGTTGATCACCACAATTATATCTCATGTACATATAGATAAACTAGCATGATCTGCCTTTTCAAAGCCAAAGTCTAAAAATATGTTTATATATCGTAAGNAACATGATATTTGTGATGTATAACATGTAATTCTACCAAAAATGGATCATCTTATCAATAAAGTGTAAAAATATTATGAATTTATCATATATAATTGAATAGGAATCAAAACATACATATAGAAAACCCTAACCTTCAATGAGTGTAGTTGAGGAATAACCCTTCCTTAATTTTCGTAGATCTTGATTCAAATGTATTTGGTTCTGATTTTCACACGTAAATTCTTCCAATTTCACACGTAAATCTCTCCATGTTCTGTTCTCCCAACTCTCCTTAACCTTCTAGGGTTGCAAACTGTTGAAAACTGACCTAAAGAATGTCCTTAGGATATTTATAAGGTCAAAAACTATTCAGTCGTTGCCAGCCTAATCGTTGTGAAAAGTGCACTCACATCTGAATGNGCATGATCTGCCTTTTCAAAGCCAAAGTCTAAAAATATGTTTATATATCGTAAGGTGAAATTTTCTCAAACTCAAACAAGGTTTCAAAATAATTAAAATAGGTAAGTCTCATTTGATAAAATAATATATCATAATTTGAAATGAAACAAGGACAATTAATGAGATCTTAAATTAAGGGTACAAACAGTAAAACACATATACAGATGTATCGACATTGACAAATCTTTATCAGAAATAGTATACCAGTCCCCATGAGCAGATCTTAATCAATTCTGCTATGAGTGATAGGGAACCAAATAATGAATCACTACGAGTGATAGGGAACTAGTGCCACCTCAACCAAAATTTGGGCACTAGGCAAAAATATTAGATGAGGCCCCATCACAATATAACATAGATACGATAAAATAATTATTAACAAAATATTTTTCTTATTTTTGCGTTGTAAAAATACAAATTTAGCTTTTGTATTCAAGTTTTTTGTACATAATTCTATTAATTGAAGGAACCAAGTGATGAATCATTACGATTGATATGGGAATCTGGGCCGAAAAAGGTCTCAAATTTAAGCTAAGATTTGGTTGCTTGTTCTTGCAAATGGAATCCATCTTACCATATGAATGACTATAATATTTCAAATTTTATATGTTTATGGTGTCTCTAAAATCTCCTATGCAAATATCTATTCTTTTAATATGTATAAGAATATTTAGGTTTCTGTTATACTTCTCATTATATTCTATAACATATCTTAGAGAAGGTCTAGGATATTCCTTTAAGGAGTCTTAAAATTAAAAGAACTCATCCTAAGGTTGTTTGAAATTTTCAAGAAGACAGGACGTTACAAA
>CAUOFW020007869.1:37094-58787 GCA_963454935.2 Ilex paraguariensis
GGTGAAATTTTCTCAAACTCAAACAAGGTTTCAAAATAATTAAAATAGGTAAGTCTCATTTGATAAAATAATATATCATAATTTGAAATGAAACAAGGACAATTAATGAGATCTTAAATTAAGGGTACAAACAGTAAAACACATATACAGATGTATCGACATTGACAAATCTTTATCAGAAATAGTATACCAGTCCCCATGAGCAGATCTTAATCAATTCTGCTATGAGTGATAGGGAACCAAATAATGAATCACTACGAGTGATAGGGAACTAGTGCCACCTCAACCAAAATTTGGGCACTAGGCAAAAATATTAGATGAGGCCCCATCACAATATAACATAGATACGATAAAATAATTATTAACAAAATATTTTTCTTATTTTTGCGTTGTAAAAATACAAATTTAGCTTTTGTATTCAAGTTTTTTGTACATAATTCCATTAATTGAAGGAACCAAGTGATGAATCATTACGAGTGATATGGGAATCTGGGCCGAAAATGGTCTCAAATTTAAGCAAAGATTTGGTTGCTTGTTCTTGCAAATGGAATCCATCTTACCATATGAATGACTATAATATTTCAAATGTTATATGTTTATGGTGTCTCTAAAATCTCCTATGCAAATATCTATTCTTTTAATATGTATAAGAATATTTAGGTTTCTGTTATACTTCTCATTATATTCTATAACATATCTTAGAGAAGGTCTAGGATATTCCTTTAAGGAGTCTTAAAATTAAAAGAACTCATCCTAAGGTTGTTTGAAATTTTCAAGAAGACAGGACGTTACAAAGTCTCACTTTACATAAGTATTGTGTGTTGAGATAACTCATCTTTTTAGTATGAGCAATGCTACATGGACTTAAAAAGTAGACTTGATAATCTCAACCATTGATTTCACTGTAGGTCCCAGTACTTTTTGCGACCCACTACCTATTCAATGGTTGAGATTATCAAGTTTAATTTTTAAGTCTAGTTTTTAAGTCTATGTAGCATTACTCTTTTAGTAATTACATAAAAAACCAGAATTTTCAAATTAGAATAACTTTAATAAAATATGCAAGAGATCTCTAAGAAACATCTTTAAATTGATCATAATCAAGAACTAGGTTTTTAAATCAAGAACATGATATTTGTGATGTATAACATGTAATTCTACCAAAAATGGATCATCTTATCAATAAAGTGTAAAAATATTATGAATTTATCATATATAATTGAATAGGAATCAAAACATACATATAGAAAACCCTAACCTTCAATGAGTGTAGTTGAGGAATAACCCTTCCTTAATTTTCGTAGATCTTGATTCAAATGTATTTGGTTCTGATTTTCACACGTAAATTCTTCCAATTTCACACGTAAATCTCTCCATGTTCTGTTCTCCCAACTCTCCTTAACCTTCTAGGGTTGCAAACTGTTGAAAACTGACCTAAAGAATGTCCTTAGGATATTTATAAGGTCAAAAACTATTCAGTCGTTGCCAGCCTAATCGTTGTGAAAAGTGCACTCACATCTGAATGTGAATTTAGTTCGAATGTCTACTTCCAATATCTCCTGTTATTTCTGTCAGAACTAAACGTACTTCATTTTTCTGTTTGAACTTCTAAAATAATTTTGACTTGGTTAGAAATCGATTCAAAGAAATTTGTAAGAAATACACATTTATTTATAGCCCTTAAAGTTTAGTTTCTAATGCCTAAAAATCAGATCCATTGGATATCAGGATAANCATATACAGATGTATCGACATTGACAAATCTTTATCAGAAATAGTATACCAGTCCCCATGAGCAGATCTTAATCAATTCTGCTATGAGTGATAGGGAACCAAATAATGAATCACTACGAGTGATAGGGAACTAGTGCCACCTCAACCAAAATTTGGGCACTAGGCAAAAATATTAGATGAGGCCCCATCACAATATAACATAGATACGATAAAATAATTATTAACAAAATATTTTTCTTATTTTTGCGTTGTAAAAATACAAATTTAGCTTTTGTATTCAAGTTTTTTGTACATAATTCTATTAATTGAAGGAACCAAGTGATGAATCATTACGAGTGATATGGGAATCTGGGCCGAAAAAGGTCTCAAATTTAAGCTAAGATTTGGTTGCTTGTTCTTGCAAATGGAATCCATCTTACCATATGAATGACTATAATATTTCAAATTTTATATGTTTATGGTGTCTCTAAAATCTCCTATGCAAATATCTATTCTTTTAATATGTATAAGAATATTTAGGTTTCTGTTATACTTCTCATTATATTCTATAACATATCTTAGAGAAGGTCTAGGATATTCCTTTAAGGAGTCTTAAAATTAAAAGAACTCATCCTAAGGTTGTTTGAAATTTTCAAGAAGACAGGACGTTACAAAAGTCTCACTTTATATAAAGTATTGTGTGTTGAGATAACTCATCTTTTTAGTATGAACAAATGGACTTAAAAAGTAGACTTAAAGATTAGACTTGATAATCTCAACCATTGATGTCATTGTAGGTCCCAGTATTTTTTGCGACTCACTACCTATTCAATGGTTGAGATTATCAAGTCTAATTTTTAAGTCTAGTTTTTAAGTTTATGTAGCATTACTCTTTTAGTAATTACATAAAAAACCAGAATTTTCAAATTAGAATAACTTTAATAAAATATGCAAGAGATCTCTAAGAAACATCTTTAAATTGATCATAATCAAGAACTAGGTTTTTAAATCAAGAACATGATATTTGTGATGTATAACATGTAATTCTACCAAAAATGGATCATCTTATCCATAAAGTGTAAAAATATTATGAATTTATCATATATAATTGAATGGGAATCAAAACATACATATAGAAAACCCTAATCTTCAATGAGTGTAGTTGAGGAAGAACCCTCCTTAATTTTCGTAGATCTTGATTCAAACGTATTTGGTTCTGATTTTCACACGTAAATCTCTCCATGTTCCGTTCTCCCAACTCTCCTTAACCTTCTAGGGTTGCAAACTGCTGAAAACTGACCTAAAGAATGTCCTTAGGATATTTATAAGGTCAAAAACTATTCAGTCGTTGCAAGCCTAATCGTTGTGAAAAGTGCACTCACATCTGAACGTGAATTTAGTTCGAATGTCTACTTCCAATATCTCCTGTTATTTCTGTCAGAACTAAACGTACTTCATTTTTCTGTTTGAACTTCTAAAATAATTTTGACTTGGTTAGAAATCGATTCAAAGAAATTTGTAAGAAATACACATTTATTTATAACCCTTAAAGTTTAGTTTCTAATGCCTAAAAATCAGATCCATTGGATATCAGGATAAAAAGTTACGATTAATTTCAAATATAGGTCTAAGATTTAGAATACTTCCAAACTTCTAAAACACTCATATTATACCTAATTCTTAAATCAATTTTTTAATTATGCAATACATGTTAATCTATTACACATTACAATAAGTACATGGGAGTTTTACATATTCCTTTTGTTACCAACAGATGCTTGTCAAGGATTCTTCACAACGCTTGCCACTACACAAAGTACTTGAGCATCCATGGGTTATTCAAAATGCAGATCCCTCTGGCGTCTACAAGTGTTGATAAATATTCGCCATGTTAACATATTGTTGCTCACAAGTCAAAGAGACCATTGGTCCGTTTTCATAGGGTGAATTTGTTGATATATTAAATACCTATTTTTTTGTTTGTTGAATAGAAGGGCGATATGAACATTCACTTGCATGAATCTGAGAGAAGTGAATATGATTTGTTCAACATATGACCCCTATGTGGCCAAGGCATTTTTATCTTGTATTCTTTGGAGCTCATGTTTGTGGTGTCTCCTTTGTAGAAATAAAAACTTCGATGATGTCAATGTCATTACATGCTTTTGTGGTCCAAAAAGCACGAGGAGTTTGGGGATTTGCCATTAAACTGGTTCGATGATTTCAATGTCATTACATGCTTTTGTGGTCCAAAAAAGCACAAGGATTTTGGGGATTTGCCATTGAACTGATTCTTTGGTCCTTGGAACGAAGCATGATAATCGATTCTACATGGTAATTGATGCAGAGAGGGAACGAAGGGGATAACCAATCCTCGGATTAGGTTAAGAAACACAAATCTCCGCGGAGAAACTAATTCAAATAATTGGGATTGCACCATTATAAAGTCAAGTGCCCTACCCAAATAAAAAATACTCTATAGCTAAAAACTCTATATAAATCTTCTAATGAGATGATTATAATGTTAACTAAATAATCTAATAAATAATAAAAATAAATAAAATTACAATATTCCATTTTATGTCTATCCAATTTTTTTTCGATTCCTATCAGTATTCTTTTCCAGAATTTAGTATGTAATATTGTTTCAAGGTTTATCTTGTTTCAGATGCATTCACATTGTGAAGCAAATGCGTTCATCCCTCCCTCTCATCTCTTTCTCCCAAATAAAATTTTTAAGAGGGGCATTCCTTTTTCTTTCCCTTATTTCATTACACTTTTCAAGAAAAAAAAAAAAAACTGAGTTCCAAGTTTGATCAGCTCACATTCTGTGGGAAACTGTGGAACTGAAACAATAACCAGACACCAGAAGACTATCATCACCACCAAAAATGAATTTTGAATTTTGATTTTAAAAGCACGTTTGGATGACAATAATCTTAATTGAGAATGAGCATTTTCGGGTTTCAATTACTATAATAATATTTTAGTAATCTAGTGTGAAAATTAAGTCATTGCCAAATTATATTAGGAAAGAACTTAATTTCAGAAAGGAATTGATTTTAAGAGGAGAATTTTATTTTTGAAATGAAGTTAATTTTATAAAAGAGGTTCATTTTGAGATTTTTATTCCATTTATAGAATGCTCAATCAATAAAGGTATAAGATTACTACCATTGGCCATTGGTATGGAATATCCACTATTATTGGAAATTGAATTATTGTAAGAATTTTATTTTCGAGTTAAATTACTGAATTATTGACTATTCAAACATGGTAATTTAAGAATTTAGGAATGAGAATTTCATTTCTAATTAAGATTTTCGTCGTCCAAAATGGGACGGAAAAGTTATCTACTGAAAACCTTGTCTGATAGGATGTACTCTATTTTAACCAGTACACAAAACCATCAAAACATCAAAGTTCACAGACCACAGATAAGACATCCAAACACATCCTACCCTTGAAACTTGTCCCATGACCTGATCAATTCAATTATAGTTCATTCCGGTGCAAGTTACAGTTCATTTTTGGCTCAAGTCAATTTTTTTGGGTTTAAATTATAACTTTTTTTGGGTCAACTAAATTTAATCTAATTTCACGATGAGTTTATAGTAATTATGGTATGTAACTGAAAAATAATTTTTATAATTTTTTAGTATTATAGTATTGCCTGTTTTTTAATTAGTGATTGACATATAAACACGAAGATACAAAAATTACATGCTTCGAGTTAACCAGAATGCCCATTGGGAGACTCAAATCTGAGAATGGATGAGTTTTTTCCTTATTGTTTGCAACATAATAATCATTTTTATACCCCTCCTTCTTGTTTACGACACAATAGTCATGTCTTTTACCCATTTCCTCTGTAGTTGCTTCCTACTCTTAGTACTTGTACTTATTTTGTGCTTTAGCATGTTCACCTGTTTGCTGATTGCTGTTGTGAAAAGGGTGGTGCTAAGGCATTGTTCAAAGTATCGGTTAATAATGATATGAGTTGATAGAGTTATATTCGACTCGGTATTTTCAGATATGATCCCGATACACAGTATGTATAAGATCCGAATCCCGCATGACTCATCGAGTTGTATCCGAGTCAATTCCTAATCGTCAAATTATCGTCACTGAATCTTCTGATAAAGTTCTACGATGGTGCGATATGACCTGAATCTCTTGTTATATTTAACATTTTTTTTTAAGTCGCATCGTTAGATACTGCACCGTAACGTGGTAACCGATGTGTCTCAGAACTCTCCGAGTTGATTACCGATATCGCAATCTTAAACCATGTGCTAAGTTGCAAGAGTTGCTGTTACTTTGGAGGAATAAATGCTCCAATCCAACTGGCTATTTTCGACAAGTCTTTCTAAATTTTAGAAAAAGAAGTGGTGGTGGCTTTCCTAGCTACTTATGGTCTGTTGCAGCTGAGAAGCTGTTTACTACAATTGCTTTGTTTTGCCTTCTAATCAAGGGCAGTTCTAAGGCTCCACCACAATGTGGTCTAATAAAATTACATATTTACGGTCTTATCCTATATGTAAGTTTTTATATATCATACTAGTTTATAACGTCTAGATTACAATGAAACAACATTATCGTTTTGTCAAAACCCTTATAACTAAGAAATTCATAGCCTTGTATGGCACACAATAAGGAAATCCAAAAAAATATCATAGAAGTCAAGTACAATTGTAGAAATGTAAACCCACCCACCGTCCAGCGGAACATGTTGCCTCTTGCCCTAAAATGCTCAGCACCTGACCTGTGGCATAGGCTTTGCTTCCCCTTCCCTTTGTTGGTGGTGTTCCTTGAGCTATGTATTATTCTATTTTCATAAAATTGGTGACTCTCTCACATATCTATTTAAAGCTATACGTGAGTTTGTGATTACTTTTAGAAAAAAAGTTTGTATAGTTTTTTCGTGCTTAAGATATTGTTAGAAGTTAATTTTTAGGTGTCAATTTCTCAATTATGCATTTTATAATGCTCAATATTCACCGAAACATGAAAATCAATAATTCACGAAAAAACTATGCATTTCAAACACGTTGATAGATTAGTGATTAAGTTTCAAGGCAGCGTAATATTATTTTGTAGCTTCAAGCTATTTTTTTAAGTTGAAGAAAAACTTAACCGATTGCACACACTTGATAGAATAAACAAAACCAACCATGCCGTTATAAGAATAGAAAATGCCACAACAACTATTTAGTTTTTTTTGCCGAAATACTATAATCTTGACGAAACCACGATTTTTCATATAATAAAAATATTATTCATACCTCCACACATAGAAATCTTTTCTATTGTATCTTCCATGGCACCCATAGATCCACAAGTTCATCAAATCTCCCATAAAACTCTGACCGGAACCTATAAAAAAAAAATGATCACATCCCTTGAAGTTCACCGGGGTCATTGCCATCACCTGTTCCCTCAGGCAACAATTGCGCATAACAAAGATATATTTACTGGACCTTGAATATTTAGCCCAATTTCTAGGATTTAAAAGGTCAAGAGTTACCATTTGTTAATGCACGTCCTTAACGGTTTTAAAGGAACATGAACAAGTCATACTGTGTGATTGTATTGTCACCGCGGGGGGGGGGGGAGATTCTTGTCAGAAGGTATGGTGTAATGTGAATGATTTTGAGAGAATGTTGGTGACCGTTGGATGACTATATTTGAGATCATCGAATAGATTTATTGAAATCCGTCCTATTTTATATGATAGATTATAAATTACATATATTTTTTCAAGGGCATAGAGTCTTTCAAAAAAAAAAATTTGTGACTTTTAGAAGTAGTATACATATGGATATAAATATAGATAATTTAATGGGTGGTGAGAAGAAGAAGAGAGACATGAAAGGTCGCTCAACAATTTAATATATTTTATAATGAATACTTATTTATGTGCATAATATTTTGGATATTTAAGAGTTGCTAAAGGGTAAAAGAGTAAAATGATTTTTTTTAAATATGTGTGTATTTAGAAATAGTATAGATTAATTTAATTGACACACCTTGTCGTAGTACTTTTGTAGTTTGATAAAAATTATTTCGGAGAAATCTTAAGAGTTTTAAACAAGGTGAATGTTTCTTGTTTTGATCAGGACTTTACCCTAAATGTCATTTAATGAAAAATACAAATATATCCTTTTTTTATTCCAAAAAATTAGAGTAGAGAGTCAAATTGAACTTTCTATTTTAAAAAGGCTAAATAGAGAGTCCATTGCAGATTAAATTTTAGAAATTAACTCTCTATTTTAAAGAATTGAGTGAGAATAAAAAGTTTATTGAAAATACTCTTAGTATATTGTGACTATTTATTTAATAGTAAACTTCATTCAATCATGAGACCTATAATCCAATTCTCACATTAGTGCTCAAATTATATTTTCAAATTATGTCTCAATTTTTAAGGTGGAGCTTTGATTTCTTCAAAAAAAAATTTCTAGTGATGTTAGACTAGCTAAAAAATGAGATAAAAAATAAATATTAAATGATGTAATATTATAATAATAACGTTTGAACAATGTTTTTGAGATCTAATTTGTTGACTCAATTGACTATAATTTTTGGATTGACTGTAGGTCCTATCAAACATTGAAATTTAACATTAATTCAATGATTTCAATAAAATTAGACTAAAATAGCATTACTCATAATGTTTTTACACTCATTTTTATAATTTAATATTTAATATTTATTTATGATATTAGTTAAGGTGGGGTTATTCTCACCCCTTAACACTCTTTTTCCACCTCATTTAAGTCTCTTGTTTCAAACTATTAAGTCCATCTTATCTAAGTCATCCTATTAGTTACTAAATTCACCACATTTATATGCACTCAATTATACTATTTAACATATGTCAAAGAAACCGAAACAAAAATAGTAATTGAAGCGAAATTTAAATATTCCAAGGTGATCTATATTATTTTGATATATTTTCACTAATGTCTTTCGAAAATATTTTGAGGTGTTTAAGATGTTTTGGTATATTTTGACAAATATTTTAAAAATAATTATTAATTTTTATTTTGTTTTTAAAATTTTTTCGTACCGAAATAATACACGAACATAAAATTTTTATCATTACCTATATAATAGGTTGAAATAAAATTAAATAAATTTAATTTTTAATTAATGAATATAGATGAAGGGTAATTTAAAGTAAGAGTATTATTCAATGCGGTGAGTAAGGAGATTTAAGGGGTAGGAATTACCTCACCCTACTAGTTATGACATCATTTTATCATTATTTTAGTCTATTATTATTGTTATTATTATTATTTTTAGAAGAATTTGGAGGCCAGTCCCTAAGCTCAATAAGATTTTTAAAAAAATTCACTTGTTAATTTTTTTTTGGATTAGGTTCTTGTTGAAAAGTTAAAGCAATGTACATAAATAATACCCTTTTGCCATTGTAAAAAATAACGATAATGTCATCGCCTAATTTAAACATCTATTCTAAAATTTACGTCATCATAATGTATATTTTTATCTATAAATACAAATCGTAAAACAGATATACTAAAAAAACAAATAGGTACGCAATTAAAAAAATATATATATACCTTTGAGCAAAAAAATAAAAATAACAAGTATACAATAAAAAATATAAAAAATAACAAGTACACAATAATCATCAGATATGTATACTAAAAACATAAATCATCAGATAGGTATACTAAAACACAGATCGTCAGACGTAATCATAATATCCAAATTGTTTGACTCACAAATTTAAATTTTAAAACTGATAGTTGACACTGTAAAAACCTTAATAACAAATAGAAAAAACAAAGTTAATTATATTTTTAGTTGAAATTATGTGACGAAGACAAAATGAATAATGAATACTAATAATTAAACAATCCTTTAACATTCACACCATACAAGAATCGCATGCAAGTTTTTTCAGAAATTAAACAAAAATTTATGCTAAAAATTCGACAAAACTAAAATTAGTTTTCATNATCGCATGCAAGTTTTTTCAGAAATTAAACAAAAATTTATGCTAAAAATTCGACAAAACTAAAATTAGTTTTCATACCAAAGATCGTACCTTAATTTACTTTTTTTTTTTTTTTTTGGCGACTTGCCGGTTGCCACTTGCGACTTGCGTCCATGGACCTCACGTGGGATCCACGGCCCATTAGAGTTTTGAATATGCGAGCAACATCAATTAATTAGTTGACAACTCACGCGCACGAGCACTGCAATCTAAACAGAAGCTAAATATCTACGCGTCTTCTAGAAACCAGAGCCTCTCACTTCACTTTTGGTTTCTATTTCTTCCTCCCCTACCTCTCACCTCTCGGAGCAAACGCCGAGATTTGAACATTCTTTCTCTTCTACAGTCACAGACTCACATCCAAACTCAGATCGGAGAAGGTAAAAGCGAAGATGTCGTGGCAAACATATGTGGATGAACACTTGATGTGCGAAATTGAAGGCAATTATCTCACCTCTGCTGCTATCATCGGCCAAGATGGCTCTGTTTGGGCCCAAAGCTCCAATTTCCCTCAGGTTCTTCTTCTTCTTATTATTATTATATTTGATGTATATCTACTTTGATTGATTTAATGGTTTTCGATGAAATCGTTGATGGATTTGGTTTTGTCGGTAAGGAATTTGACGAGTTTAAAGAAGAATTAGCCGTATGTTTTTACCACTTGACTTATGTTCGTGACGAGCTCATGAAATTGTGTACGCGCTCAATTGGTTATTGTTTTGCTAACTTTATACTCTTTTAATTGAGTAATCCGAGTTCGCTCCCTCCAGTTGGTCATGTTCGAGAATTTAGATTGGATCACATTACAGAGTGTCGAATTCGAAGCCCAAACCCATGGGTTTGAGTCTTTATCCTAAATCATGCAGAATAAGAATGGATAACCATGTGGTGTACTTTGGAATGAGCAAACAAAATTGTTTTTTTTTTCTTTAGTTTTGGTATGCACTTTGGTGCTTAAGTAGTTACATGCTGTCTTTAGGTGTATAATTGTTCGCACATGCAAACCATCTTTGTGCAAGCATGGTTGGCCTATTGACTTGAGATTTGTATTGTTTTTCAATGCAAACCTGGTGAACCCATGTTTTTTGTTCTATTTTGATGGTGGTGCTGGTGCTGGTGCAGTTTAAGCCAGAGGAAATTCAAGCCATTGTGAATGACTTCGCTGAACCTGGGTCACTTGCTCCAACCGGCATGTATCTTGGAGGTACAAAGTATATGGTAATCCAAGGAGAAGCGGGGGCTGTTATACGAGGGAAGAAGGTAAGGACTTGAAATTCATGTTCCTTCAAATATTGTAAATTTTTTTTTTTCATTGATTAGTTAATAATTTTATCACATCACTTGACATTCTCTCTCTCTAGTTGTGTGTCATACACTATTTTAGATCTAGATACAACATGAGAGAGAGCTCTTGGGGGTAATTTGTGATATATTGTTTTTGGACACCATTAATTGGTTATTCTTTGTTTTATGATTTTGTTACATTGTTTTTTGGTTTTTGGTCAATTGAGGTTTGGACTTCTTGTCCACCCTCTGTTATGTTGATGTACTTCCTTTTATTATTATTAATAACTTGTTCGATTCTGATAAAAAAAAATCTATAGTTCTACGAGTCACATAAGGTTTTAGATTTGGGCATAATTCTTTGTGTATGAGAGAGTGTGTGTATGAGAGAGAGAGATCCATATAAAGTTGTAGATCTTGGAACTAGAGGAATATATCAAATGACCACAAAATATCACCACCTCTAAAATAGGTGAACAAAGGAAGTGAGATTGCAACCATGAGATGGAGACGCCAGAGACTTGAGAGTTTAGCCTAAGAGATGAGATAAGATGGTAGCGTGTGAGAATAAATTGAACTCTTAGATACAGAGGGATGAGATGATTGATGCTAGGTTAACTAGAGGCTGAAATAGAGGTTAGATTTTGGTGGAGGATCCATAACCCAAAAGGATTTAACAGTACTGGTCGGATTTCATAGGTTGCTATAAACTTCCCAGATCATCCGGGTTTTGATGAAATTTTCTACAAACAATCCAAAGACTATTCTAACCTAGTCTAATCCGGATTTAATAACATGGGATTTTTTGTTTCATTTTGATCGTAGTGGGTCTGCTATAGAGATTAGAGACGGTATGCGGTGGTGGGAGGTGGGTAGTGGGTAGTGGTTGTTTGTGGAATGTTGAGTCTATTGTAGAGACAGTGTGCGGTGGTGCTTGAGGTTGTGGTTGTTTATGGAATGTGGACTTGTGGTGGTGAGGTGATGGTGGATACGGAAAAAGTGGTGTGTGTGATGGGGGGTTTCGTAGTGAGCGAGGCTTCCATGGTGGTGTGCGTGATAGGTTTTAATAAACAAGCAGAAAGATGTCCATTAACTAAGACCTAATGTGAATCCCATTTTCCATTAGAGGGGGGTAGACAATCAAACGGAAGACTTCTGGGAAGGTCTCTGCCTATTTTCTAAACATAATTTGGACCAGACAGGACTGCGGGAGTGAAGTTAGATCTACCCACCGTTAATCTAGTGCCTCCTATAACTCTCAATAAGTAATGCCCAATTTGGATGACAACTTAGGAGTTTACCCTCCAACATAAATAGAAGTTTCCACCAGAAAATACATAATAGAAATTTCTAAAAGTATATGATATGATAATCTACAGGGCTAAACTTGAACATTATTATTGAGTGTGTATTGTGCAATTTGTCAGTTGAAACTTGAATAATTGTATGTTACGGTTGAGGAGGAGAAGAAGAAGAAGAAGAAGAAGCAGAAGAGGAGAAGAAAGAAAGAAAGTGTGAAACAATATTATGTGTAGGGTATATGTTACCAATCACCTATTTATATTAGATTGATTTGATTTTGAAGACAATTATAATATTAGGAATGTAGAACATAATAGAAAAACCGCCACATAAATAGGAAAGTAGAACAATAGGACAAAGACATAATTTGAAGTAACATAATAAGAAAGTAGAACAATATGGAAGTAATTCTTAAAGACTTTTTAAGTTGGATCATAGAGTAATTCTTAAGTTGGATCATAGAGATAAAAAATGCTAATCTTGGAATAAAGACTTTTAAATGTTTATTGCACCAATGGTTTGGTAAGAAAATCACTGAGTTGGTTGCAATATCTCCACTTAAACCATAAGGATAGAACCAGGCTCTACGTGACTGTTTCAAACCATTCAAAGACTTCTTTAATCGACCCACACTACCACGATACTCTACATGAGCAACAAAATCAGGTGATTGCTCCATGTGAAGTCTAAGACATCCAATTGATTATTTAGAAAAACAATTAACGACCTTACACAAAATAAGAATTATCAAATAACGATCTTGACAACAAAGAGGAAAAGAATAAGGTGACGACAAAGGACAAACACAGCAACACCAGTACCATCAACAACAATACGGATACAAATGAACACAATCAATAACACTACAACGAACGACAGGCAAAGTCAAATTAATCTGCAGCAATCGAAAATATGGTAAACCAAGTGGAACTGGATTTGAATCAGCAAAAAAAAGGCTAAACTGGTGCTGAAAATTACAAAACGAATACTGATCCAAAATTGGCACTAAACCTGGCTGAAAACACTGAGTCGGAACTGAACTGAGATGAAAACCATTAAACCGACATCAAACTATGTCGAAAACCATTGAGTCAACACTATACTTGGTTGAAAACAGTGAACTAGAATTAAACTGCGATAAAAAAGGTCACACAACACCAAAAGGTGCCAAAAACCTCAAAATTGACACTAAACCTGAATTGAACAGGGATGAAAAACTACTAAACCAATACAAAACTTGCCCAAAAATTGCAGAATCAACATTAAATCAGGCTAAAACACTGAATTGGAAATGAATCGTGATGAAAAATACTAAGCAAACACCAAATTGTCTCGAAAATCACCTTAACCAACACTAAATCTTCTTGCTAAAAAAACTAAGATGGAATTGAACTGAATGAAAACCATTAAACCATCACCAAACTGGACTGAATATCATTAAATTGACACTAAACCTAATTGAAAACACTAAAATTCACACCCATTATCAGACACCGGAGAGACGAACACGAATCTAGGCACCTCACAATAGCTGGTAATAATCATGATAACCTATTAACAATTAATGGAGATACTGACAATAGGAAAACTACTACTTTGAGTGATTCCAACGACGACAACAATTGATGAACATGTAGGCGACTACAACTTAATGTGTGCTGGGCCGGCCCAACCACGGGGCGAGTGAGCCACTTGCCTAGGGGTGAGCCCTTTACCCAAATATCTTGCTTTGATACCAAGTTGAAATTTAATAATTATATTGTTGGCGTTAAAGAAAGAAATAGAAAGAGGAAGAAAGAGAGTATGAACCAATATTATGTGTAGGGTATATATTGTCAAGACCCTATCACCTATTTATATTAAATTGTTGTTGAAGACAATTACGATGTTGGGAAAGTAGAACAATGAGAAAGAGACATAATTGGAAGTAAAACAATAGGAAAACTCTAAAATTGTCCGATTAGAATAATTTATACTTTCTAGAGTTGTGCATTGACCTTTGACCTGATTTATTTTTTTTCTGACAAAAATAATGACATTGTTAATAATCTATTAATCTGGTAAAGGTTACTTCACTCGGCATAATATAATATTAGAAAGCGGCATTTTGGTGGTTCAGAGAAGCACTCCCACTTGTGCAATTATTGTCACATTTAATAACTGATTGACTATATGTGTCCCTTTATTTCAGGGTCCGGGTGGTGTTACTGTCAAGAAGACGAACCTAGCTTTGATCATAGGAATATATGATGAGCCTATGGCTCCCGGTCAGTGCAACATGATTGTTGAAAGGCTGGGTGATTATCTCATTGATCAAGGTCTCTAGACGCCTGGGTACTGAGGTTACTATTGCATTATAATTTTCTTTCCTTTTTCTGTGCATTTTTTTCTTCTTTCTTTGTTTTTGCCCCCTTTTTTTTTTTTGCTCCTATGGAGCTTGCAGCTACCTGTCTGAAGTTGGAATTGTTGCAGTGTAGTATTTAAATAATTGAAGTCCTGGAGAACTACATGTGCATTTCTACTTGGAAACTGAAAGATGTGGTCTCTCTCTCTTGTATCAAGTTGTTGACGTTGTATTCTCTCTCTCCTTCCCCCCCCTCTCTTTCCAATGTTGTGATTGTCTGTGCTTGGATGTTGTCTACTCCTGATACTTGGGCTTTTTCCAGTTGAAATGGTTCTGTACTTCTGTTAGTTTGACATTTTATATGTCACCGTTTGGCATTTCCTAAAAGCACTTGCCCTTGGTGTTGCAAAAGGAAATGAATTAGAACTTTTGAACTCGTAACAGTAATTACCATTATTATGAGACCCCTTTTTTAAAATGCGCCACAGCCCAGAAACCACAGATTGTTGTTGCAGTGAAAGAAAATCGCTTAACACAGTATAAAGGGTAAGCAGAGGGCAACAATATAGGAGAACGAACGTTTAAACAAGCCAGATGCATCTGTCACCACAAAAGAATCAAACTGTTCCTTTCATCATATGTTCTGTATTGAACAGTGTCATGTTTGCTCAGAATTTCATCGTTCCTCTTTGCAGTTGCATGAATACCCGCCCTTTCAATTTCTCTTTATTTTTTTTTATTTTTTGGGGGAAAGGGAAGGAACTTGAACTTTTGATCTCAATATAACAAAACTTTCACAAAACATGGAGCATCATTGGACTAAAAGCTTGTTGGTGCTTGCGATTACTATGCAGCCAAGCTACTTTGCGGATGCGTTGGCAAGTAGCCTTTGGCCCCAGGATGTCCAAAGCATTGCCGGCTAAATGTATAAGTTAAGCTCGTCCAACACACAATGGTCAAATTCTTCTATCGACTTTGGAAAACCGGAGGATGATGAGCTACGACCTCTCTATGCACATTGACACTAGTAGTGAGAGCTTCCCTCAATGCCAGCCTAGTTAAAGGGTCATTTCCTAGTTTGATTCCCGTTAATCAATACCAGCTAGGAGCTAGCTATAGAAACCAGAAGAGCTTCACCTAAGGGCATATAGGTTCCCCCTCTTCCTGATGACCTTCCAAGCGGAGGATACACTAAATAACCTATTTATAGTATTGTTCCTTAAAACTTCCAATCCTATTCATACCTTATGAGGCTATATCAATCATGGCAAGATCCAAATATTCTGAGAAACTGAGGAAGATGGTCGTTCATCCTGCTCCTCCACATATGCAATTGAACTTCATGACCTAAAGGGCAGAGAAAAAACTTAATGAGTGATCCATTTAGAATTCCGCTGCCATAGGATCCCAAAACGCCGATTGCCTCATTTTTTGACAGGAACAACAGAGACTATAATTCAGATCCTTCCATGATATCCTTGATTTCTAGAGAGACAGATGAGCGAAAGTTCTCATCCATGTAGATGAGTTGACAGAACAACCACCTCGTCTGAATTCATGTCCCCCATCCACCCATTTCCGTTTTAAAGCACTTGCTACCAATAATCATTACAAGAGCATCTTCCATGTTTAAAATGATGGAAGCGACTCCGGTCACGCACAATAATCTCTCGGTGAATGATACCGGAAATTATCTTTATTGCATCATGACAGTCATCACAAATTCTCAGATTCTTAACAACACGAATCGTGGTTCCTTCACTAGTACTAATGAGACCAAATGCAATTGCCAACTTCTCACTGTGTGTGGATAAAGCATCCTCTTTCTCTTCCTCGTCTACATTGTGCACTACTAGGTCTGTCTTTGGTTTATACCCGGCTAGCTTCATTTTCAATCCTAGCTCTCTGATCATTATGTATATCTTTTCGGATAGAGGGTGAGACTTGTCTCCCATGAAAAACTCGTACACTCTGTTATCCACCTCAATCCAAGAGCATCCAGGGGTTTTCATTACCCCATTATCTCGCATTCTCAACCTACACTTTGCCGCATCATCCAACCTACCCATTGAAGCATAAAGGTTGGCGAGATATATATAGCTGCCGGAATGTTCAGCATCCAGTTCAAGAATACGCTGAACAACCCGCTCCCCTCTGTCAGTGTCTTTGTAAATCCGACAACCACCAAGCAGTGCACCCCAAACTATAACATTCGGTTTCATGGGCATCGATTTGATCATATCCTCTGCTTTGTCAAGGCGACCTGCTCGACTTAGAAGATCAATCACACACCCATAGTGCTCAATCTTGGGACTTAATTTATATTCCTTCTCCATCATATGAAAATACTCTAGCCCTTTACCAACCAACCCTGTATGAGTACATGCTGTTAATAACCCCATGAATGTAACATCATTTGGATGAACTCCACATCCAAGCATTCCATAGAAGTACCCAAAAGCTTCATCTGCATGACCATGTATGGCCAACCCAGTTACAAGTATACTCCATGATATAACATCCCTATCTTGCATTTTTTCAAAAATCCTTTTAGCTTCCACTATACACCCACACTTTGCATACATGTCAGCCAAGGCGTTCCCTAAAAACAAGCCCAATTCCATCCTGCTGCTACTAATAAATCTATCAATCCACTTCCCCAAATCAAGTGCACCCAAATGGGCACAAGCCGGCAATACACTCACAAGAGTAACATCATTCAGTCTCACTCCCATTTTTTGCATTTGCCTGAAAACCTCGATGGCCTCATTATACTTCTCATGTTGCGAGTAACCAGCAATCATAGCATTCCAAGAAACCACATTTCTCTCTGGCATTGCATTGAAAAGACCTTTAGCCTCATCCAACAGACCCAACCGTGCATACCCACTAATTAGAGTCGACCAAGAAACCAAATTTCTCTCTCCCATCTCTTCAAATGCCCTTCTAGCCTCATGCACACGACCACACAAACAATACCCAGAAAGCATTGTGTTCCAAGACACGACATCTCTAATAGACATTTCATCAAAGAGTTGAAATGCTATTTTTTCGTGACCAACTTTAAAATACATATCAATTAGTGAATTTCTCACGAAAAGGTTAAATTCAAACCCACATTTAGCAACAACACTGTGAATTTTAGACCCTTCAACGTCGTCCTTTAGGCCAGCACAGGCTTTGAGGACAGAAGTGAAGGTATACTCATCCGGATCAGGGGCTTTTGGTGATGAGATTTGGGAATTGAAGTATTGGATTGTACGGATGAAGTCATTGTTTTGGGCAAAGGCTTTTAGGATTGAATTGTAGGAGAAAATGTTTGGGTTCTGGAGGTAGTGGGTGAAGATTAAGGAGGCGTGGCGCACATTACCATGGTCGGCGCAAGAACCGATAAGCTTGACGGCGACGATGTTTGAGTCGAAATTCAGGATTGGGGAGACGGTGACCTGGGCTTGGATTTGGAGGAGGTGAGTCATACCGAGCTGGCTGGCGCATTTTAGCAGGAGATGGAGGAGTCGGGTGTGGTTGGTGCTGTGATGAGGTTGAAGACGACAAGCCAGGGTTTGGGGGTAGACAGTTGACTCGGCTCCCTTACGCCGTGTATATATGAGTCTGGATTGGAGGGAAATAAACAGTTTGCCCCTAAACTTTTACAAGATGTCGCTTACTCCCTAAAAAATTAAAAATCTTACATTGTACCTTAAAAGTTTTTTAAACGGTAGCAATGTGTTCCATTTAATAAATGGGGTCACACTTTTGGTATGTTGACGTGCCCCATGCCATGCATGTGGTTTGAGATGATTAATTTTTTTTATAAAATAAAATGTAATGTTCAATTTTTTTATGAATCAAAATGACATTATGATTTCTTTAGGAAGACAAAAAAATGCACGAACACCATCTTATGGTTGACACATTGCTGCAGTTTAAAAGACAAAAGGTTGATGTAAAGTTTTTTTTTTTCTTTTTTAAGGAGGAAAGTTAAAGAATTTTAAACTTTTTCAATGCCTAAAACTTCATTAACCTTCTTTTTTTTTTGGGAAAATTAAGCTTAAACTTTTTAAAGTTTGTCACTTAATTATTTAGACCCTTAATATTTAAAATATTATACACATATCCCTTAAGGTTTGTACGTAATAATATTTAGATCTTTGTCGTTAATGTCTGTTAGTTTATACGTTAATAAATTACACTCAGATCCCTTAAAATATTTAAACTTCTGAAGTTTAAAATGTTATACATAGACAAAAAATACTCCAATTAAAGATAGAATATCAAATATTTTAAATTTTATAATTAAAATTCATGTTTTATTATGTCATTTATTGAAATAAAATCAAAAATAAATATTTAATTTTTTTTTCAAAAAATCATAATTAGTATACAATTATATTATCTATTGGAATAAATCTAAAAAAAAATAAGGGATCAAATTGTAATAGATAGAATATTTTCTATCTTTAATTAGAATAATCTGATCGTTTAATAGATTTTGTTAGTTCTGTAACTAATAAGCAGTTTAAGTATAATATTTTAAATTTGAAGGAACTAAGTGTTTTATAGTTACAAATTTCATGGGGTTTAGATATAATTTATTATCGAATTTAATAACGGACATTGACAGCAGGAGTCTAAGTGTTACGCGTGTACAAATTTCAAAAGATTGTTGTGTAATATTTTAAATTTAAAGGTNATAATATTTTAAATTTGAAGGAACTAAGTGTTTTATAGTTACAAATTTCATGGGGTTTAGATATAATTTATTATCGAATTTAATAACGGACATTGACAGCAGGAGTCTAAGTGTTACGCGTGTACAAATTTCAAAAGATTGTTGTGTAATATTTTAAATTTAAAGGTCTAAGTGATTAAGTGAAAAATATCAGAGAGTCTGAATGTAATTTTTTTTTTTTTATTAATGATAATTTCATTCAGATATCGTTTAAACTCGTGAGTATGTTATAAATTCTCAATATGTATAATCCTTCCTGAATTATATGTTTAGGATACATTAATATCTCTTATTTATTTATTTATTGGGAGAGGGAAATGAGGTTTGAACCCTTGATCTCAAGAAAATAAAATTTTCACAAGATAAAGAGTATTATTAGACTAAAGGGTCGTTGATAAAAAACCTTTTTATAAAAGTATAGCTTGGAGACATAAAAAAAATAATCTTTGAAATTATTTGAGATGGGTGTTGATAAAAAACTTTTTTATAAAAGTATAGCTTGGAGACATAAAAAAAATAATCTTTGAAATTATTTGAGATGGGTTAGGATGAACAAAATCAATTTATTAGAGTGGGACCAACTGACTTGTGCGCGTAGATTTTTGCACAATAAATGAAATGGAAACATATCTCTCCCCTAGTGAACTCGTGTCCGTCGAGATGGTGGATCCCACATCAAGGAATGAGTTGAGAGGGCTAAAAGGGGCCTAAGGAGTGGTGATGAATTGCTCCAGAGGTTGTCCAACCAGTCCCGGTGGGTCACAAGGGGTTCCTGGCGCACAGAAAATAGGTTAGAAGGGTGTCGGAGTATTTTTCGGCGTATCCCCTCCGACGATCAAGTCAGTTCTTTGAGAGAGGGGAAGAAGAATATGTTATCTTGCTTTGGGAGATGATTTTGCGTATCTTTGCAATGTATTTTTGGGGACTATTTATACCTTCAATGACTTATCATTACTGATGGCCTAGGCAGTAGGTAGTATTCAAAAATGGGGCAGTGTGCCTCCTATTTCACATGGGGAGTGCCCCAATATTAATAGCTCGGGAAGTCGAGCACTTAATGCTCTTTTTCCAATGTAAGGACATTAAATGCTCAGGCCTTGGATCATTTAATGCTCCTCTTCCTCGGCTCCCAAAGCCACTGTGGATGTCCCATCATGTGAGGATTCATTGAATGTTTGCCTGAGAAAGCTGTATGTCAGCAATGACATTTTTGTCTTTTTACCCATAACTATGTACTTTATGTCATGTGCCTAACTCCCCTTGGTTAACTGTCTTGTTGGCTCTGTCATCTTGATTTTATTGTGCAGAGCACCACCATCATCCCTAATCCAGCTAAGAATGACTAGCTGTTAGTTAGTAGCTGTCAATCAGTAGCCTTTCTAGAAATAGGAAACACGTGGCGGGACCAGAATTCCAGCAAGTACTCTTGAAGCCGAGGATATGCGATTGCTCGGGGGGGAGGTACCTCGGAGCAGGGAACAACCCTATGCCAAGGACATATGTTCTAGTCAGAATAAAAGGGGGTACTCTCTACGCTGAGGACATGTGTTGGCAATCTACTCCTTTCTCGGGAGTGTCCCATCATGACTCTATAAGCAAGTGAAATGTTTACTTGGGGCCCATAAAAANCAATCTACTCCTTTCTCGGGAGTGTCCCATCATGACTCTATAAGCAAGTGAAATGTTTACTTGGGGCCCATAAAAAATGAGGGCCCTAATTATATTATAGGTCTTTATAATATGTATTAATCTGGTTTAAGAATATTATAGAATAAGAGATTCACAAAGATACAAAATTTAATTATCTATTTTTCTTTAATAAATTTTACACTTTTTCATCAAATCAACGGTCATCACTCGCTTAAAAGATCACACACTCTCTCTTTATTTTTTGTCAATCCAATCACTCTTCATAATTAGGGCATATACAAATACATTTATATAAACAAATTCCGTGTACATCTCTCTCACAATCTCTCTATCTCTCTCATCACTCATAACACATTGAAAAATAGCATAACCATAAAGTTGAATAAACTCTCTCTTCATGGAAAAAGTAGTATAACCATAAAATAACATATATATTTATAATTAATATATAAAAGCAACATTTAAAATTTTTGCTTAGGACCCTAAATTCTACTGAGCCAGCCCAAAAGAAATTATTCAATCACATATATGTAGCTATGACACATTGTTTAGTGTTGGATTCAGATCTCTTCCAAAACGTGTGGTTTAAAAAAAATTACTAATTTATTTATATACTAGTTATTGTCTGTGCTTAAAGATATA
>CAUOFW020007869.1:63406-123415 GCA_963454935.2 Ilex paraguariensis
ACAAACATTATTATTAAACTCATGTAAAACAATAACTAAATCATAAGGTTCACTACTCTAAAGTCTAAACATAAGCAACATTAATCCCAAAAATAATTAAATATTTGTCTCAAAATCATAAAAGACATTTATTCCTGAAAACCTACAATAAAATAAATCTTCAATCCTTCTAATCCTTTGTTTATCCCGAGGACTTACTCCTCCCCTTGATCCTCACCTGAAAAAAGGTTAAATGTTTGGGTAAGCACAAAAGCCCGTGAATAGTAACCACCTCTAATGAGGTGTGAAAATAAATTCCACATTTTATATGCAAAAATAAACTTTATTACCTATATAAGTATAACAAATTGTACTTCAATCTCTTCCACATAATCATGTAAACAAAATGATTTCATGATCATAAATAAATTTATAAAAGAAAAGATATTTATAACCTAAATACCCACTCATTTTCACAAATAACTTTATAAATGAAAGACATTTATAATTCAAAACACTCTCACACACACATTTAGTTTCAAATACATTTGTCAAATCATGCTTGTTACCACTAGCCTGATAACTGACCCCCATCTCTTGTCATCACTAGCCTGATGACTGGTTCCGTCTCTTGTTACCATTAGCCTGGTAACTGGTCACTATGTTCACATCCTTATATCGACTACACCGGTATACAATCTCGTTACCATTTAAACCTGGTAACCCAGTCCCTTTCTCATAAAACATGATTTCAACACACACTAAAAATGTTATTTTAGTCCCAATGCACACAAAATTTCCCTTTCATCACCAAAACACATTTGGGCAATGATATAAATCATTCCATAACTTTTTCAAATTCACAGGTATAACAATTTACAATTGTAAAACATTTAATTGTAATCCCAAATATCAACATATATCATATATATGAAAAATTCACACTCACGCACTCACACATTTAATATAGAATATTCTCCCAAAAGAAATAGTAAACTACTTACCTTGATTTCCAAAATTCAATTCAAAGCACTATTTTCCAACCTTAATGCAATTTACCACATAATCCAAAATAACATATAACAATCAATCTCTTTTTCTTAACTTCGTTATTTTCGTGATTTTTTATTTAATTTTTATACTTCCTCCTCATTGATATATACTTAATATATCTTTTACATATAAATATCCTTTCTAATACGAGGTAATATGATATGAAAGTATTTTGGGTTGTATAAAAATTTTTTATAAAATTTTGGGGTCAAATCATAATTTTTAAAATTTTTGAGGTTAAAGTATAATTTTTAATAGTTTCCAAGGCTCGAGGATTGTTTTCAAAACTATAAATCTTGTTTTAAAACTATTAGGGTCATCTTTGCAAATTATCTAATGAAAAAATGATCAAAGTTAAATTTATGAAAATATAGGGAGTCAAAAAAACATCTCCCGTAACTAATGAGGGTTTCTATAATTTTACACCTTTTAACATTCTTCTCCCTACGATAACTCTAAACAAATAACTTGCTTCTTTTTTTTTTAACACATTGATTAAATTCCTTACAAACTTCAAGACTAATTAATCTAACTTAGGTTTAAAAACACCTAAATTAGCAACTTTCAATAAAACTCATTTATACATCCCCATTATTCTTCACCATGAACATATATATATATAACTTACAAACCTACCAATAATTAATGAATTCATACCTTTAATGAGTCCAATCTCCCCCTTTTTTTTTCTTCCTTTTCGTTCTTCTTTCTACATTCTCTCTGTTTCTCTCTTTCTTTCTTTCTCTCTGCCGCCGCCTATTCCTTCCAGCCCAACAATACTGATAATATATGAGGCAACCTAGGACAATCAATTTACTTATAAGACACGATCGTTATCTCCCTTTAATGTCACTTAAGTCCCTCTAATTTCTTAGAATTACAGTTTTAATCATAACATATTAGTGTACAACCAATTTTAAATTTTCTAGATGATTTCCTCGTTCTTTTTTTATTTATAAAAAAAAATAAAATTTAAACACATACCTGTATTGAGTANGATGATTTCCTCGTTCTTTTTTTATTTATAAAAAAAAATAAAATTTAAACACATACCTGTATTGAGTATTACAATGGTGGTGGAATGGCGACAGTGGAGGTGATAGTGGTGATAATGATGAGGGGTAATTTGGCGGTGGGGTAGCGTGACAGTGATAGTGGTAATGGTAATAATGGTGGGAGATGGTGATGGAGGCGATGGTGGTATAAGTGGTAGAGATTTGAATTATATTGTAGTTTATTATATAGATAATAAATCTCATCTGAATGTATGATAAGTAATTTGACAACAAAAAAATAAATGAGAAAATATATTAAAATAAATCTGACTCTGTTAAAAACTAATAGTATTAGATAGGCTCTCGTTGTCTAGGAGTAAGTTTAATTCATTAGTATCTACTTAAATAATTGAAGACAAGTCGAAAAATTGGATTCCTTATCTGGTGGAGACAAGATGGCTCAGACATCCAAATTTGAGTTCAAAAGTTAGCAACTCCGAGTAGTCTTGTGTCCCGACATGAATTATCTATGAGTAATCCTCTATGACTAATAGTTGATGGATTTAAAAATTAGATTTAATAATCTCAATCATTGAATTGGTAGTGCATCTTAATAAATATTGAGACTCATAATAAAATCAATAGTTTTAATTATCAAATTTAATTTTTAAATTTATGTAACATTGCTCATTATTTATCATTTTAGGGTTAATTACAAGTTGTACCCTGAAAGAAAGTTTGAATCTCAATTTAGACCCCCAAAGATCAAAAATCTCAATTTATACCTTCAAAGAAATTTATATTAATGTGCACCCTCAAAAATCAAAAATTTTAATTTGCACCCTCAAAGGTAGAAATTTGTATTAATGTGCATCCCCAAAGATAAAAATCTCAATTTACACCCTCAAAGATATAAATTTGTATCAATGTGCACCTAAAACTAAATTGATAAATTATACTTAGATCCCTTCATGTTTGTCACTTAATCATTTGGACTCATTTACATTTAGAATATTACTCCTACATCTCATGACGTTTTTGCACGTGTAACACGTAACCTCTTTTTGTTGGTATCTGTTAATATAACCATTAAAAAATATGATTTTATCATAATAAAAAATTATAATTTCATATTACATTTTATTTTGTGAGTTCGATATATTCTAAAATTCAAAATCAAACTTACCATTTGAATGTCTAATAGAATGTAGATATTTATATAATATTTTTTATATCCAATACAATATATCACTCAATGTGCAACCCTTTTATTCTATTGGACATTCAAATGGTAAGTTTGATTTTGAACTTTAAAATATATTGAACACATAAAATAAAGAGTAATATGAAATTATAATTTTTTATTAGGATAAAATCATATTTTTTAACGGTTATATTAACATATATCAACGAAAAGGGATTACGTGTTACACGTGTACAAACGTCATGAGATGTAAAAGTAATATTTTAAATGTGAAGGAATTCAAATGATTAAGTGACAAGCATGAGAGATCTAGATATAATTTATCAATTTAGTTTTAGGTTTACATTGATACAAATTTCTATTTTTAAGCGTGTAAATTGAGATTTTTTATCTTTGAGGGTATACATTGACATAAATTTCTATCTTTGAGAATATAAATTGAGATTTTTGATCTTTGAGGGTGCACATTGATATAAATTTTTATTTTTAAGGGTAAAAATTAAAATTTTTAATCTTTAAAAGTATAAATTAATATTTGAATGATTAAGGTACAATTTACGATTACCCCATCATTTTAATAGCCAAAGCACGTAAAGTTGTAAATTGACACAAACGCCTGACGGTAATACGAACAAACATGGCACACAGAAAAACGTGTAAGAATTCTCTATGTCCATACGACTGAGAAAAGAGCCGAGCCTAATTGGTGTGCGCTTTGTGTTTGATATGAAGGAGAGGAAATACCTTACGATTCTCTCTCTCTCTCTCTCTCTCTCTCAATCTCTCTGTAGAATTCTAAATCAGATTGACAGAAATGGGCATTCCGTCAAACATAAGGGATGCATGGGGAAATCGCAGGCAATCTCCGTTGATTGCTTCCCCGGCTGAAGAGCAGAAGATCATGAACGCAAGACATTGTACTCAAGGTCTCAAATTTTCGACATTTTCCATTGTTTGGTTCTTGAGAAATGGATAGTTTGAAGCTATTCTCTCTCTCTCTCTCTCCCTCTCTCTCACTATCTCTCTGTGTGTCTCTTTGTGCCTATCAGAATATTAATTACGTTTTTCATTCTCTCTCTTCCTTTTGTTGTTGTTTGATCAATTGGTAAATTAGATGTTTGTTGTTATTCTCAAGTCTTGTTTTGCTATATCGACTGGTACTTTTTGAATCAGTATGATTAGTTTTTGCCTATAGAGAGGAATTCAAACAAGGCCTTTCATTAGATTTCACAATCTATTGTCAGTGCGACTCCTTCACGTGCTTGAGGTTATAGTTTATGGATGCCTAAGAAAAAGAAAACGAGATTCAAAATCTTTTAGGGGATTCTGTTAATACCTTGTTTTAAACCTCATTTCATTCTCAGATTTCATTTTTTGAAAATGGAAAAGACGAAAGTTTAGAGAGGAAAGCCACTTTCAGGGTCATCATTTGCAGTTTCTAAGCAATCCATAGTTCTGCATAACGAGCAACAACTTTTTCACTAACAATTTTTTGAATATGCTTTCACAATGCATTTTCCCTTGTCAATGTGATTTACTGTGTTAAAAATTCATTGCAAACAGAACAGAGGATTAATTCCAACCCCAAATAATGAAAATAAAGCAAGTCATGGTTTGATAACGAATGGTGTTTGCATACTTTGCAGAAGGTGTTCGTGCGGGAGCCAAGGCAGCTGCAATTGCATGTGTCGCCAGTGCTGTGCCTACGGTATGGAAATGCATATTAATCTTCTCCATCGCACTTGGTTTCTGGATGTATACTCATGCTGCATTATTTTAATTCTTATCAGTTGCTATAAGGTGGTTTTTCCCCCTCCCCACCCCCACCCCACAACCAAGCCAGGACGATGTGNTCTTCTTGGTGACGTGCTAAGCAAGAAGTCTAGCCGGCCTTGGGCTCCTTAAGGCAGTGCAGATAAACTTCCCGTGCTCTCTTTTTGGTGACGTGCTAAGCAAGAAGTCTAATCGGCCTTGGGCTCCTTAAGGCGGTGCAGATAAACTTCCCGTGCTCTCCTCTTGGTGACGTGCTAAGCAAGAAGTCTAGCCGGCCTTGGGCTGTCTTGGACTTGGTGGATTCACAATGAGGTTGGGCTCCTCAACCGGGGTTGGGCTTTAATACATAAATTGGACTACTTGGGCTTAACCCATCAATTAGTATACAATTATATTATCTATTGGAATAAATCTAAAAAACAAATAAGGGATCAAATTGTAATATATAGAATATTTTCTATCTTTAATTAGAATAATCTGATCGTTTAATAGATTTTGTTAGTTCTGTAACTAATAAACAGTTTAAGTATAATATTTTAAATTTGAAGGAACTAAGTGTTTTATAGTTACAAATTTCATGGGGTTTAGATATAATTTATTATCGAATTTAATAACGGACATTAACAGCAGGAGTCTAAGTGTTACGCGTGTACAAATTTCAAAAGATTGTTGTGTAATATTTTAAATTTAGAGGTCTAAGTGATTAAGAGAAAAATATCAGAGTCTGAATGTAATTTTTTTTTTATTAATGATAATTTCATTCAGATATCGTTTAAACTCGTGAGTATGTCATAAATTCTCAATATGTATAATCCTTCCTGAATTATATGTTTAGGATACATTAATATCTCTTATTTATTTATTTATTGGGAGAGGGAAAGGAGGTTTGAACCCTTGATCTCAAGAAAATAAAATTTTCACAAGATAAAGAGTATTATTAGATTAAAGGGTCGTTGATAAAAAACATTTTTATAAAAGTATAGCTTGGAGACATAAAAAAAATAATCTTTGAAATTATTTGAGATGGGTTAGGATGAACAAAATCAATTTATTAGAGTGGGACCAACTGACTTGTGCGCGTAGATTTTTGCACAATAAATGAAATGGAAACAGATCTTTCTCCTAGTGAACTCGTGTCCGTCGAGATGGTGGATCCCACATCAAGGAATGAGTTGAGAGGGCTAAAAGGGGCCTAAGGAGTGGTGATGAATTGCTCCAGAGGCTGTCCAACCAGTCCCAGTGGGTCACAAGGGGTTCCTGGCGCACAGAAAATAGGTTAGAAGGGTGTCAGAGTATTTTTCGGCGTATCCCTTCCGACGATCAAGTCAATTCTTTGAGAGAGGGGAATAAGAATATGCTATCTTGCTTTGGGAGGTGATTTTGCGTACCTTTGCAATGTATTTTTGAGGACTATTTATACCTTCAAAAACTCATCATTACTGATGGCCTAGGCAGTAGGTAGTATTCAAAAATGGGGCAGTGTGCCTCCTATTTCACATGGGGAGTGCCCCAATATTAATAGCTCGGGAAGTCGAGCACTTAATGCTCTTTTTCCAATGTAGGGACATTAAATGCTCAACCATTGGATCATTTAATGCTCCTCCTCCTCAGCTCCCAAAGCCACTGTGGATGTCCCATCATGTGAGGATTCATTGAATGTTTGTCTGAGAAAGCTGTATGTCAGCAATGACATTTTTGTCTTTTTACCCATAACTATGTACTTTATGCTATGTGCCTAACTCTCCTTGGTTAATTGTCTTGTTGGCTCTGTCATCCTGATTTTATTGTGCAGAGCACCACCATCATCCCTAATCCAGCTAAGAATGACTAGCTGTTAGTTAGTAGTTGTCAATCAGTAGCCTTTCTAGAAATAGGAAACACGTGGTGGGACCAGAATTCTAGCAAGTACTCTTGAAGCCGAGGATATGCGGTTGCTTGGGGGGGGAGGTACCTCGGAGCGGGGGAACAACCCTATGCCAAGGACATATGTTCTAGTCAGAATAAAAGGGGGTACTCTCTACGCCGAGGACATGTGTTGACAATCTACTCCTTTCTCGGGAGTGTCCCATCATGACTCTATAAGCAAGTGAAATGTTTACTTGGGGCCCATAAAAAATGAGGGCCCTAATTATATTATAGGTCTTTATAATATGTATTAATCTGGTTTAAGAATATTATAGAATAAGAGATTCAAAAAGATACAAAATTTAATTATCTATTTTTCTTTAATAAATTTTACACTTTTTCATCAAATCAACGGTCATCACTCGCTTAAAAGATCACACACTCTCTCTTTATTTTTTGTCAATCCAATCACTCTTCATAATTAGGGCATATACAAATACATTTATATAAACAAATTCCGCGTACATCTCTCTCACAATCTCTCTATCTCTCTCATCACTCATAACACATTGAAAAATAGCATAACCATAAAGTTGAATAAACTCTCTCTTCATGGAAAAAGTAGTATAACCATAAAATAACATATATATTTATAATTAATATATAAAAGCAACATTTAAAATTTTTGCTTAGGACCCTAAATTCTACTGAGCCAGCCCAAAAGAAATTATTCAATCACATATATGTAGCTATGACACATTGTTTAGTGTTGGATTCAGATCTCTTCCAAAACGTGTGGTTTAAAAAAAATTACTAATTTATTTATATACTAGTTATTGTCTGTGCTTAAAGATATATAGTAATAAAAAAATGGTTAATAAAAAATATATTTGTATTCACATCTAAAATCAATTCAGAAATATAGAAGGAGTGAACGATGGTAGTGGTGGTGGGTGGTGAATGGTAGTGGCGATGTCGGTGGTAGTGGTAATGGTAGTGGTGATGGTTGTGAGGGGGTGGTGGTGAGGTGATAAGGATAGTGGTAGTAGGAGTGATGGTTAGACAGTGGCAGTGGTGGTGGGATGGAGGTGACAGTGGTGGTGGTGGGTGTAATGGGGATGATGGTGGTTAGACGGTGGTGGTGGTGGTGGTGGTGGGGTGGCAACAGTGGTGATGGTGGTGGGGTGACAACGATGGTGATGATAGGGGGTGGTATGGTGACTACAACGATGGTGGTGGTAAAAGGGGGGTGGTAATGATGATGGTGGTGGGTTGGGTTGGTGACATTGGTGGTGGTTGTCACACCCCCACTCCGGATCATATAAGGTGAGCAGCAGACCGGCCACCAAGGCCTAAACCAACTAATCATGTGCATAATAAATGTAAAATATAATGGAAGACAAATAATAAAATGATCTATTTAACAGATCTAATGAATACTAGAGGAATAAACTAAATATCACAAACATTATTATTAAACTCATGTAAAACAATAACTAAATCATAAGGTTCACTACTCTAAAGTCTAAACATAAGCAACATTAATCCCAAAAATAATTAAATATTTGTCTCAAAATCATAAAAGACATTTATTCCTGAAAACCTACAATAAAATAAATCTTCAATCCTTCTAATCCTTTGTTTATCCCGAGGACTTACTCCTCCCCTTGATCCTCACCTGAAAAAAGGTTAAATGTTTGGGTAAGCACAAAAGCCCGTGAATAGTAACCACCTCTAATGAGGTGTGAAAATAAATTCCACATTTTATATGCAAAAATAAACTTTATTACCTATATAAGTATAACAAATTGTACTTCAATCTCTTCCACATAATCATGTAAACAAAATGATTTCATGATCATAAATAAATTTATAAAAGAAAAGATATTTATAACCTAAATACCCACTCATTTTCACAAATAACTTTATAAATGAAAGACATTTATAATTCAAAACACTCTCACACACACATTTAGTTTCAAATACATTTGTCAAATCATGCTTGTTACCACTAGTCTGGTAACTGACCCCCATCTCTTGCCATCACTAGCCTGATGACTGATTCCGTCTCTTGTTACCACTAGCCTGGTAACTGGTCACTATGTTCACATCCATATACCGACCACACCGGTATACAATCTCGTTACCATTTAAACCTGGTAACCCAGTCTCTTTCTCATAAAACATGATTTCAACACACACTAAAAATGTTATTTTAGTCCCAATGCACACAAAATTTCCCTTTCATCACCAAAACACATTTGGGCAATCATATAAATCATTCCATAAGTTTTTCAAATTCACAGGTGTAACAATTTACAATTGCAAAACATTTAATTGTAATCCCAAATATCAACATATATCATATATATGAAAAATTCACACGCACGCACTCACGAATATTCTCCCAAAAGAAATAGTAAACTACTTACCTTGATTTCCAAAATTCAATTCAAAGCACTCTTTTCTAACCTTAATGCAATTTACCACATAATCCAAAATAGCATATAACAATCAATCTCTTTTTCTTAACTTCGTTATTTCGTGATTTTTTATTTAATTTTTATACTTTCTCCTCATTGATATATACTTAATATATCTTTTACATATAAATATCCTTTCTAATACGAGGTAGTAGGATATGAAAGTATTTTGGGTTGTTTAAAAAATTTTTATAAAGTTTTAGGGTCAAATCATAATTTTTAAAATTTTTGAGGTTAAAGTATAATTTTTAATAGTTTCCAAGGCTCGAGGATTGTTTTCAAAACTATAAATCTTGTTTCAAAACTATTAGGGTCATCTTTGCAAATTATCCAGTGAAAAAATGATCAAAGTTGAATTTATGAAAATATAGGGAGTCAAAAAAACATCTCCTGTAACTAATGTGGGTTTCTATAATTTTACACCTTTTTACATTCTTCTCCCTACGATAACTCTAAACCAGTAACTTGCTTCTTTTTTTTTTAACACATTGATTAAATTCCTTACAAACTTCAAGACTAATTAATCTAACTTAGGTTTAAAAACACCTAAATTAGCAACTTTCAATAAAACTCATTTATACATCCCCATTATTCTTCACCATGAACATATATATATATAACTTACAAACCTACCAATAATTAATGAATTCATACCTTTAATGAGTCCAATCTCCCCCTTTTTTTTTCTTCCTTTTCGTTCTTCTTTCTACATTCTCTCTGTTTCTCTCTTTCTTTCTTTCTCTCTGCCGCCGCCTATTCCTTCCAGCCCAACAATACTGATAATATATGAGGCAACCTAGGACAATCAATTTACTTATAAGACACGATCGTTATCTCCCTTTAATGTCACTTAAGTCCCTCTAATTTCTTAGAATTACAGTTTTAATCATAACATATTAGTGTACAACCAATTTTAAATTTTCTAGATGATTTCCTCGTTCTTTTTTTATTTATAAAAAAAAATAAAATTTAAACACATACCTGTATTGAGTATTACAATGGTGGTGGAATGGCGACAGTGGAGGTGATAGTGGTGATAATGATGAGGGGTAATTTGGCGGTGGGGTAGCGTGACAGTGATAGTGGTAATGGTAATAATGGTGGGAGATGGTGATGGAGGCGATGGTGGTATAAGTGGTAGAGATTTGAATTATATTGTAGTTTATTATATAGATAATAAATCTCATCTGAATGTATGATAAGTAATTTGACAACAAAAATATAAATGAGAAAATATATTAAAATAAATCTGACTCCGTTAAAAACTAATAGTATTAGATAGGCTCTCGTTGTCTAGGAGTAAGTTTAATTCATTAGTATCTACTTAAATAATTGAAGACAAGTCGAAAAATTGGATTCCTTATCTGGTGGAGACAAGATGGCTCAGACATCCAAATTTGAGTTCAAAAGTTAGCAACTCCGAGTAGTCTTGTGTCCCGACATGAATTATCTATGAGTAATCCTCTATGACTAATAGTTGATGGATTTAAAAATTAGATTTAATAATCTCAATCATTGAATTGGTAGTGCATCTTAATAAATATTGAGACTCATAATAAAATCAATAGTTTTAATTATCAAATTTAATTTTTAAATTTATGTAACATTGCTCATTATTTATCATTTTAGGGTTAATTACAAGTTGTACCCTGAAAGAAAGTTTGAATCTCAATTTAGACCCCCAAAGATCAAAAATCTCAATTTATACCTTCAAAGAAATTTATATTAATGTGCACCCTCAAAAATCAAAAATTTTAATTTGCACCCTCAAAGGTAGAAATTTGTATTAATGTGCATCCCCAAAGATAAAAATCTCAATTTACACCCTCAAAGATATAAATTTGTATCAATGTGCACCTAAAACTAAATTGATAAATTATACTTAGATCCCTTCATGTTTGTCACTTAATCATTTGGACTCATTTACATTTAGAATATTACTCCTACATCTCATGACGTTTTTGCACGTGTAACACGTAACCTCTTTTTGTTGGTATCTGTTAATATAACCATTAAAAAATATGATTTTATCATAATAAAAAATTATAATTTCATATTACATTTTATTTTGTGAGTTCGATATATTCTAAAATTCAAAATCAAACTTACCATTTGAATGTCTAATAGAATGTAGATATTTATATAATATTTTTTATATCCAATACAATATATCACTCAATGTGCAACCCTTTATTCTATTGGACATTCAAATGGTAAGTTTGATTTTGAACTTTAAAATATATTGAACACATAAAATAAAGAGTAATATGAAATTATAATTTTTTATTAGGATAAAATCATATTTTTTAACGGTTATATTAACATATATCAACGAAAAGGGATTACGTGTTACACGTGTACAAACGTCATGAGATGTAAAAGTAATATTTTAAATGTGAAGGAATTCAAATGATTAAGTGACAAGCATGAGAGATCTAGATATAATTTATCAATTTAGTTTTAGGTTTACATTGATACAAATTTCTATTTTTAAGCGTGTAAATTGAGATTTTTTATCTTTGAGGGTATACATTGACATAAATTTCTATCTTTGAGAATATAAATTGAGATTTTTGATCTTTGAGGGTGCACATTGATATAAATTTTTATTTTTAAGGGTAAAAATTAAAATTTTTAATCTTTAAAAGTATAAATTAATATTTGAATGATTAAGGTACAATTTACGATTACCCCATCATTTTAATAGCCAAAGCACGTAAAGTTGTAAATTGACACAAACGCCTGACGGTAATACGAACAAACATGGCACACAGAAAAACGTGTAAGAATTCTCTATGTCCATACGACTGAGAAAAGAGCCGAGCCTAATTGGTGTGCGCTTTGTGTTTGATATGAAGGAGAGGAAATACCTTACGATTCTCTCTCTCTCTCTCTCTCTCTCTCAATCTCTCTGTAGAATTCTAAATCAGATTGACAGAAATGGGCATTCCGTCAAACATAAGGGATGCATGGGGAAATCGCAGGCAATCTCCGTTGATTGCTTCCCCGGCTGAAGAGCAGAAGATCATGAACGCAAGACATTGTACTCAAGGTCTCAAATTTTCGACATTTTCCATTGTTTGGTTCTTGAGAAATGGATAGTTTGAAGCTATTCTCTCTCTCTCTCTCTCCCTCTCTCTCACTATCTCTCTGTGTGTCTCTTTGTGCCTATCAGAATATTAATTACGTTTTTCATTCTCTCTCTTCCTTTTGTTGTTGTTTGATCAATTGGTAAATTAGATGTTTGTTGTTATTCTCAAGTCTTGTTTTGCTATATCGACTGGTACTTTTTGAATCAGTATGATTAGTTTTTGCCTATAGAGAGGAATTCAAACAAGGCCTTTCATTAGATTTCACAATCTATTGTCAGTGCGACTCCTTCACGTGCTTGAGGTTATAGTTTATGGATGCCTTAGAAAAAGAAAACGAGATTCAAAATCTTTTAGGGGATTCTGTTAATACCTTGTTTTAAACCTCATTTCATTCTCAGATTTCATTTTTTGAAAATGGAAAAGACGAAAGTTTAGAGAGGAAAGCCACTTTCAGGGTCATCATTTGCAGTTTCTAAGCAATCCATAGTTCTGCATAACGAGCAACAACTTATTCACTAACAATTTTTTGAATATGCTTTCACAATGCATTTTCCCTTGTCAATGTGATTTACTGTGTTAAAAATTCATTGCAAACAGAACAGAGGATTAATTCCAACCCCAAATAATGAAAATAAAGCAAGTCATGGTTTGATAACGAATGGTATTTGCATACTTTGCAGAAGGTGTTCGTGCGGGAGCCAAGGCAGCTGCAATTGCATGTGTCGCCAGTGCTGTGCCTACGGTATGGAAATGCATATTAATCTTCTCCATCGCACTTGGTTTCTGGATGTATACTCATGCTGCATTATTTTAATTCTTATCAGTTGCTATAAGGTGGTTTTTCCCCCTCCCCACCCCCACCCCACAACCAAGCCAGGGCGATGTGGAGCTGTGTTCCATTTGGACCTGACAATTACCCTCAATTCTATCTTGCAGTTTCTTGTCTAACAACATTTTTAGAGCTTTCTATTTGTGGCCTTTGATTGACTCAAATCTAACCTTCAATAGACAAAACTAAACTTCAACTATCATGCTCAGCAAGGAGGTTCTCTTACTAGTAGGGCATGGAGAATGATAAGTCCAAAGAGATGTATCACCTATATTAACATAACCCTGCATGTTCAATGGAAGAACACCTGGTCTGGCGATTTGGCCCTTTCATGAGAGATATCTTTGGCTATAAATGATCTAACCAGGGTTTTGATGGACTCTCCATTTCCATTGTATTGGCTTCAAGTTCTGGTCACACCCATTCGGCAATCTGCCAATCATGCAAAGGATTTGACCTTTAATTGATGGAGCAGTGGAATGTTGCAAATCTGGCTAGTTGCTATCAATGTTTTAACTGCATGTCCTTCAATGGTTCTCCCTTGCATTGCCTTACAAAATTTAATTGTAGTTTTACTTTCATAACAAGAGTCTGTTGGAGCGCATGCTAGATGTACGTGCCTCTGCTTTCTTTTCGTTCTTTTTTCTTTAGTATTCCTCTGAATTCTGTCGAAATTATGAGTGAGCCATTTATTAAAACTGCGTTATCTAGTAACCTAGCAAAAAGACACCAATTTCTAAACAATGTTTAAAGGTATTTAGTTATATTATTGTATGTTCTGTGCAAATGTATATATAAATTTATAGTTGCAGTGTAATTGTTGCCAACATGGGCCCTCAATCAGGCCAATACTAAGAAAATGTAACTAATAGGATAGACTACACCTTTCCTCTAACTGTTGCTTTTCTATCGCTTATCTGCAATCAGGTGAAAGTTGACAGTAAAAGAGAAAAGGATTCAAATGCTTGATTTAAATCGGAAAAAATAACTTATATTAAGTTGGGGTAAAGATTATGCCCGGTTAGTGAACAGTGTATTTTTTGGATCATTGCATTGAGGACCATAACAAATAGCTTTAGACCTCCAACATGGTTTAATGCTATTAGCCGAGGACCTTATTTGGCTTGTTTGATTTGACATGATGCGCATTTTTTTCTATCAATTTCAAAACGTCATTAGGGAACCAACAGTATTGAATAGTATTTTTTAGGATATTGGATGGGCTCTAATTTAGTGATAGGACATCTGGAAAGAGTAATTAGTTGCACCTTTCTATAAATTATCTTTGCCTTATATAGGTGTGAATTGCATGCCTCCTAACCTGATCTAAACCAAATGAATGCAAGTAGCAGGGTTTAAGTGCCCTAAATGTTTGAGCTACCTTCAAGTTTTTTGTCCTCAATCAGGGAGTGGGAAAGCTTCACTATTTCTCTTGATAGGGTTTCTTATGGTGTTGGTTTGGTGACCTTTTTTTTTTTTTTTTGTAGGCTCCCCGTGGGGGGGCGGGATTTGTCGACAATACCTATGGAAGTCTTAATAGTTTATTCTATAATTAAGAAAGATATATAGCATAATTTCACCTAGATGACAGATGTCGTATTCTTTTTATTTTTATCTAATCAATTTTCAATTATGCCATTTTTAGTTGGTTGCTGTTCGTAGTGTTCCTTGGGCAAAGGCAAACCTCAACTATACTGCTCAGGCACTCATTATATCTGCTGGTATGAGAAATTAATGCTTTACTGTATCAACATTGATTGAACCCTTATAGAGGAAATGCTGGTTTCGTAATTCTTTGTTATGGCTTTTATGAGTGAAAAGCTTCAAAAAGGGTGAGGAGAGAGGCTCTTGTGGAGTTCTAAACTAATTAGGCTGCTCTTTCCATCCATTTGTTTTGTTCATATTGAGATTTTCTTAAAGGCCCCGAGAAATCCACTTAGGTTTTTTATTGAAACATCTATCGTCTTCTGTTTTCTTGGAGTGATGGTGCGTATGATAATTTTTGTTTGGTGACCCATGTTTATGACTTGAATTTGGCTAGAAACAATGAAGCACTGAGTACAGTTGTAAAGCCTCAAAAAATCTTTATTTGTTTATTTCCAACATGCATTCCTTTCTAAAGAGGTGCTTGGCGGCAATTTTTGCACCATAAGTCAAAGAACAGTTGGGAAAAAGCAAACTTTTTTAACTATTTTTAAAACACTTTGATAAAGCATCAGATTACACAGATTGGCCTGCCCGGCTATGGAGCATCCGACTTTTATCTTATCTCTTACTTGCTAGGTATTTGTTATTGTGAATTTTGTTTTTCTATGAACTACATCACTTTTTGTAGCACTCAATTGTGCTGGCCATGTAATTACTGCAAAAATATTATGTTTTAGGTATAATAGTGCTTAAATTCTTGGTTGAACTTGAACTTATATATGCGCTGGTTTTCAGTTTGCTCGACTTTTTCTTCTTCCTTCTGTTTAGATCCTAATTCAATATTGTGTACATCTCTTTCTTATCTAAGCCATTTTCTTTTATTTTTTTGTTACCAAGTAGAGAAATACTTGTAAGGTGTCGGTAACTTAATGAAACTTGTGATGTACTGGTATTCAGTCAGTTTGCTTGTTTGAAAATTTGTCTTCCTTTTAGATCCTGATTCAATATTTTGTACATTTCTTTCTTACTAAGCCCGCGCTATTCTTTTGTTGCCAAAGGGTGAAATATTTGTGAGGTGTTTGGTAAGTTCGTCGTGCATTTGAATTTATAAACTCTCTCGGGGAAATCATAACCAAAAAATGGCAGCCTTGATTCTTTATCAGATATGTTAAATTGGTATATTGTGACATTGGCTCTAATTTGAACCCCGAAGAACAAAAGGGATGATTTTTTTTTTTTTACTATGTTTTTTGTTAAAATGCTTTTAAATGCATGCGCCTAAGTTTGGAAATATTGAGCATTAGCTTTATTTATTTATCTACAGCCTCCATTGCTGCATACTTCATCACGGCGGACAAAACCATCTTGGAATGCGCTCGAAGAAATGCACACTACGATAAATCAGCTTAATACGTAGGATCTCCTGCTCCATCCCAGAATCATGTCGGAGTCATCTCATTTTGGGAGTAGATTTGATGTTGTTGTATCTTCAAAAATCTTAATACGAACAATAATTCCGTGTTTGAAGACACTCTGCAATACTAAAAAAATTAATATTAGTTGTGCAGTATTTGTATATTAAATAACAAGAGATAAGTAGGAGATAGAAGAGAGAGGTAGGTGTTGTAGTTGAATTGTTTGGCATTAGAGGCCGTGCAGAGAAATTGATGTTTTTGGGTGAAAAATTTTTTTTTGAGATAAATTTTATACCATTAGATCAAAGCAAATGAAAAATAAATCAATCATGATCAATATTATGTATTTATAAGTTGAAAATTTAACTTTTTCACTGTAATATTAGATAGATATTACACTTATCTTCCTCTTTGTATTAGTATTGCTATAAACTCTAAGAGCATCTGCAACAAAACATGTAAAACTCTAAAATAGTTAAAAGTTAACTATTCAAAGGTAAAAAACATGTTCCAACAGAAGATGTTCAGAATAGATAAAATATATTTTTGATAGAATAATGTTCTATATTTAGAATATCACTTTATCATTATGTATAAATAGTTTATAATATATTCTCTCTCTTCTTGTCATTTTCCACCTCTCTTGTCCACTCTGTCTTTCTCTCCATTTTTTTCTCTTTCTCTCCTTAATAGTTCCAATAAAGGTATAAGATATGAGAAATAATTTTTAAAAATAATAGTTAAAAATATAGAAAATCTGTTAAACCATATATTAAAAAAATGAGTAACTAAAATAGAAAAAAAATTTACTTTTAGATAGCTAAAATACAAAACTTTGTTGGAGAGTAATTGCATGAATTTAATTGTACAGGTGGTGAGAGATGCTCACAATTACGTAATTACCTGCTCAAGGTCAGATCCTTTTGTACAACCATACCATACGGGTCTATCGAAGAAGTTTCATTATTCAGGCTCATATTTTTATTTTTTTGTTTTGGGCTATAAACCGTGCTTATGAAACACGATTCTAAGCCAAAATCATACTTGACAAATATTATGAGTAAAGTTACTCAATTTTCCCTGACCACAAAAAAAAATTATTTTATTTAAAATAAGATAGTTAACACTTAGAATTTTATAACCACATTTTTTCCGCTCATTTTCATCACATTACATAATTCTATCACAAGTTAAATCAATTGAATTTTTATTAATTTATAATTTAATATAATTTTAATTTTATATATTATTTATATAAGATAGTGTATATATATATTGACAAATGATTCGTGCACCAAATTTTAGATAAAAAAGAACGAACCCAGCTATCACATTGCCCTTTCAACTTTGTCAATTGGTTTCACGTTACTCCAAAACTCAACGGCCGTTATCAATTTTGCATGTTGACGTTGTACTTAGCATGGTAAAGACCTCAGGCTACGTTTTATTGATTCTTCTCCCAAGTTGACACCTTTTCCAATGATAAACAACTCTTTGCCAAGATCCAAGTTCACCTCTTACCGGCTTTTGTTTGTTTGTTTGTTTTTTTCCCTTTTGTTTTTGTGTGTGTGTGTGTGTGTGTGAGAGAGAGAGAGAGGGCGGGGGGAGGATTGGGGAGCACCTCTTTTTCCATCTCTTGATGCATTTTCCATTAGGATTGTTGCCCACTATTCAACTAATTTATTATTTTAAGTAGCATATCATTCAAGTTTCATTCCATAAAAAGTAACACTTTTTTTGCACGTGTATCTATCTCTTGTACGAGATCTATGATATTTACTCCTTTTACAATCCTTCTTACCAAAGAAAAACGACCGACAATACATGTAGGTATGAAAAGATCAATAGAGGTTCCCTATTAATGGAGGAGATTTAAACAACATAAAGGATGTGAATAAAGGATGGACGCCCAGCCCATGCATCCCTTCTTGTAGATTCCATCATGAACCATCTAATGTGTTACTTCTGCCAGTTTTACATCAGCAAATAGAGTATTGATTGGCTGGCCTTCAAACAAAGGCAGCCTGTGTGATGTGTTTGGTCACAGAGTTGCTATTCTCCGGGTCAGGAAAAAAATCGAATGGATTCACAAAAAGATGAGTTGGATCAGGGTCCCCAGGGTGGTGAGGTAGAGGTGGCTTGAATTTCCCTCTATCCATATCTGTGTTCATTTATGTAATGGTCTTTTTGGTAGGAATGAAAGGGGTCTGAACCACCCTTAAGGATCCCAAAAGAAAGGAAATAAATTAACCAAACAACAATATTTGTGGGTTGTGTCCCGTATTTTAAATGAAGAGCTGTTCCAATTTTTATTCTCTAACCTGGAACTCAAAATGCATATCGGTAGATTGCATCAGCTACTCCGTCTTCATCGTTACTGGCACCAATCACGTCTGCTACTGCTTTTGCCTTCTCTGATCCATTATTCAAAGCAATGCCAAGAGAAGCCAACTCAAGCATCTCAACATCATTTTCCCCATCGCCAATGGCCATTATCTAATAACAAAATAGCAAGAATTAAGAGAGTGTAAGATAAACATGGCCACATCGCCAAAACCGAAGAAAGGTAAAATTAATTCCAATCCACAAGCATAGTTCTGTCATGGAAATTCAACAAGGATCATCAGTTATTACTTTAAGAAATTTGTCAAAGATTATCAACCCGAGTCTTGTACTAAAAAGGTATACGCCCAACACCTCATTATCGTAAAGGAAAGAATCAAGTCTAGAGGGGCCATTACCCTCTCCACAAGGAAATAACACTGGTTTGAATGTTAACCAACTGCTTTAGATCTTAGAGAGGAGCAAAAACAAATGTGAGGCCAAACTCTTCATAAGTGAGCCAACCAAGTGCATCCAGTATTTTCCAGTGTGGCAGCTAGATTTGAACTTGGGACAAATCAATAGTATGAATCAAACTCTGTTACCGTATTGACCAACTCCTCAATAAATAATCAAAAGTTAAGTTTGAGGGTGATCCAAATGACAATTTAAGTGAGTTGGTATTCTGATGGTTCCAATGTTTCTTATGAGCTGGATAATTATATCTGCATAAAGAGGGCTGCATATACATTGTTTGTCTCCAAATAAAGTCTGCGTTTGTCTTGAGAAAATTAAAATGTAGACAAAAATAAAGAACAGGTTATTGAGAATGTTTCAAGAGATAACAAGCTAATTTTAACAACGATCTTGCAGCTAAAGAAGGGATTCTCAAAAACAGTAAAAATTGAAATGGTTTGACTTGAATAAAGAAGCTCAAAAAGAATCAGAAGCAATATAAGTAAATAGACTGCTAAAAAGGCCTCGTAAAATTGATAGCCAGCCATTTTCGGTTCACAGTAGAAAATCCTTATTCAATACTTTTAAAATTTTAGAATAGACTTGGTAAGTTAACGAAATTCACACAAGCCAAAAATTAAAAAAAAACTTAATGAAAATCGCACCAAATTAGAGCAATTCAAAGTTCATTGCACTCAATTNCACACAAGCCAAAAATTAAAAAAAAACTTAATGAAAATCGCACCAAATTAGAGCAATTCAAAGTTCATTGCACTCAATTTGAAATTTGGCATTTGTCTTGGAGCGAACATGGATCAAAATGGAAGCCTCCTTCCTGATCTAAATCCATAGATGATGTAAAGAACTAAGATGAACCAAAGCTTGGCAATTTATTTTAACATACCNTTTGAAATTTGGCATTTGTCTTGGAGCGAACATGGATCAAAATGGAAGCCTCCTTCTTGATCTAAATCCATAGATGATTTAAAGAACTAAGATGAACCAAAGCTTGGCAATTTATTTTAACATAACCAGGCCAGACCCAATATAAAAGTAGAATTTTTCGGTTCAGCATATCCGATTGTTCACTATCAGCAAGGACAAAGTCAAGCTTTGGCCATAACTCATAAGGTATGACAATACTGTGAGAGTGACGTGATCCAATATTAGTTGAATGGTTGAACAACTCCTATAGTCTTTCGAAGCTTAAGAAACAAAGCTACGGGTCCAAAGAAGTGAGACGCCATTTTGGTCCCCAGTAAAGTGACTGATAGAGCTCTCTATGTTGCGTTTCGACTTTTGAGTTAAAAACTAGTGGGCAGATTCAACATATTTTATTCATTTTTTTGTGTCAAGACTATTTTGTCATCTCAAGATTTTCTTGACACGGGCTATAGTTTTGTCCATGGGTCATAAATTGGTTCAAGTTATGTTACTTGCATTTTATTTGGGATCTTAAGTGACTAGAATATTCCTCATTAGTAAAGCAGTAAGAGCCCTAATTTTTATGGTAGTAAGAGAGTGTAATTTCATTAGTTTAACAAACTTGATTCATGAGAATTGTGATTGTGTTCACGTGCCAATCCTTGTGAGGCTAGTCAGACTCTTTACTTCCCTTTTCCATCTTCTGTCGTTGCGCCCCTTTGTTAACTTGTGAGCATACATAATTTTATCACCNCTAGTCAGACTCTTTACTTCCCTTTTCCATCTTCTGTCGTTGCGCCCCTTTGTTAACTTGTGAGCATACATAATTTTATCACCCTTTGGTACCTTAAATTTCATACTACCAGACCTTTTATCCACTAAAACCCATAAAAATTACAGAAACCAACCTCGGGTCACTGTTTGCTGCATTAACAGGACAAGAACCATCTCCAAATCCTACAATGTCAACCCATAACTAACCCTCACCCACTCTACCCATAAGCCATCAAACAACTGTTTTCAAAATAACTCTGCAACTCTCTCAAAATCACTTATTCAAGCCTAAAAGTCCTTTTCTTTCCCAAGTGGCTCAAGTTTAGGTTGAAAACTTGTAGGGGAGTGTGGTAGTAGATCTGTTGAATACAAAAGAATACTAGAAAAGGCTGGCAATGAAATCCAAAACAAAATTGTTCCTGTCAAAGCATCTTTTCAAGAAAGACAGTAAAACCCTTAAAAGTAAAGGTCCAAAATAATATTTCACCCACAGTCGATGCTCAATGTCATCTCTTTTAGTTAGTCGTAATGATTCTCCTCCCTACACCATCTCCTCCCTCTACCTCTCTCATTTGACAATCTGTTTCCNGTTAGTCGTAATGATTCTCCTCCCTACACCATCTCCTCCCTCTACCTCTCTCATTTGACAATCTGTTTCCAACATCAACTATAGGTCCAATGCCTCTAAACCTCTTGCATCCATGTTGTCAGTTGATCACCATATCTACCAAAATCCCCAAAAACACTAAATAACCTTTAAACCCAAACACCCATCTGTACGCTGTGAAAGATTCTGCTGTTATAGTTCCAGACCATCATCACAACTTCCCTCCATTAAATCCAAGAACCATCCAAAGTGGAAAATATAATAATTAACTAATTTTTACACCATTTAAAAAATAATAATTCTACATGTTTAGCAAACTACATACGCAGCATACATAGGCAAACAACTTCATTATCTAGAAAACGCTGGAAATTTTTCTGCCAAATATTTAAAAAAAAAACAATAAAGGTGAATGAAGGATGCATATTCCAAAATTCTGGGCTTTTTTTAGGAACATATATTTTAAGAAAGTTATTCGTTCGAAGGTGATGTAACAAGTTGATAAAGATAACAGCAAAAACAATAGGGGAACAAGATTTGTTGGCACACACCTCCTTTGCAGTGGCACCCAAATGATCGAGAAGCATTTGTACTCCCCTCCCTTTTGAAGTTCCAGAAGGAACAATCTCAAGCATATCCGGTACAGCTTGGACAACAGAGGCAAGACCTCTTGTTGCTTCAGCCCAGTACGGCCGCAAAGAAGTAGCCACTCCCTCAGCAGTGTCTAAGAAGATCAGCTTCTGTGAATTTGAATGATGTGTCAAAACAAGAAAAACAAAAACAACAATAATCATAACGTATTACAAGAATTGTTTATGTAGATGGTCGGAAACAAATTTCAAGGCTAATACGCAGAAAACGCATTCTGATAATGTCTTACCTCCAGACAATTTTACATATAGGCCTACACCAAAAAGGCATATACATAACCCACACTTCATGCTTAAACGAAGAAATCCATGTATCACTCCTAAAAGAGTTTTGATTATCATTTACCCTTAGTCAATGGAATGCTGGTTCTCAGTGGAAACTAGCAATATGGCAAAAAAATCTTATTCCATGGTTGCAAAGTCAAAATACTTTGTGTATAACTGCGTACACATGCTTTTTGGGCCTTGGTTATGCTTGACAACAAAAAAGGTGCAGTTTTGGAGTGGTAAAACTGATGCAGATCGGGAAGAGGAAGAATTAGGGGATGAGATGAGAAGAGAAGGAAATTAGGGCAAATACCCTTACATGCACCCCTTTATATAGGGGAACCATGACCCCAAAATAAAGATTCCTTACATAACTCTACCACCAGAAAGATAAACACTAATTAGTATTCAAATAATTAAGTAAACGTTAAAACAAATCTACAATTATTATCCAACTCCAACATGGTTCTCATCAAAAACACTGCCCCATCTTTTTTAATTTATGCTGTAACAAGGTGTCATTACTAAGCAGAGTGTGAATACTCAGGCACCAAGCATGGGGCTGTGCATTGAAGTTCGACCAAAGAACAAGTTTCTACAGATTGACTTTTGTTTCCAGTCTACCCCTCCTAGTACCCATACGGGTAGGCCCGTCAGTAAGAAATGGCCTTTTGTTATTCCATGTTTTAGTATGAGTTGCAAGACTAATTTACAAAATACTTAACAGATTACCTGTATGTCGACACCAGCCACGAGGTGCTCAACCGAAGGCATGATCTCCGCCTGTCAAAAGATCTCATGTGAAACAGTGAAGAATCAAGGCATGTACTCACTGAGAAAGGATTATTATAAAGGGAAATTTTGATGAATCAGGCACCTCTGGCTCATGATATATAGTATGTAGTGAATCTACAAGAGGGTGATTAAATAATGTTAAGCAACGATCCTCACTGAATGCAATCAGCGGAACTTTATGCTCCAGGGAGTAGAAAAATGCCTGTGCAGTGTACAAGAAGAATAGTTATACATCTGCACCAATAGACAATAAGTTGACATATACAACTTCCTTACATGCCTTGCCACCATATCTAGATTTAGATAGTTCACTTAGTCAAAAGCAACAATGGCACATTTCAAGGAACAATGACCAATTGGAAAACAATTGAAAGTTTTGGTCCCATGTGATAGAGCAAATAAACAAGAAGTATGTCAGTTATGTAATGATCTATGCAACATACATGCAACAGCACTAAAACCAAGCCCAAAGCAACAGTTTTGTCCTGCTAGCCTCAGATGATAGAATCAAGAATTTCAACCATACAAGAAAACAGATCAATAGTCAGCCGTGCTGAACAGGAAGAGACTGCTGGTTGCTACTAAGATATGGCCAAAAAAACATGTAAAAGAAACAGGTGAATACTTCCAAGCAAAAACATGTTATTTTTGGTGAATTTTTTTGTGAGAAATCATAATAACACCAATGATGCTTATCGCATGCCAGGGCACATTTTAAACATCAACAGTAAATAACCTCACCTGTCTACAGAAATCTGGATCTAAATTCCTTTTAAAAATTTCCCGGCCTTGTCTACCATACACAAGTAATCCCTGGAATCCATTAGAGAGTTGACTATCAGCGGCAACACAAGGTAAAAGTAATTAACACCTTCAAATTAAGCCAAACATCAAATAAAAAATTTAAGTACTTTTTTAGAAAGTAGATAAGAGAAATAAAAGGGCATTTGCATGATGTTTTTATATGGGAGAAAAATTTCAGAGACTTGGCTATCATGGAATAAGTGAGCCAGTAGGGGTATATATACTGGTACACATCATTTTATAAATCCTAATAAGCTTTAAATTGCAATTCTATGTTTTGAGTTGTATGATGGAATTGATTCAAGTAGTTCCTTCCTGCACCACATTAAAGATCCACCAAGGAAGAAGCAACCAAAGGCAAAATGCATTGAATATCTGTTCTACCATCGGGCTAGCACACATTAATTAGTTCAGATCTCGGTAACACCTGATTGAACCAACAATCTAACTTGTCAAGGCCATGTTCCCTAGGGAATTATCAGTCCAAGCCAGTCGCTAAGCAGGTCACACAAAGCTCAGATCATCTATATCTTTCTAAAGAAAGAGGTGTTATCCTTTGTGATTGTTTCTGTTCTATAGCCGTTTATATTGAGTAATAGATATTACACTTCAATTGTTTATAATTTTTTGTCCATAGTATGAAATATTTCAAGTTAATGTAACAGTTCAGCAGATAATTATTACTTATTAGCAGGGATTTGTCAACTTATGTAGTGAGATACAATTAGTTGTATCCAAAAAGGTACCCATGATGTTCAACTAATAAGTTGAATCTAATCGCATCAAGAAAAAAGAAAAATGGCCAAGATTTCTCCCTTTTTCATTATTCTCCTTGTCCTCTTAATTTCGCTGCAGTTACATGATCGAACAGCTTTCATCTGAAAAATGCACAGAATCTTTGATACAGCACACATAAACCCTAATCTAACTTCCAATATCATATTTGTTGATCCAAAAATCCCCATTCATAGTATTACAAATTCTATAAGTCTAACATAACATCAATTAACAGTGCAGGACTGGAAAGGTTCTACATAAGGTTTAGGAGTCCATAAGAGAATCACAGCAATTATCCAACATCAGACTGCTGAAAGATGACCAGAAACCAGAAGAATACATAAACCTGCAGAAAAACCCCGGGGGAAAACTCCGAAACAATGCCATCTTTTCCTGCTAAATCTACCATCTTCAGAACATTTATGACAGCTGGACGAGTCTGTTTCCAAAGATACAATTATCCATTGATTATGTCTGTCAAAGAAGCAGCAGCACTATCCCACAGATATCCAACAGAAGGGAAAACATAACTATTTAGTGAGAAGTGATGATTAAAGTTTGTCTTTCCTTACTTTTCCAGTGGCTATCACCACTTTTACACCCCTTGACAAGGCCTCTCTCAAAGCTTTTGCCGTTGTTAAAGTAATCTGACTTCTGCTGTTCAGCAGTGTGCCTGATGTTTAAAATAAAATATCATTAAGCAAATGAACATTAAAAAAAACTGAAATAGTGAAATTCATTTTATAGGCGATCTCACCGTCCATGTCACAGAAGATATATCTGTACTTTGGTTTGTAGAATCGAAGACTACCTTCTTTTTTCCTNAATTGTACTATTTTAATAACTATTTTAAGTATTTTTTCTCAGGTATGCTTCACCATGAGAAAAGAAAATGTTCTTCAAAAAGAAAAGAAAAACATAAACAATCTCTCAATCTTTTATGTTTCCTGAGTGCTACACAGCCCAAAATAAAAATGAGGTTGTACTCTTTTAGCAAAACAAATAAATTCTTCATTAGTCAAGGGTACCTAACACTTACTATTCCTGGGCTGTGAACAAGATTTCGTTCTTTCAATATGCAATGTTTCAAATGAATCATTCAATCTTGAACCATAGAAAAGTGAGAACAAAGGAAAATGAAGCCGTTGTGCATGCATCAAGACAGATAAATGTATAAGATAGGTGACGTCATGAAAGTTAATAAAATAGATACAAGAACACAGAATATACCAAATAAATACAATTGAACCAACCATGAGGATCCGTATCTCATCAAGAAGAGTGTGCCCTCTTTCCTCTGCTTGTCTTGCAGCTGTCTCAACAGAGATTACTATGTCACCCAACATAAGCTGCAAAAGAAAAAGAATGTCAAGTTTGTTTCTTGAAATCAATAATTATAGCAATATATTGAGTTCTTACAATTGGAAGCTTAAGTTCGGGGATATGTTGTGACATGGAGAGAACATCAGTAGCGTGGTCCTCGTCCCTCCAGTCCTTATTAAGTTTGCGGATAAACTCATCATTGCAAAGGAGGACTGATAATTCAACATTATCAAAACGACCCACATCATCAATATCAGTATCTCTTGTTTTATACTCTGAATCTTTCAGACCATCAAATGCTAGCTTCATTGCCATTGGAACATTCAGACGGAGCATTTCAGCTATATCCTGCAACATGAACAAAACTCAATAATAACTAATAAGTAATAACCGATTTATGATTTAAAGATTCAGTCTGTAAGGAACTATATATTGTGGCACTAAAGTAACACATACGGTAGCAAGTTCAATTTTGAGTAAACCAACTTCTGCAGCATATTCAGGTCCATAGTCCATACTTGTGTTACCTCAACTTTCATGGGGAAGTCAAGTGGGACATTGCAAGAATATATGGGATTTNTTACGGTAGCAAGTTCAATTTTGAGTAAACCAACTTCTGCAGCATATTCAGGTCCATAGTCCATACTTGGGTTACCTCAACTTTCATGGGGAAGTCAAGTGGGACATTGCAAGAATATATGGGATTTGTCGCGAATGGCGCAAGAAAATTCTTGAGCTCATTATTTTTCAGCTCTTTCTTCAAATGTGTAATTAGCTTGAATCTATTTCATTATATAAAGTCTAAGTGCGTTGCTGGTATACGATAAATTTTCTGGACTGTTAGTATGNTTGTCGCGAATGGCGCAAGAAAATTCTTGAGCTCATTATTTTTCAGCTCTTTCTTCAAATGTGTAATTAGCTTGAATCTATTTCATTATATAAAGTCTAAGTGCGTTGCTGGTATACGATAAATTTTCTGGACTGTTAGTATGTGATACAAAGCAAGGTTAGTCTTTTTTCAGCTTTAACTTGGCAAAGACTCCATTTTAGAGATTGCACAAAAGATTCACAGATGTTTTGTGTTTCTTATGCTAGGGGTATTTTGGTGCTCATGCTTGGGATCTAGCGGTGGGCTGCCCTAACGGTCTTTTTTTCGAGGCATATGTTTGTGTTATCTGTATGCTTTTGGCCTTGGCACATCGGTAAAGTCACTCAATTGTTACCTGGGCATCAAGGACTCTAATGGCAAAAACAAGCTCTCGGTGGCAGGACCTTGGGCTGCCCTTTTTTATGTATGTTTTTGGTTGGTCTAGCAAAAAGAGTAGCAAACCAAGTGTTAGCGACATTGGCCACCAAAAATACTTGGAAATCAAGGTGTTCTTTTATCTCCAAGTCCTGTCCCCCCATATGTTCATGAAGTAGTGACTTCTTGGAGTAGAATGCAATGAAGAATTCTTTTAACCTTATTTCTCTTGACATGTGAACCATCATTTCTAGATGAGAGAACTAAGGCCCTAGAGGTGATTCCTAGTACTAACGGGCCTTTGATCCAATGGTACTTCTTAATTTGTGAAGCTTTGTCATCTTGAAGTCAAGAGTTCAAATCCCCCGTCTTTTTCTTTAATCTCACATCTCTTAGCCGATAAAAAGATCTACAAGCATTGCCTTCCATACCCAAACACCTCATTTTGGCATGTTCAATCATCCCCTTCAACCAAGATTCAAAAAAACTACCCAAACCTAGTAAGTTACTGTAAAAGAAGCATTGTTCACATTGCTTGAACAGAAATCAGACATTCACCAAAATCATTAGCTTAAGAAAGTGCTAAAGGTGTGGGAGACTTTTCAGATGTTCCTCCTGAATATTTAACAAATGGCTTTCCAACTTCAAACAATATCCAGTATACTAATGACCTTATTCTAGGGGCAAAATTACTAAATTTGCCTACCTACTGAATGAATATTATGGAGCATGCAGAGTAAAAGGGACATGCAGATGAGCTCTTGTTAAAAGAAGCCATCAGAGAAAGCTCAAGTCCATTTGTTGTTCCCCCTCTATTGACAACAATGAAGGGTGGAAGTAGGTGAATGTGAGTGGAAAATTGTGCCATCAACAAAATCACTGTCAAAAAACAATTTCCAATTCTGTGAATTACATGCAAAAGAGATGGCGGTGTTGGAACCCCAAAACCTATATTCCCTCAGCAGATTCTTTTCAGATTTTAATCATTTTGGAGCAAAAAGTAAAGATCCTGCATCATTTAGTTCATTAACAAAAGCAGTCATTTGGATTTTTGGAATCCCCTATACTTCCTAATAGATACTTAAATNCTCAGATTCTTTTCAGATTTTAATCATTTTGGAGCAAAAAGTAAAGATCCTGCATCATTTAGTTCATTACCAAAAGCAGTCATTTGGATTTTTGGAATCCCCTATACTTCCTAATAGATACTTAAATGTGTTTCATTCCCACCAGCTCTGAACGTTTTCCATTAAAATCCATTCATACTTCAACTGTGGTTTTCCAATTTAAACACAACTGAAATACCAAACAACGTAAATGTTATATAAAAAAAAAAGGACATTTATGTCTTGCAGTTTTTCTATGGGGGTCGGAATCTATCTCAGGAGTTTTTCGATCTGCATTGTATTTCAAGAGGTTAACCTTGCTTTAAGAGTTAAATGGTAGTGCCTCTTGAGGTTTGTGTCCTTCTTAACTTCTTGGATGGTTTTACATCCGTGTGGTTCTCCATTATTCACATCAATCCTAACACATTAATATACTATTGTTTCTACATTAGTATCGATGTAGAAAACTTTATTATGATGTGCAACAGAAAATGCCCCAACAACTCATTTAATCCTAGTCTTGGTCACAACCTTATTCTTGGTAATTATAATTAGGAGAACATATTCTACTTGAAATTATGGTTTAAGAACTATATAATTTTCCTACTTTTCTAGAATCATTAAGCAGATCAATAAAATCAAAACAATCCTAATCAAGCAGCAACAAAATCTATCCATACTGAATTATCTCACAATGTGTAGCCATCCAATCTGCTGTTCAAAACCTAATGAAGAAAAACCTTTTTAATGTGTAACCATCATTTATAATGTAATGTCACTCGCCTCAGATAATTTAGCAAGTCAGAAAGTACACGTAGCTATCAAAGCGCAATCATGCGGGGGCGGAGCCAGAGTCTCTTTCTAGTGGGGACAACCTCTGGTAGAAGAAAACGACTACACAACAATCATTAAAATTCATTGTATCTTGCAAAAATAATTGTTTAATTAGTAGGGGCAAGTTCTTAGAAAAATTAATTTTGATTATAACTTAAAACTAACCTTAAAAGTTTTCAAAATTTCAGTGGGGCAATTGACCCCACTGCCCCTACCCTCCCTCCACCCCTGTAATCATGTTTTCCCTTTAAAAGATATAAAGTATAAACCCCATACCACAGGACCTAAACTTTGCAAATTTACACGTTTCCACCAATTCCTTAACAACATATGTGTGCGCCTCAGCTTGTGTCCGTCTGCCTGTGAATGTGTGTGGGTGTGTGGGGGAGGGGAACCCAAAATTTTCAGAAGTACACAATTACATGAGCATTAGAAACAGGAGACACACACAAGCATCAGAAAGCAACGGCATTATCTCATTAGGCACATTTTTATGACAAAAACCACAAATTAAGAGAGAGAACAATCCACATTTTTAAAAATAAACATTCAAAACAAGTAATGCAACACTAAAACACAAATTAGATAGCTAGACAGAGAGAGAGATAAATGTACCAGAATTTCAGGATCGTCGGGCAATTGTTCTTCGATACAAATCTTTACACCGAGCTCCAACTCTTTCTCTTTATTCTTCGCCGGACGCCTGCGAAGCTTCCGGTACGCTCTCTGCGATGCAAACACATTTCCAAACCCTCTCGAAATGCTCCGATTTCGATGCTCACAGCTCAAGAAACTGAGCCTCCTACCAAAAAATGAATAGGAATCCTCGTACGAATTCGACNGCGAAGCTTCCGGTACGCTCTCTGCGATGCAAACACATTTCCAAACCCTCTCGAAATGCTCCGATTTCGATGCTCACAACTCAAGAAACTGAGCCTCCTACCAAAAAATGAATAGGAATCCTCGTACGAATTCGACAGGTAGAAACGAACCGAGTTAGGAAGTCGACTCGAATGCGACGACGAATTGTGAGAGCATAGAACATCGGTGGTGGGCAGAGCGCGTGAAAAAACACGCGCCGCCATGGCATCGCCGGAGAAGGGTGGGTGGAGAGTGCGGAGAAAAGTGGGAAAACGAGAGAGCATTCAGGTGGAGACGGAGAAAGAGACAGAAATGAGTGAGGCCTGGTTTTGTTATCTACTTTGTGGGGTTGGGCGGTTTTACCGTAGACTTTTTTTTTTAGAAAATGCTATGAGTTTCACTGTAGACTGAGAGTGATGTTTACGTTGATTTTGAGGCATCGGTCAGTGCCAGTGGTGGCGCGTGTTGAGGTTGGCTGAGGCTGATGGCTGATGGCTCCTCTACGGTTCCTTCTAATTTTTTTAGGAGAATTACGTCGAGGTTCCCTCTTTTTACCATTTAATCATTTAAATTCCCTTATATTTGAAATATTACGTACAAATCCTCTGAGATTTTGTACACTTGTAAAACTTAGACTCCTGACGTTAGGGGTGTTCAAATTTTCGATCGGCCGCAAGTTCCTACCCTACCCTATTGAACGGTTAGCCGCAAAAATCGAATAGGAATGTAGAAGAATTTTTTGTCTTCCGACAAATTTCGGGTAGAAATGCGGAATAAACATCCATTTCCGCATTCATACCCTATCCTACCCGCAATAATTTTTAAAAAAATATATATATATATATATAGTAAAAAAACCCTAATCTATTGAGTCCCAAGAGCGCCTGCGCCTCACACCTCACTCGGTCACTCCACTGCTCCTCCTTCATCGTTCCAGACTTCCCACCTAGGTTGTCTTTCTCTCTTTTCTCTCTCTCTCTCTCTCTCTCTGTGGTGTGGTCTGGCTTGGAAGGTCTGATCGCAGACCTTCATCTACAGTAACAGATCGGTTACATGATTTGTGGTGAACTACCACAATGGATCAATTATGATTTTAATGTATTTCATATGGTTTAAAGTTTAAACTTAAATTAATTGTTATTGTAGTTGTGTAACAATTATGGTGGATTGGTGTTCATACTTTCTTGTGTTTTATTATAATTCTTGTTGTAGTTGTTTTAGATTTTAGTGTTAATTGATTTATTATGTTGTTAAATTGATGCATGTTATTTAATTAAATTGTTAAAATGATCCAAAAATTAATTGTTACAAAAATATTTACCCGATTTTTTACTCGATTAATCGGGTAGGAAGTCGGGTAAGAATACCACAACTATCGGGTAGGGTAGGCCAAGAAAAAACTCTTCCGCAAAGTATCGGGTAGGAAGATGAAAGAGTACATTTCCTACCCGTAGAATAGGGTGAACACCCCTACCTGTCGTCAATATTCACCGATCTATATGTTACTAAATTACACTTAGACATCTAAAATTTTTAGAGATATAATATTTAGACTTCTCAAGTTTAAAATATTATACTTAAACTAAAAATACTTCAATGAAAGATAAAATATCAAATATTTTAAGTTTTACAATTATTGAAATAAAATAAAAAATTAATTTTTTCTTAAAAAAATTATAATTAATATACAATTAAATAAAACTACAAAACCAAATAAGTGGTTAAACCGTAATCGATACAATATCTTTTACTTTTAATTGAAATAATTTGGTAGTTCGATAAATTTTGCTAGTTTTGTAACTAATAAGTGGTCTAAGTGTGATATTTTAAACTTAAGGAATTTAAATATTATATATCTACAAACTTTAAAGGATTTGGATATAATTTATTATACCTTCATACGTCTGTATATAATTTGAATATAATTTTTCCACACTTTTTTTAGTCCAATGGCAATGTTTCTAACCAAAAATGTTTCCAAAAACAAAATGTTTTTGAGGACGGTAACAGTTTGTTAATGATTATGACTTTGTTTTTTAGTTGTGTATTTAAACGTTGTAATAAATTTGACAAAAAAGAAACAAAAATCTTATTATTAATTTGACAAAATTAATGTAAATCTTATAACAACACAGTACTTGAATCGATGAAATCGATGTTGAGGGTGGTTTGGGCTAGTCAAATGTGTCTGACCTTTTCGGTTGCACTCTTATATACATGAGTCTCTAAACTCCTATGTCTAGCCAATAATGGTGGGCAAAATAAACTCATCACACTCTTAACTGGGAATGACCCATGGTGGCAAATTCCTTTCTTTTAGGGCCTAAAAATGGCTTTTTTGTTGTTTTTGATAATATTTTATAATTGAATAAATTTATCGTCGAATTTAACCACCATCAGTTCTGCCTTTAATTCAGATGATAAGTAATTTTTAACAACATAATTAGTTTAAAATTTTTATTTTTTGGCAAAATCTGTATAATAGCCTAATTACGTAATTAACGATAATTAGGTCACGTTCAGTTATATCCTAATTAATTTTAGGATTTTAGTATTATTTATACCCTTATACCCTTATAAATCGTAGGACTAAACAATTTTTGAGTAATACAATTGAGAGAGCTTCTCTTTAATTCTCAATTATTCTGATATTATTTGTGAATTAACTTATCAATTCAAGTCTTTAGAATTAGTATTTTTGTAAATCAATAGTTGTAGAGTATGATTTTAAACCAGTATTTATGAGCAAATCAACGATTTTGTCTTTTTATCTATTTTCTTTCATTATACACTCTTATTCTATCTGCTTCTCTGCATCACAAACCAATCAAGTTTTTAAATTAAAATTTCCTTTTAAAACAGTCTGAACCACTAAAACATTTATATTTTTAACTAATATTTTGAATTATTTTTGAAGTAAATTCATAATTATTTTCTCCTTTTCTTTTTGTTTTTAAAATATTTTTGAAACCTTTTTAGTTCTAGCCAACAAATTACATTTAAAATAATTGTTATTATTTGTTGCAAGAGTAGTATTGCAACACTGTAGAAATATTTTATTTATAAAAAATTATTTGCAATAGTAAATGTGGGATTGAACTATTAATAATCATCATTCCTGGAAAAATAAAATAAGATGAAAAATTAAAATAGATCAAAATATTACACACATGTCATGTTGTTATCAACTAACAAAAACAGGTACAGTAATGAAAGCTAATTACCTATTTTGTAAATATCATGAGATTTAACCCCCCTCAACCCCCCCCCTCCAAAAAAAAAAAAAAGAAATGAGAAAATAGTGATGAATCAGATTTAGGGATGTTAAAATTTGACACGACTCGTTAACTTGATACGAAATTAGAGAATTTTGGTCTTCTTTATATCACTTGTTTTGTAAACAAGTCCACCTAATATGATACGACACTATTAATAAACGAATCGATTATAAGTAAAGTCAATTAAAAAAACACGACACGACTCGTTTATATATCAATTACACACGATTGATACATGACACAACTCGATATGACACGACTCGTTAAACACAGATTAATAAATGAATCGGGTATGAGTGAAGTGTTTTTTAACACAAATCTGTTTCACCTGACACGATTGACAAACTTAATTAGATCTATCAATTTGTTTATTTGTGAATTTACTTGGGGTTTCTTTTTTTTGCATAAATGACATAAAATCTAGCGACAAACCTCTTGATTTTATTGTTAGATTAAGTTGAGCTTAGTCAATGGCTAAAGGATTTTTAGGTCTAAATAATTGTACCGAGCGTACAAAATTTCCAAATTTGTGATAAGTAAATGGTCAAACCCTAATATTGTTAAGAATTTTCTTCAATAATTTGGCTCTCTTGACTAGAGTGACTGCTTAATTTCATCCTCTCGTATAGGCAAAGATCACAATAAAATCCTTTTATAGAGACCTGGGCATGGTTTTATACAACGTGGAGTTATGGTTTCAAGTAAGAACATTGATTATATTTTGCATGTTTCTCCAGGCAATTTGAAAAGGGTTTCAATTGGCTTCACAACTACTAATTAGGTTTTTTCGGTGTTCTCATTGGAACACACTGACATATTCCTTACTTTTGGGGTCATTGATTTGAAGTTTGAGTACAGTCCGTGCACCGTTATTCTTCTTTACCATAACAAATTAATTGATTTAGGATAAATATCATTCACACCCCCTAATATTTAATTTTATTATACGGACATTCTCTCACACGGTAAAACAACGCCAACTTTCCTTGACATTAATAATTTGTAACAACCACGTCCCCTCCAACTAATAAACGTTAGAATTATTAACAGTCAAAACTGATGTCATCAAAATAATTGTTAAAATACGAAAATTACCCTCTAAAATTAAGTTTGAGAATTTAAATATATATTTTTCTTACACTAGAAATTTATCCTTCATTTATTTCAACACTTAAATTTTAATTTCCTAATTGTACTAATAACTATCTATCCAAAAAAAAAAATTAAACTCATAAACCCACCAATTCTCATAATAATTATGATTTAAAAAATAATTAAGTTACTCAATATAATAGATTTTGTATCAACTAAGCTTACCTTAACATGTATTGAAATCAAATATAATCTATTATTTCCAAATTATGACACCACTAATTAAGCAATTAATTAGCTAATTTTTCCCCCAATTGAGGCAGATTAAGACACCATAAATTAAGGCAATCATCTGGTAGTATTACCCACCCACCATGGGCTTCTAGAATCGCTACCACCTACCAACCTCCTTAACCACCGCCTTCTACAGAGAAAGAGGGAGATATGGTGACTATGGATGACACCACCGCCTCCGCCATCGAAAAGCCATCCTCAACACCATCAGTTCTACCATCCAAAATCCACCAGCTCCACCATACAAAAACCAACCATCAACACCACAACCTCCATTATCTAAATCCCACTGCCAACATCACAACCTTCACTATTCTTAAGCTCTATCTCTAACTCTAACCCTAATCTTCTTTGTCATCTTTATCCCAAACCACCCTTGATTCGAAGTGAATTTTAATCGAACTTAACAGTTTAAGTAGAGCTCAAATCAGTTCGAATTTAAAACGTAAAAAAAAATTAATAAGCTTGAATTTGATAAATAAAAAAATAAAATTTAACCAATTCGAATCAAATTTTAATCGACTCAAATTTTAATATGTGAAAAAAAGGATTTTAATTAACTTGAATTTTAATATGCAAAAAATGAATTTTAATCAAAATTTATGTAGAAAGATTGTTTAGAGTTTATATAGGGAAAATTTTGGTATTTTAGATGATTTATTTCTGTTATAAATTGTGTTTTAATGACAAGAGATGTCAATGATGTTCAAATATAAAGTAGACAGGGTGTAGTGATGTTTATGATAATAGAAAGGGTGTGGCTAAAATTTTTCCTATATTTAAACATCATTGACACCCTTTACTTTTAAACTACCATTCTTAACAATTTTTTTTTTATCTAAAATATCAAATTTACCCCTACATAAACCTCAAACAATCTGTCTACATAAAATTCGATTAAAATTCAAGCCGATCAATTTTTTTTTAACATATTAAAATTTATTTTTTTACATATTAAAATTTGAATCGATTAAAAATCAATTTGAGCTGATTAAATTTTATTTTTTTTGGTATTATAATTCAATCCAATTTGAGCTCAACTTGAGCTGTGAGTGTGATTAAATTTCAATTCGAGTTAATTAAAATTTATATTTTTTTACTGAATAAAATTTGTGTCAATTAAAATGTGATTCAAGTTAAGTAAAATTCATTTTTTACATATCAAAATTTGAGTTGATTAAAATTTATATTTTTTTATGTATCAAAATTTAGGTTGATTAAAATTTAATGCGAATTGATTAAATTTTAATTGACCCGAATTTTAATACGTAAAAAAATTTATAAAATAGAAGGGATTTCATTAAAAATATGCTCATTTAGAAAGGGTGTGAATAATTTTTTTCTAAAATTTATCACGGATAATTTAGTAAAATTGTATTTTAGATAAGACCTTTAATCTGATAAGGCGTGTTAGTGAAGATTTAGAAAATAAAAAAGCTGTCTTTAAAAATATGATAAATTAAAAATGGTGTAACTGAAATTTTTGTTTTTTCATAAAAAACCAATTTAGCAAAAAACAAACTGCAAGTTGACGAAGCTGTGTCACACATTGAGATATGGTGTTAGGTTTCAAACTTAGTGTAAAACAAAAAACAGAAGTACGGTCTCTCAAACTAGCGCAATAGCAAAGCTCTATACAGTATATTGAACAAGAAAAACCTAGCTTGGCCAGTTCAGTAACTAGAAACTGGAATTAAGTATTGTAACAACTTATGCACCTGCACCATGTCTATCCATGGATCTTCTTCATTTTAGTATTTGAAAGGAGGAGCAAGCAACATTTTTCTAACTTCTTCCCAGGAACGATTAAAACTACGACTGTGAAGAATTTGTAAAACTTCTCTCATTGACGGCCTGGTGGAAGGCGCAGTTGCAGTACATGACAACCCAAGTTTGAACATAGCACTCATTTCTTCAAGAAAACATGCTTCCTTGATATCCTCATCAAGGGCATCGATAATGGATTTTTCCTCTTTGCAGTGCCGCCATGCCCATTCTGCAAGGTTTATGTGCTCGTCTTGAATGACAGCTCCTCGTCCAGTTGCCAATTCCAGTAGTACCACCCCAAAGCTATATATGTCAATCTTCACATTCACCTTTGCTGTGCGGGCATACTCTGTAATCCAAGTTCGAAAATTGCCTTAAGATTTTTTCAGTAGTGAAATAAGAGGAAAGAAATGAAACAAATACCTGGGGCAATGTAACCGAAAGTGCCAGCAATAGCAGATGCTGTCTCAGGATCTCTGTTCCTAGTCAAAAACTTGGCCAGTCCAAAATCTGCTATTTTTGCACAAAATTCAGAGTCCAAAAGGATATTGCTGGACTTTATGTCGCGATGGATGATTGGTGGAGAGCAGTCATGGTGCATATAGCTGAGCCCTTGTGCAACTCTAATGGCAATCTGCAACCTAGTTGGCCAATCCAATACAACACGTAGAACCAAATTGCCATCTGATGATGCACCTTTCTTCCTTCCATGCAACCATCTATGAAGGCTCTGATTCTTCATGTACTCGTACACGAGAAGCTTAGTGTTCTTGCTTGAAATGCAGCACAAAAGCTTTACTATGCTGGTGTGGCATATACTCCCCAGTGTTTGAACCTCTGCTAAAAACTCCTTTTCGAGCCTGTGGCCTGGTTTTCTCTTATTCCATATCCATTTGACAGCAACATATTTGCCAGTTTGATTAAGGGGAATTCTGTAGACCTTCCCTGACCCTCCAGTTCCAATTAAATTATTGTCACTCAAACTCGACAAAATGTCCCNTATTCCATATCCATTTGACAGCAACATATTTGCCAGTTTGATTAAGGGGAATTCTGTAGACCATCCCTGACCCTCCAGTTCCAATTAAATTATTGTCACTCAAACTCGACAAAATGTCCCATTTTGTGAAATCCAATTTCTGAAAGCAAATCATGTCCCACTCTGTAGCGTCACACACGCGCTTCTTGCTCCGGGATTTTCCGGTCACGAATAAAATGACAATTAGCCCAACTAGCCCTACAACAAGGCCACCGAATGCTGCTAGAACTCTAATGATGACGTGTTTAGGTTTCTTAGGAGGACAGCTTAGAAATCCCTGAAATTTTTCATCAGAGCACAGCTTGGAAGGAGGGCAGCTTGGGAGACCCATGACTTCGTTGTTGGAACACATGTTTAAAACATCAAAGCAATTATTAATGGATGCCTGTATCGTGAACTCATATGGAATTCTCCCAGAGAGTATGTTAGAGCAAAGCCTTATAGTTGCTTGGTAAATATGCTTAGAGCTGAAATGGCTTACAATTGCCAATATATCACCAGAAAATTGATTATCAGAGAGATCCAAACTCCGAAACTCACTTAATTCTCCAAAACCTTTCGGAATAGATCCATTCAGATAATTATGCGAAAGATCAATTTCTTGCAAAGACTCAAAATCCATGGAAGCAGGTATGCCACCTGACAAGCTGTTATGACCAAGGAACAGGTAGCTTAAACCCTTCAAACTAAACAATCCATTTGGAATTGAACCGCTCAGAGAATTATTGGACAAATCCAATAGAGAAAGACTGCATAATTTCCCAAGCTCTTCCGGGATGGATCCATTCAAGTAATTATGAGAAAAAACAACAGAACGCAAAATAGAACCTTCAATGTGTCTTGGAATTTCACCAGACAACATGTTATGACCAAGTGTGAGAGAGCTTAACTGAGGCAACCGAAACAAGCCATTGGGAATTGAACCACTAAGAGAATTGTTTGACAAGATCAATGTAGACAGATTATACAACTTTCCAATATCTGCTGGTATGGATCCATTCAAGTGGTTATAAGAAAGATCCAAAAACGACAAACTAACAAGTTCAATTGGGTTTGGTAACTCACCAGATAGCATGTTATCTTTGAGGGTCAAGTAATTTAAATTCTGCAAAAGAAACAACTCGCCGGGGATAGGACCGGTCAAGAAATTACCGGTCAGGTCCAAGGTTTCCAGCTTCGAGCAATTCCTTATACTTTGAGGAATTGTTCCTGAGATATCATTGTTGAGGATCATAATCTCAAGTATGTTTTCGAGCTCGCAGATCGTCGTCGGAAGTGTTCCGGTGATGTTCATTTGTGCCAGGCGTACTACGACGACTCTGCCACTTTCGCACCAGATCTCCGGCCAATCGCACGGCTGGGATGTAGAGTTCCATGCTTGGAGTGAGGGTGGATTGCCCCAATGTTTTTTCATGTTCAGTAGGATAGTCCGCTCGGTGTCTGAAATTTGTGAATTTACTTTAAAGGGTAGGAGGGTGAGAACAAAATAAAGGAAATTGAGAGGCAAAATCCAAAATTGTGAGGGTCTTTTTGCCATTTCGGGTTTTTTGGGTCCGGTGCTCCGGCGTAATAACAGGACGTTCAAGCAAATATGTACGAGCAATAAAAAATACTTGAAACTTGTAGTGTACGTCAGTCAACTGATAAGACCAAAAAACAAAAAAAGTCTGTCAATTGTTGACCCAAAAAAATGTTAATAAAAAAAAGTCAGAATCTTGGGTCCGCTGGAATGCCAAGCCAAGACTTAGTTTTTTTTTGGGTTTACATACTTTTATGATAAGAAAAGAAACGAGTTTTAAATTTGCAGCCTTGGTTTAACGGTGGGGATCCACTTGTATCAATTAAATTTACGAGTCCTCAACAGCAGTGGAACCAAAATGTACACGTTTTATCATTTTTTTCCCAAGTCCAAAGCGAATATTTATACTCAAGAAGGGTATCTTAGTGGTTTTTAACTCCCAATAATTTCTTCGTAGCCTAAACTTAATCAAACTCGGTTATGTTTAACAAATTATTTGTATTAGAGAACAACTTTGTAATAAGTAATTGTGTGTGCAGGATATTGCACAATATAAACACGAGAACAGATCTTTTCTTTGGTGAACTTGAGTGAGTCAGTCGAATGGTCAACTCTACTGCTTGGAACAAACTGTGAGGTCCGGTGGTAGCCTGGAACGGTAATAGGAGACTCTCGTGGATCAACGGAGCGGTCCAGTAAGGCTGAAGGAGGTTCCTGGAACAGAGAAAGACAAATTAGAAGGGCGCCAGAATGTTTTTCGGCATATCCCCTCTGACGATCAAGTCAGTTTTTGAGAGAGGGGAAGAAGAAAACACTGAGTATAGGTTTGAGAAAAAGTTTTTCGTTGCAAACCGTCTTGCCTTTTGTGAGGAGTATTTATACCTCAAAAACTCATTATTGTTGTTAGTGTGGTCAGTAGGTAATCATTAGATACGGGCAACATACGCACTGATTCCTATGAGGAATGTCTTCTCTTTTAACTGCTCGAGATCCCGAGCAACCAAGGCTGCATCATCGGCCTGGCGACTGTTTAATGAGCTCCTCTCGGCAAGGATGTAATAAATGCCCAGTCTTAGGGACATTTATTACCTTTCACTTCCGAGCTTTACCGCATTAAATGTTGTCTTATCAAGGGAATGATGTAATTAAATGTTTGTTTTCCTAAGTCGTGTGTCAGCAAGGGTATCCGGTCTTTTTTGTCTCTGATGTGACACAATATGTCACGCGCTCATTCCTCAATGGCTGTGTCTTTTGCTTTATTGTGCCTTTTGACACCAATTGTGTAAGACGAGGTCATAATGGCTAACCTAGCCTACACTAGGCTAGTAACTTGTACATCAATAGCCTCTGCAGGAGCACAGAACGTCATCCTGAACGGGTACATCTTGGTACCGAGGTGAGTGGTACATGTAGGGACCGATGTGCCTATATCCGACCGAGGGATACGTGTCAATACGTAACGTACTAGGTGTCATTGATCTCTATGAACAATACCTCGAGGGAACAGGGACTTGTGATCCGACGGGTACGTGTCGTGATTATAGTAACAAGAATTTACTGATGCCGAGGACACGTGTCTTCATCTTAGAGTATTTAAAAATGTCTCATCAGTAATGTTATAACGACAAAACAAATATTGAATACACATACAAACTCACAAATCATGTAGATTAATTAAATCTGAATTTTGAATATTGTCAGAAAAACTCAAGCTTAGAATATGCATATATACACATCTCTTGTATGATCATTGAACCAACCTATGGAAGAGCATTTTTCAAATTCATTAGTCCAATCAATTTTTATAGTGATGAAGCACAATCACACCATAAAAGGTGGGACAAAATTATTGGAACTCTGGGATAATATTTAACTATTCACATCAGTGAAAGCAATTATACATGCTATCTACAATTTTTTGACACTCAAAACCAACAAAAACAACAGAACACAAAGTCCATAAACAACTGAATCCACCACTAAGAGACTAGAGATGAAGCAACTAAAGTATACCATTCAATCTCCAAAATCTGCCAGAAAATATGTAAAATACTTCATATAAATACAATTGGTCATGTTAAAAATACTTATATTTATCATATTTCCATTTATTTTGCTATATCCAAAGTAATCCCAAGCTACCCAAGGTCAAGGCATCAATTATTTGAATTTTTTCATATTGTCATGTACAACCACAAAAAAAAATAGCCAAGACCTAGCTTAAATCAAACCAAGCAGTGGGGCGGCTCAACAATATTGTTGAAAAAACTTAGACTTTAGACCCCATTTTTAAAGAAGGCCCAAAATTATTAGATATCATAAATAATTCATATAAAAAAATTAAATCCATAAATATTTTAAGCCCTATAAAAACATAAGAACAATCAAGAAAAAAAAATTTAAGGCCTCACTTTAAAAAAGGCCCCATAATTTATAGGTGTGCAATAATAGTTTAAACAAAAGATTTAAATCCATGTCCAAACAAAAGATGTCAATTTAAGTAGATTGAACTTATTAATTCAACCGTGAAATTAAAAAATCCTAAAATTTATTATTTTTTTTAAAATAAGGAAAAAAGTATCAGTAAAACTAAAGTTACTCAAAAATCTATTCTTAACTAACAAAATAGTAAAGTTTAAATTTACCATCATAAATTTTCAATCATTTTATCTCTCTTACCATCAAGTTCAAATATGCTAATAAAAACTTGAATATAAAATTTTAATTAATATTTTTATATTTAAAAAAATTAAAATTAAATTTATTATTAATATTAAAAATATAAAAGACCTCATTTATCCTTTCCACTTTAGTCCCTAAAATGTCTAAGGCCGCCCCTGACCAAGCATGCCGAGTCAGCTCAAGTCCACAAGCCTGGGCCTAATTAGGGAATCAGATCAATACAAGAGAAATAGTTACGTCAATGCAACTTGTTGAACAAATAGCAAAAATAATGCATAACCAAAGTGTACATTTAACACATTAATTGCCAAACTGCTCAATTTTCTTCATAAACAATTAGTAAAGTCAGTGAACCCTTGTGTCTTAGCATTGAACCAAAATCTTTATGATGTATTTCCATTACACATCTATACTACTAATCTATACAAGAAAATATAATGACAATATTAACCATATTTAATGTAAAAATCATTTTAATAAAACTTTATTAACATTAAATTTTGTTGGACTACTTTACTCTTAAAATAAAGTATAAATTCAATACTAACCTTATTAATAAGAAATTCATATTAATACTAATCAAGCTTTTCATCTTCATTTTAAAAGACAACTTTAACCGGTAAAAGGAGTTAAACTTATTTTTATTAGTTGATAATCAATATATGAATAAAGACAAGTTGGGCATTTTTTATTATAGAATTTATTTTGATGTATCCTCAATAATAATGTCAAATGCCAACTTTTCATCTTCTTCAATTTTTCAATTTTAGTATCAATGCATCCCCTTATTAGTAACACTAGAGTAGAGTTGTTTTTGCTTTTTTATTTTTGTTGGGCGATGACTAGTACTATGAATGTTAATGATTAAATTAATGTGTTTACCCCAAGTAACTTAATTACTTATTTCATTTCTACAACCTAACTTTCTTTTAATTGTGAATGATTGTATGACCACCATAACGTAAAGCCTTTTTCATTATGTGTTTTTTTACAATTCAATAAGTATTCGTATTCTTGTTTAGTTGTTATATATATCTACATTTCGCAATAAACAGATATTGCAATGATATTGTAAATATAATTTATTTAAATTTTTAGATATTTTATCGTGCCTTCAGGCACGGGTTATGACTAATAACTTTATAAGAGAAATAATTACTCAAAACTGTAGGAGTTAATATAAAAACAAATAAAAACTAATATTCTTCGTGAAAATATTTCAATATAAATCGTATGAATTGTAGAAAGTTTATTTGTTTGATGCATAAGTATTTGTAGACTACTATAATTACATGATTATTTCAAACAATTATAAAAATAAATTTAAAACAAAACTATAATTTAAAACGATTCACGTGCAAAACACGTGTGCATGATCTAGTAATATAAAAAGAACAGAGCCTACAGAATAATTAGGTGCATAACCAAAAATTCATGAGAAACTAAACCTCATCCCCTCATATAGGCAAAGTTCATGCGGAAATCTTTTGTAGCAACCTAGGAATGGTGGATGCACAGTGAGGCTATGATTTGGAGTAAGCATAGTGGTTTTATTGAATATTTCTCCATCAATGTAGAATTATCTTACCTAATGTTCGAGATGATCTCCAGGTAATTGGAAAAGGATTTCAATTGGCTTCACAACTGCAGGTAATCCTTGCTATGATAAAATCCGAATCCCTACTGCTCACGTTTTCTTCAAGATACTCATTACGGTCTATGATGAAGGGAAATCCTCGGATGTATGGAAACAAGTAAAAGCAATGGCAAAGCTGCGAACTGTACGGTATATTGAACATGAAAAACTTAGCTTGATCTGCTCAATTACTTGAAACTGGCATCAAGTATTTTGACAATTTAAGCACCTGCACTATGTCTATCCATGGATCTCCTTCACATTTAATTTGAAACATCACAAACCAGAACCATGAGGAGCTATATTATTACCCTACTGAGTAGGGAGTCAACGCCTTGCTTCCCAACTGAAAAAAAAAAAAAAACATCACTCTCAAAGAGAGGAGCAAAATTTTTCTAAGTCCTTAGCAAGAACGATTAAGGGCACAGTTGTGAAGAATTTGTGAAACTTCTCTCATTGAAGGCCTGATGGAAGGCGATGTTGCAGTACATAACAACCCAAGATTGAACACAGCACTCATTTCTTCCAAGAAACATGCTTCCTTGATCTCCTCATCAAGAGCATCAATAATTGAATTTTCTTCTGTGTAGTGCCGCCATGCCCATTCTGCAAGGTTTATATGATCGTCTTGGGTGACAGCTTCTCTTCCAGTTGCCAATTCCAGCAGTACCACCCCAAAGCTATAGACGTCACTCTTCACATTCACCTTAGCTGTGTGAGCATACTCTGTAAACCAAGTTTGAAAATCACCATAAGATTTTCCCAATAGTGATATAACAGGAAGAAATGAAACATATACCTGGGGCAATGTAACCAAAAGTCCCAGCAACTGCAGATGCTGTCTCAGGATCTCCCTTCTTAGCCAACAACTTAGCCAGTCCAAAGTCTGATATTTTTGCACAAAGTTCAGAGTCTAAAAGGATATTGCTGGACTTTATGTCTCGATGGATGATCGGTGGAGAGCAGTCATGGTGCATATAGCTGAGCCCTTGTGCAACTCTAATGGCAATCTGCAACCTAGTTGGCCAATCTAAGACAACACGTTGAGCTGAATTGTCATCTGATGATACACCACCTAGCTTCCTCCCATGCAGCCATCTATCAAGGCTTTGATTCTCCATGTACTCATACACAAGAAGCTTCGTATTCTTGCTTGAAATGTAGCACAAAAGCTTTACTATATTGGCGTGGCATATACTTCCCAGTGTTTGAATTTCCGCTAAAAACTCCTTTTCGAGCCTGTGGCCTGGTTTTCTGTCATTCCATATCCATTTGACGGCAACATATTTGCCAGTTTGATTAAGGGGAATTCTGTAGACCTTCCCCGACCCTCCAGTTCCTATTAAATTATTGTCACTCAAACTCGACAAAATGCTCCATTCTGTGAAATCCAATTTCTTAAAACAAATCATCTCCCACTCTGCGATATGGCTCACATGCTTCTTGCTCCAGGATTTTCTGGCCAAGCAGAGATAGATTATAACTATAAACCCAACACCAAGAAGGGCACCAATTGTTGCAGGAATTATGATGTCCTTTTTGGACTTGGGTTTCTTGATAGGGCATCTTAGAAATTCCTCAAATTTTTTATCAGAGCACAGCTTGGAAGGGCAGCTTCGAAGACCCCTAGTTTTGTTGGCAGAACACAGGTTTGAATAATCAAAGCAACTACTTATGTATGCCCGCCTCACAAACACATATGGAATTCTCCCGGATAGTTTGTTAGAGCAAAGCCTTAAATTTATGGAATTAAAATTAGGCCTGAAATGGGTAACAGTTGAAATTATATCTCCAGATAATTGATTATGAGATAGATCCAAACTACTCAAAGAGGGTAATTCTCCAACACCTTCCGGAATAGATCCTTTCAAATGATTATGTGAAAGATTCATTTCTTCTAAAATTAATGAATCGATGGATGTAGGTATGCCACCTGACAAACTGTTATGAGCAAGTGATACAGAAATTAAATTCTTCAAAAGAAACAACCCATTTGGGATTGAACCGCTCAAAGAATTATTGGACAAATCCAATAGTGAAAGACTGTGTAATTTCCCAAAATCTTTTGGAATGAATCCACTCAAATTGTTACGAGAAAGATCCAATGAAGCCAAATTAAAAAGTTCAATGGGTATCGGTAACTCACCAGATAGCTTGTTGTCTTTAAGGATCAAACTACGTAACCTCTTCAAACGAAACAACCCGCTGGGGATTGGACCCGTCAAGAAATTCTTGGTCAGGTCCAATTCTTCGAGCTCTGAACAATTACTTAGACTTTCAGGAATTCTTCCTGCTATTTTATTGTCAGAGAGCGTGATGTAGCGGAGGTTTTCGAGCTCACACATCATCATCGGAATTGTTCCGGGGATGTTGTTCTGTCGGAGGTCTATTCCGACGACCCTCCCTCTTTCGCACCAAATCCCCCACCAATCGCACGGCTGGGATGTGGAGTTCCATGCTTGGAGTGAGAGTGGATTGCCCCATTGTTCTTTCATTTTCAGTAGGACAAGCCGCTCGCTTTCTGGAATTTGTGAATTTACTTTAAAGGGTAGGAGGATTAGGAAAAACAAAAGGCAACTGAGAGGCATTACAGAAAATGACGAGGGTATGCTTGTCATTTCGAGTGCTCTGGTTCGTCGCTCCGGCGTCTTCGCGGAACCGGATTAGACGGACCGTGTCTTCCCCGGCGAAGACACTGCCTTTATAGAAGATTACATGCTACACAAAAGTTAACAAATAGGGAATCACATTTTGTATCTTAAAAATAAAAAAATTCTTATTTTTCAACTTCAAATATTAAATTTTTGTATCTTTAAAAAATATTTTAAATCCAAAAAATATAAAAATAACTCTTTGTTTTTCGCGGTTTAAATTTATCCAAATTTCTCAAAATTTAATACAATGGTTGAGATTAACTTCCAAATTTTTTTTTCCCGCCCAAACAAGTCTATTCAATCAATCGCACCCTTAACTCTATCTCTCTCGCCAACAACACTGATTGCTGGCAATACCGAATTTGAGCAGTAATATGTTGAAATTTAATTACTGGTTATTGCACGTACAAAATAATAAAAAATAATAAACAGTAAATATATTTATAATTTACATATAAAATCAAATCACAAACATAAGAAATAAATAAAAAAATTTAAATATCGATTTATAGTAGGAGTGATAGATGATGGGCAACAGTGATAATTATAGAAAACGGTAATAGTTTTGGTGGGTGGCAATGATCGAGGTGGCGGTGGTGGGCGACGTCGACAGTGGTAGCGGCGCACTGACAATGGCATTGGTGGTGGTGGTAGTGGTGGCGGCCGTGGGGGTGGGGTGACGGTGGTGGCAGTGGGGGGTAAAGGTAGTGGTAGGACGATTTCAAACACAATTTTTTTTTTTAAGTATTTATGAGAAATAATTTTTAAAAGTACTTTTAAAAAGTCACTTCAAACACACTCTTAGGGTCCTATTTTTCCTATTAAATTTAGGGTGTTAATATTAGCAGTTAGATAAACTTTAAAATAAAATTTAAAACGAATTCAACCGCGAAAAACAAAAGTCATTTTGTTTATCTTTTGAAATTTGAATTGTAAACTACTTTATTATATAAATTAGAGGGTCCAAATTCAATTTTATTGCATGAGTTATATAATTTTTTTTTTTGATACAAAGATAATGAGATATAATATTTTTTTTTTTTTCTTATTCCATGCCTTCAGGCATAAACAATTACTAATATTACAATATAACTCTTTCGTTAGATTTTGTTGTTGTTTTTTCATCTGATTTAGTTTTTGTTGTTCATTCCATTAAATACCACCCATTAACATTTACAGAAAATGAGTAATGAAAGTTAAAAAGAAAGATCCCATATATGCATTGCCATATTTTTAATATATTAAAAGTCTAATATAAAAAAGTTTAATTTTTGAAAATATAACATATAAAGTGTAAATTTCCTTAAAAAATAATAACAATCATAGAAGTCAGTCAGTCAGTCAGTCAACAAACTTGTTCTACGCTCCTTCGAAAATAACAATAATTATAGCAGTCAGTCAATCAACAAACAATATTTTACTTAATTTATTTTTTAGCAAGAAAAAGATTGTTTACATCTAATTTTTTGATAAATGAGAGATTGCATGCATCTAATTTTTTTTAATTTCACAATAACAAAAATCTCATATATTAATTACACTTTTTATTCTAGTGCACTAGAATAAATGAGATTTTGCACAAAATACCCAAATTTGAATACATCAATCTATAATTTGGGACTTACAACACGGCAAATTATAGATAGTCAACAAACTTGTTCTATGTCTCCTTGGAAAATAACAATAATTGTAGAAGTCAGTCAATCAACGTCAGTCAATCAATAAATAATATTTTGCTTAATTTATTTTTTAGCTTCTCTTTTTACAAGAAAAAGACCATGTATATTTTATTTTTTTTTAACCCCACAATGATGTGTTTCTAAGAAAAAGACTATATACATCTAATTTTTTTTAGTTTTATAGTGACAAAAATTTCGTATATTAAATAAATTTTTTATTCTGATGCACCGGAATAAATGAGATGTTACACAAAATACCTGTGGCTTGAATGCATCAATCTATAGTTTGGGACTTACATCAGGGCATATGATTGATAGTCGGTCAGTCAACAAACTTGTTCTACTTCTCCTTGGAAAATAACAATAATTGTAGAAGTCAGTCAATCAACCACCGACACTTAATTTATTTTGAGTTTTTTTAGGTATGAATATAATTTTTTAAACTTATTTAGGTAAAAATATATAAATAAATTGTTTATTCTTTTAAGTATAATTTTTATCAAATTTTTTGTGTTTAAATACAAATTTCAAAATAAATTAAGATCTTTTTTTTCTAAACACCCTTCCTTAATTTATGCAGTCATCATTGATAGTTATTTGAGAAAATAAAAATATATATATACATATATATAAAATGAAACAAACTGTTCACACACACACACACATATATATATATAAACTGTGTTTCACTGATCACACACACACATACACATATATAAACTGTGCACACACATATATGTATATATGAACTTTGTACAAACTGATCACACACACACACACACACATATATCTATGTGTGTGTGTGTGTGCGTGCAGGATCTTGCACAATATAAAAAACTAGAACAGTTCTCTCCCTTGGTGAACTCGAGTGAGTCAGTTGAGTGGTCAACCACACTGGTTGGGACAGCCTGTGAAGTCTGGTGGTAACCTGGAACGACAACGGGAGACCCTCGTGGATTGAAGGAACGATCCAGTAAGGCAAGAGAAAGGTTCCTAGAACAAAGAAGAACAAGTTAGAAGGGCGCCAAAGTGTTTTTCGGCGTATCCCCTCCAACGATCAAGTCAGTCTTTGAGAGAGAGAGGAAGAAGAAAACACTGAGTGTGTATTGTAGCAAAGGTTTTTTGTTGCATACCGTATTGCCTTTTACGAAGAGTATTTATACTGCAAAAGCTCATGATTGTTGTCAGTGTTGTCAGTAGGTGATCATTAGGTACAGGCAGCGTGCGCACTGATTCTGATGAGGAATGTCTTCTCTTCTTTAACTGCTCGAGATCCCGAGCAATCAATGCTGTGTCATCGGGCTGCCGACTGTCCAATGAGCTCTACTCGGGGAAGATGCAATAAATGCCCAGCCTTAGAGACATTTATTGTCTTTCAATTTCGAGCCTTATCGCATTGAATGCGGTCTCATCAAGGGAATTGTGTAATTAAATGTTTGTTTTTCCAAGTCGCGTGTCAGCAAGGGCATGCGGTCTTTCTGTCTCTGATGTGACACAATTTGCCACGCGTCCATCCCTCATTGGCTGTGGACCCTACCTTCCTGTGCCTTCTGACACCAATTGTGTAAGACGAGACCATGATAGCTAACCTAGACTAGCCTAGGCTAATGACCTGTACATCAATAACTTATACTTGAGCAGAGAAAAGGCATCCTGTACGGGGGATACATCTCGGTATCGAGGAGAGGTACATCTCGAGTCGAGGGGAGTTGTACATGGCCACCGAGGTACCATATCAGACCGAGGGATCCGTGTCGGTTCGTAAAACGTACTTGACCAGGTCAAGTACCTCGGGGCGAGGGAGTTGTAAGCCGATGGTACGTGATCTCAGTAATAGGATTTTAATGACGCCGAGGACACGTGTCTTCATCTTTGAGTATTTCAGAAAAGTCCCATCAATTGCCCCCCAGCCTTCGATCTTCTGACGCCGAGGACACGCGTCGTAAGGAGACGAAGGGTTTCCCAACAACCCCAACTGCTTCATCATTGCCTCTAGCCGCTTTCCCCTGCTTAGGGCGTCGTGCGCATTAAATGCGTCCTTTCGTGTTTCGTGCCCAATGATGAGACCGATACTATATAAATGGGCTTCCTCTCCCTTTTTCTCATTTCGTCATTTTGAACTTTCCTTCCAGATAGCCCTTGCCTGAATCTTCACCGGAGACCTCTTCCCTTCTGTTTGTTAACTGCCCAACCTTTTCACTGAAGCTTTAAAGCTAGCAGACCCATCCTTTGTTTCTGAACATTCTGGGAAGGAATCGATTCAAGTTTTCCAGAAAATACCTCTTCTTACGCTCTGGTGAGTTCCAGTATCCTCCATTTCTTTGCCCTTCTGTCTCTTTTGGTTTTCCGATTACCGGAGGTGTTTTCTGGTTGTCATCCAGCGATCAACCCCCGGGAAGCCTTCTTGGGGATCTTCGTGGAAAAACCCCCTCTATTTTTATCACTTCTTGAACATGCCTCGTCGTCGTTCTGCCCCCGAGAATCCTCAGGCTAGTACTTCGAGGCCAGGGAAGTATAAAGTAAAAGGTAGTGAACAAATTAATAGATTTAGGGTTAGGTACAGCGTTCCACCGAATGTAGAGGTAGAGGATTATGATGCGGCTGTGCACCCTCGTACCCTCGGTACCGAGGATGCAATGCCTTTTTATATTAAAGCCATTATAGAAGGCAGAATTAGGTTCCCTTTGCCCCCTCTGCTTCTCCAGTTTCTTTCTCATTTTCACCTCTTTCCCGGGCAGTGTTGCCTTAATGTCTTTAGGATAATTATGGGGGTCCTAGAGCTCAATAGGCGTCTTGGGGTAAACGTCGGGCNGAGCTTCTTCTCTCATTTTCTCATTTCGTCATTCTGAACTTTTCTTCTAGAGAGCCCTTGTCTGAATCTTCGCCGGAGACCTCTTCCCTTCTGTTTGTTAACCGCCCAACCTTTTCACTGAAGCCTTAAAGCTAGTAGACCCATCCTTTTTTTCTAAACATTCTTGGAAGGAATCGATTCAAGTTTTCCAGAAAATACCTCTTTTTACGCTCTGGTGAGTTCCAGTATCCTCCATTTCTTTGCCCTTCTGTCTCTTTTGGTTTTCTGATTACCGGAGGTGTTTTCTGGTTGCCTTCCAGCGATCAACCCCCGGGAAGCCTTCTTAGGGATCTTCGTGGAAAACCCCCCTCTATTTTTATCATTTCTTGAACATGTCTCGTCGTCGTCCTGCCCCCGAGAATCCTCAGGCTAGTACTTCGAGGCCAGGGAAGTATAAAGTAAAAGACAGTGAACAAATTAATAGATTTAGGGTTAGGTACGGTATTCCACCGAATGTAGACGTAGAGGATTATGACGCGGCTGTGCACCCTCGTACCCTCGGTACAGAGGATGCAATGTCTTTTTATATTAAAGCCATTATAGAAGGCGGAATTAGGTTCCCTTTGCCCCCTCTGCTTCTCCAGTTCCTCTCTCATTTCCACCTCTTTCCCGGGCAGTGTTGCCTTAATGTCTTTAGGATAATTATGGGAGTGCTAGAGCTCAATAGGCGTCTTGGGGTAAACGTCGGGCTGGACGATATCCTTTTTTGTTATTCCCTTTTGAGAGTTACGCCTCAACAACACTTCTACCTCAAAGCCAGGGACCCATCTATGTACCTCGTAACTCACCTTCCTGATTCGGACAAGGGGTACAAGGATGACCTACTCATCTTCAGGGGATCTTGGTAGAGAGATGTCAGTCCCGAGTATGACGGCTTGTTATGTCCATTGGAATGAAGAACGACAAGTACGTCGGTTCCTTCGGGTCTTATTATTTTATTTCTGAGATTTTCTACATGCTCATGACCCACTCCCTTCTTTTTTGCTTGTGCAGACATCTCCCCTCGGGAAACAGCACCTCCACCCCGATTGTCGGTGAATTTTGCTGACTTAGTCACTGTTTGGAGTTTTAGTGGCGACGACAGGCTCGGCCGGGCTGTCCACATCCTCCTGAATTACACCCCTGGGTATATAAAGTTTCGCAGCTTCCCCAGCCTTTCGAGCCTTCTCGGTGGTCTGAACTCTTTGATCAGACGACGGGGCAAGAAGTTGAGAACTTGGAAGAAGACCCTGATTGGGCCCCGGAGGCTGAAGTTGAGGGTGAAGTTGAAGAGCTCGGGGTCAGAGAGGACTTGGTTCCTTCGCACGCCGAGGTGGGGACTTCGGGGAGAGATTCCTGGCCAGACTTCCAAATCCTACAATCTCTCGACGTCGAGGACGCCCTCGANTTTTTCTCATTTCCACCTCTTTCTCGGGCAGTGTTGCCTTAATGTCTTTAGGATAATTATGGGGGTCTTAGAGCTCAATAGGCGTCTTGGGGTAAACGTCGGGCTGAACAATATCTTTTTTTGTTATTCCCTTTTGAGAGTTACGCCTCAACAACACTTCTACCTCAAAGCCAGGGACCCATCTATGTACCTCGTAACTCACCTTCCTGACTCGGACAAGGGGTACAAGGATGACCTACTCATCTTCAGGGGATCTTGGCAGAGAGGTGTCAGTCCCGAGTATGACGGCTTGTTATGTCCATTGGAATGAAGAACGACAAGTACGTTAGTTCCTTCGGGTCTTATTATTTTGTTTCTGAAATTTTCTACATGCTCATGACCCACTCCCCTCTTTTTTGCTTGTGCAGACATCTCCCCTCGGGAAACAGCACCTCCACCCCGATCGTCGGTGAATTTTGCTGACTTAGTCACTGTTTGGAGTTTTAGTGGCGACGACGGGCTCGGCCAGGCTGTCCACATCCTCCTGAATTACACCCCCGGGTATAAAAAGTTTCGCAGCTTCCCCAGCCTTTCGAGCCTTGTCGGTGGTCTGAACTCTTTGATCAGGCGACGGGGCAAGAAGTTGAGAACTTGGAAGAAGACCCTGATTGGGCCCCGGAGGCTGAAGTTGAGGGTGAAGTTGAAGAGCTCGGGGTCAGAGAGGACTTGGTTCCTTCGCACGCCGAGGTGGGGACTTCGGGGAGAGATTCCTGGCCAGACTTCCAAATCCTACAATCTCTCGACGTCGAGGACGCCCTCGAGGTAGCTATGTGCAACACGCCCCGTATTGATCTAGGGTTCCTCAGGCAGAGGCAAGCCCTCGCTGCTGGGAGAGAGCGAGGATCGATCGGTAGACCCCATCTAGAGGGACCAGCGTCACCCCATCCTCAAGAGTCGTTGGTCGGGGGGCAAGTGCGTGACCGGGACCCTCAAGTAGAGGAGGAGAGAAGGGTCAAACATANCGTCTTGGGGTAAACGTCGGGCTGAACAACATCTTTTTTTGTTATTCCCTTTTGAGAGTTACGCCTCAACAACACTTCTACCTCAAAGCCAGGGACCCATCTATGTACCTCGTAACTCACCTTCCTGACTCGGACAAGGGGTATAAGGATGACCTACTCATCTTCAAGGGATCTTGGCAGAGAGGTGTCAGTCCCGAGTATGACGGCTTGTTATGTCCATTGGAATGAAGAACGACAAGTACGTTAGTTCCTTCGGGTCTTATTATTTTGTTTCTGAAATTTTCTACATGCTCATGACCCACTCCCCTCTTTTTTGCTTGTGCAGACATCTCCCCTCGGGAAACAGCACCTCCACCCCGATCGTCGGTGAATTTTGCTGACTTAGTCACTGTTTGGAGTTTTAGTGGCGACGACGGGCTCGGCCAGGCTGTCCACATCCTCCTGAATTACACCCCCGGGTATAAAAAGTTTCGCAGCTTCCCCAGCCTTTCGAGCCTTGTCGGTGGTCTGAACTCTTTGATCAGGCGACGGGGCAAGAAGTTGAGAACTTGGAAGAAGACCCTGATTGGGCCCCGGAGGCTGAAGTTGAGGGTGAAGTTGAAGAGCTCGGGGTCAGAGAGGACTTGGTTCCTTCGCACGCCGAGGTGGGGACTTCGGGGAGAGATTCCTGGCCAGACTTCCAAATCCTACAATCTCTCGACGTCGAGGACGCCCTCGAGGTAGCTATGTGCAACACGCCCCGTATTGATCTAGGGTTCCTCAGGCAGAGGCAAGCCCTCGCTGCTGGGAGAGAGCGAGGATCGATCGGTAGACCCCATCTAGAGGGACCAGCGTCACCCCATCCTCAAGAGTCGTTGGTCGGGGGGCAAGTGCGTGACCGGGACCCTCAAGTAGAGGAGGAGAGAAGGGTCAAACATAGGCATGATGGCCTTGGCAGGGGATCCAGGGCACCTTTCGCTCAGCAGCAAAGTGGGAGAGGTCGTGGGTTACCTCCTGCTCCTCAGCAACAGCAACAACAACAGCAACAGCGACAACAGCAAGCTCCTCCTCTCCTTCCACCGACAGTGGAAGCCACGGAGTGGAATCCTCGAGCCACTGATCACATGAACCGAATGATCAGGGTCGATGACTCCATTTTGCAGGACCCTCATGTCGCCAATGCAGTGAGTGAGACACTGCATTTTGAGGTCGACATGGCGGCTCACAGAGGGCGATCAACGAACGTGTTGTTTCGCTCTATCATCCAAAATTTCTTGGTGGTAAGTTCACCTTTGCTTTAGTCTCTTTTAGTCCCAATTTTCCTTTTAGTGACATGCTCTTTCATTTGCAGGCCACCCAACAGACTTCCATAATAGCGGCACGGTACCATGGGACTAGGATGGACCTTCAACGGGTTCGAGAGCAGAAGGAAGAAGCCGAGGGAGCCCTTGCCACTGCTAAGGAGGACGTCGCTGCAAGGGATTCCACCCTCGCGGGGCAGGCTGCCCAAATCGAGCAACTCCTCAAGGAGGCCGAGTTGGCGAAGGTCGGCGCTGAAAAGCTAAGTGCTGCCCTTGCCGACGCTGAGAGGAGGATAACAGAACAGACGCATCGACTCTCTGCGACAGAGGAGAGGGCTGTTGGTTCAGAGGAAAGCTGTCTGGCTCTGACCCAGGAGCTGTACCGGATCAGGGATGAGGCACTGAACAGGAAGTCCGAGGAGCAACTCCGAGAAGAGTTCGCCGATGATGTGCTCCCTGCTCTTGAGAAAAACAGCAAGGAGTTCTTCAAGAGGGGGTGGGACGAGGCGCTCCAGTCTGCTGGAATCCCGTCAGACTCTCCACTCTTCCAGATGCACAAGTACGTGCCCTCGGCGGAGATGGAATGGGCCGAAGTAGAGATTGCTGCCGAGGGCGAGATTCCAACGCCGGTGCAAGTTTTGGTTGATCCGCCCGAGCCGACAATCGTGGATTTGTCCGACGAGACCAAAAACGTACTTGACCATGTCAAGTACCTCGGGGCGAGGGAGTTGTAAGCTGATGGTACGTGATCTCAGTAACAGGATTTTAATGACGTCGAGGACACGTGTCTTCATCTTGGAGTATTTCAGAAAAGTCTCATCAATATATATGTCGTCTCATGCCATCAACCTTACTTCCACGTCATCTGACCAAAAGGAATAAAGTCTTTTACTGTGATGATTGATTAAACCCTGAATTTTTCTCAAAAAAAAAAAGAGAATTGATTAAGATGTTTTCTTAGATATTATGTATTATTTGTTGTTAGAATGTAGAAAAAAAAATTCTTTTTTTTTAATGGGTGTAACTGTTTTTTAATGGGTATTACTATTTTTTTAATGGGTGTAACTATTTTTTTAATGAGTATAACTATTTTTTTAATGGGTATAACTGTTTTTTAATGTGCTTAACTATTGTTTTAATGGGTGTAACAATTACAGTCTCATGCAATTGTTAAGGCATGATAGTGTAACGATACTGCAATACTAAATGGTGCAACTATTTAGTTTATGTAAACAATTGAATGACAAATTGAGTTAATGTTATAATTTTGTGTAATTATTTTTTGTAACTGTTTAGTTTATTAGAACGCATGAATAACTGTTTGGTGTATTATATAATAATTGTAACTGATTGATGTAACTGATTAGTGTAATTGTGTTGTTGTAATATTAATATAAATAGAGTAAGAGAAAATAGAGAGAGAGAGAGAGAAATTGTTAAAAAAAAATATGTTCTTATTTTACCTCCCATTACTTGATTGTAGCCTAAAAAAAGGGAAAGAATATAAAAGAGTTTCCATCCATTTGTTGTTTACTAATGACAATAGTGCCATTTTAAAAAAATATGCACTTTATTCCAAATAAGTTTTTGACTTGTACTTTTGCCTAAATAAGTCTAAAAAATTGTACCGACTTCTAAATCCCCCATTTATTTTTTAGCTTTTCTATTTATATGTCTAATCTTTTTTAGCTCCACAATGACAAAAATCTTGTACACTGAATACGCTTTTTATTCTCATACACTGAAATAAATGAGATGTTGCACAAAATACCCAGGGTTTGAATGCATCAATCAATAGTTTGGTTCTTACAATAGGGCAAATGATTGATAGTGTTGACTCCTATTAATAATTTAATATTAAATTCAACCGATAATCTAATTGTTATAATCATTAAAATTTTAAATTATGCCCCATAATCTGCGTCATCTGCTTTTAGCTTGAATAATTCGCATCGATTTGACTCAGGATCTTAAGCATTACCGTTTCTTAAGGTGTCAAGAGCTATTTCTGATGATGCACAAAAATGGTTTTGCACACCACCTGTCAAGTGTAAATAATAAATGCAGTAAAAGTAAAGAGAGAATTGGAGGAGACAAAATTTATAGTGGTTCGATCAACTCGACCTACGTCCACTCTTGAATGACTTTCGTTGTCGAGTACTTTATTAATTTAAGGGTATGGAGATAGAGAATACAAGATTCGAGGGAGAATAGAGAATCAAGGAAGGTGTGGTGTCAGGCAATTAGTGTCCTTCCAAGTGTTAATGGAGCGTGCAATTTATAGTGGCCCCCTAACAGGTTGAGGCTACTTTCCAGCGACTAAGCAACTATTTCGGTAGAGCTCTCGATCTCTTCTCAACGAGCGAGGTGGTTGAGGAGCTCTCTATGAGAAACGGTCAAAGATGGACCGTTTTCTTCGGTGGTGCAGATAAAGCTTCTCATGCTCTCCCCCTTGATGACNATTTATAGTGGCCCCCTAACAGGCTGAGGCTACTTTCCAACGACTAAGCAACTATTTCGGTAGAGCTCTCGATCTCTTCTCAACGAGCGAGGTGGTTGAAGAGCTCTCTATGAGAAACGGTCAAAGATGGACCGTTTTCTTCGGTGGTGCAGATAAAGCTTCTCATGCTCTCCCCCTTGATGACGTGGCTAAGCAAAAAGTTTAACTGGTCTTGGACTATATTGGGCTTGGTGGATTTTTCATGAGGTTGGGCTCCTCAATTGGGGTTGGACTTCTCACATAAATTGGGCTATTTGGGTTTGACCCATCATTTGCCCCCCAATGCCCCGTGTTCAAGGAGACTTGGAGAATGCTGCATTAACTTACATCTTGAGTTTCATGTGGTGGAAACTTCCTCTGCTAGATGACTCTTTCCCTCCACAATGTATTTTTGTTTTGCATGCCTCAAGTTTTTTTCACTTTTGCTAGGATTTTTAGAAAAGCCCATAACCTTCAATTTGGGTTTTTCCCTCTTTAAAAACTTTAAGCTATAAATATAATCATCTCCTTCATCCTTCCCATTTCATTCACTTTGAGATTGAGCACCCACCTCTTGAAAACCTTGAGAACTCAAGTCCTACCCATTTCGAGTGGAGTTTTCAAGTGGGCAATGTTGATTGAAGAGGGAGTGGTGGAGATCGAAGGAAAGGAGGAGGTAGGCACCACTTTAGGCGCTGGTTTGGGCGAATTTAAGGAATTTTCTTGGAGTGCAGAGGGTTGCCCAGGCATTGGAAGGGCTGTCCTGGACAGCTTGGGAGCTGAAGGAGCTGTCTTGGATAGCTTAGGCGCTGAAAATACTATCCTGGACAGCTTGAGCGCGCAGAAAAAGGTTCTGGACAACTTGAACGTGCAGCACAATGAGCTGGACAGCTTGGGTGGAGTGCTGGACAGCCTTGGAGTGCAAAATAGGGAGCTGGGCAGCTTGGGTGCGTGGAGCAGGGAGCTGGACAGTCGTGTGCGGGAAAAAAATGGGGTTGTCCAGACCATCAGGCATGCAGTAGGCGTGCACAGTGGGCGAGCAGGGAGGCTGGGCAGCAGCCTGGGCGCTATTTCTGCTGTCCTGGATAGCTCAGACGCGCTAGGCAGCGCAGATTTCATTGTCCTGGGCAGCTCACGAGCGATGGGCAGCAGTATTTTTTAGCAGAAAGTGTAGGAAATCAGTCCAAGGTGCAGCAGAGAGAGCTAGGCAGCAGCCTGGGTGCAGGGGCAGATCTGAGCGCCGCTCTAGGCGCTGATTCGGGCGTCGTAGGTGCCGATTTTGGTGCCGAAAATGCTATTTTGTGTGCCAAAAATGCTGTTTTTGTGCAATTTTGAAGGGTCAAGCACCTCTCCAGCTATTGGGTAGCTCCGTTTTAGCTAGAAAAAGGCAGTCAGGCACCCCTCCAAGTGTTGGGCTAGACACTGCAAGCGACGAGGGAGCTTTAGGCGCTGCTTTTGGTCATCACGATACGACTCCTTCAAATGTGACTTCTCAAATCCAAACCTCTCAAGAGGTTGACCTGGGCCACTCCTTGCCGCCTCGAAAGAAGAAGCAAAAAAGTAAATTGGGACTTGATGACGATGGGTCTATGGTGAGTACCATTTCCAGTCTGTTCTATTTAGATGAAGATATCTAGAGGCTTGTTTTTACTTATCGCATTCCTCCGACCGTGCTGTGTCATCGAGCTGAGTTGGGCGAGCTTACTTGCGATGAAAAAAATAATATTTTTTTAAATATTAAAATATCTCACATAATTACCTGGAGAGAAAGAGGTAGGCTGCTTGCGCAAGAGCAAAGACAGAGTTGGAGAACTATTCATGAGAGAGCTACATCTTTTGAGACCTAATTTTTGGCGACCCAAAATGGAGTCTTTAAGCTTGGGGTATAAGCTGCCTGTTTGAGAACAATGCAAAAGTCAAGCTTTTTTGGCGACCCCCAAGAGAGCTGCTAAGCAGGAGATAAACTGCCAGTTTGAGAACAGTGCAGAGGCCAAGTTTTTTTTTTTTGGGTGACCCGTGAGAGAGTCACTAAACTGGAGATAGGCTGTCTGTTTGAGAACAGTGTAGAGGCCAAACTTTTTTAGCGACCCGTGAGAGAGCCACTAAGCTGGAGATAGGCTGTTTGTTTGAGAACAGTGCAAGGGCCAAGCTTTTTTGGCGACCCGTGAGAGAGCCACTAAGCTGGAGATAGGCTGCCTGTTTGAGAACAGTGCAGGGGCCAAGCTTTTTTGTTGACCCGTTAGAGAGCCACTAAGCTAGAGATAAGCTGTCTGTTTGAGAATAGTGCAGAGGCAGGTCAAGCTTCTGGTGATCTGTGAGATGATTCACCTTGCCTAAACCTGTTGATTTCCTCAGTATTTCATATATCTTTGAACTTTTGTCAATAGTCCTGGCATGCTCTTTGGTGGTTGCTTCATTATTGAAAAAAGAAAGCTTGATGAACAGAGGTCACCTAAGAAGGCGGTCATCGTCACCTTATCGTCGGGTTCATCAACTTGGAGTACCTCCACTTCTAAATGAGTGAGATAACTCCTCGGGCTCTCCACGCGGTCCTGCTTTATACTAAGCAGGTGAGTAACAGGCTTCTGGTGGCGACGCCCTCCAATGAAATGTGAAACGAATGATCTGCTAAGCTCAGCGAAGGAGGCAATGGAGGTGGGGGAGAGCTTAGCAAACCACTGTCGGGCAGACCCCTTCAATGTGGTTGAGAATGCCCTGCATATTATTTCGTCTGGTACGTTGTGCAGCTGCATCAAAGTCTTGTAAGTGTTGAGGTGGTCTAGTGGATCCTTTGTTCCATCAAAGGTCTCCACAGATGGCATTTTGAACTTCTGAGGGAGGGGGTAGTTCGCTACATCAGGCTTGAAAGGTGTATCCGTACGCCTTACTAGGTGGTCTACAGTCTCGGGTCCCTATGCCTTCATGTCGTTGAAGACATCACCTAGTTGATTTTGTACTTCTTTGATTTTTTCGTCCCAATGATTGGGGGCTCCTCTGGAATAATCATGAAAATGACTTCCATGCTCGATGTTTTGGTTCTCGCCCTCATCCTCCTGGAGATGAAGGTCCTCTCCATGGGAAGCAAGAGGAGGGGTAGGTGGAACTCCCTTATGTTGGGCTCCCTTGAGTAGGGCGCCCAAGGGGACTCCCAAGAGGGCGCCTAGGCGTGGAGTAGCAGGGCGTGGAGCCCCTTGGGGTCCTCCATGTTGTGCACCTCCAAGTTGTGCTCCTCCTTGGGGTCCTCCATGTTGTGCACCTCCGAGTTGTGCTCCTCCTTGGGGTCCTCCAGGTTGTGCACCTCCAAGTTGTGCTC